>CAXIIO010000944.1:0-425302 GCA_964028335.1 Altica lythri | reverse complement strand
GTTAATTTTAATTATGTAATTCAGGGGTACGAATTGGAAAAATGTAATAGCATTAAAGATTTAGGAGTTATATTTGACTCAAAATTAACCTTTAACAACCATATTGAGCAAAAAGTATCCGATGTTATGAAAATGTACGGTTTTATCATCAGAAATTGTAAAAATTTTAGCGATATAAGACCGATTAAACTGCTGTATCTATCACTAGTGCGAACAAAACTAGAATATTGTAGTTTAATTTGCTATCCTATTTATAAATGTTATATGCAACAGATTGAAAAGGTACAACGGAAACTTCTAAAATATTTAGCATTTAAGGTTGATGGAGTGTATCCTACCCGTGGTTATGACTACGATTTGTTATGTAATAGGTTTGATATTGTTAGTTTAGAGTTAAGAAGAATTATATCTTCGGTTTCATTTTTATATAAGTTGTTACACAACTGTATTGATTGCAGCGACATATTAGGGCAAATTAGATTTAATGTGCCACGAATAACTTCTAGGTCCACTACCGTGTTTACTTGTCCACGTGCGAGAACAAATATGTTACTAAAGTCACCCATTTATGTCATGTGCAATAATTATAACAAAATATGCAACCACTGTGATATTTTTTCATGCCCAATTAATCAACTAGTGGATACCGCATTGGTTTATGGAGTACCTTAAATTGTTAAATTTGTTTTTCTTATTTACATAGTGATTCGTTTATTTAAATTATTTTCACACTTTATTTTTAACAGACTGATTGTATGCTACCTAAGAATGTAATTCAAAATTTTTACCCTAGAAATGGGAAACTGTTGGGTAATAAAGCTATTATTTATTTATTTATTTACATCCTCAGATCTTCTCACAACTTTAGGTTGTTCGAGCATCATTCTCACGAGATTTGTTTTACATTTATATGTCTGTATTATGCACTAATACAAGGTAAATGAAACGATACCAATTTAAATTTCGCGCCGTTTACGTATGATGTGCGCATGCGCAGGTTTTATTTATTTTATAATTAAGAATAAAATAAATTATTTAACAATTAAAATAATGGACCAATACGGACCTAACCATAAAGAATACAATCTTAATTAAATTCCACAATTTTGTAATGGATGAGGTGCTAAAGTGTAGTTTTTTTATACCCAAAATTTAAAAAATTATTTATAAAAAAACTAATGAGGACCTAACAAAAAAATTGTGGGACCTTAAAGGACCTAAAGGAAACTTATCGATTAAGGTCATTTTGGACCCAAAATACCATTAATGGGGTGCTAAATTTGCAAAGGTGTTTTCGACAGTAGTTCATATAGTTTTGTTTTGTAGTTTAATCTGATATTCAATTGGATTTTTAATTTAATCCGTTAGTTCATTAATAATCTTCCTTTGATAAGTAATCCAAAGTGCACAAAAGTTTCAAGCTCTAGATTGTTTCACATTTTTAAATTGAAAGTGACTAAAGGATCAAATAGTGAAATTAACCATACCGTTGAGTTTAGATCTCACCAGAGATAATATATAATATTATATTATATTGTCTCTGGATCTCACATTGTTGTTTGTTACAACCAGAAAAATGGATGGTTTCAAAGAGGAATCAAATTCATTAATGAATAATAAAATCGAAAGTAATCCTAACGAACTGTTATCTAATGTTAAAACCGAAGAAATTGAAATTGAAGAATGTAATCTCGAATTCGAGAACTTGCATCAAATTGACTATTATATGATGAAAAGGGAAAGTTCTGAAGAAAAAGTTTCTCTACGTAAAAATGTTGTTTTAATAAGCATAGAAAATATAAAAACTGAAAATGTTAATTCAAATGAGGTATTCAAGAAAGAATAAGTGATATCGAAATTAAGAAATTTGATTTACCTGTTTGTACAAAAGCTATCCATGATTTTGTTGAAGTAGCACAAACTGTGCAAACAATTAAAATGTATTCTAGGAAAAAATGTAAGTGTTTTTTGATTTTTATATATTTTATTTTGCCTCACGCAGGCAATTTGAAGTTTATTCAAAAATTTTAACAAATATGTCTAAACTCTTCACATAAAAAAACCTTGAGTTGGGTGCCAGCGATTATGTTATTTAGTAAACATAATAAATTGTAATGATGTTATTAATACGTATACAGATGGGTTCAAATATTTTTATATTATAAATTATTTTACGAAAGAAATATTAATTTTTAAATTCTCATAGCATTTAAAAAAAATACAGATGTTTATAAAGGTTTTTTTTTTGTAAAGCCGAAATAGTTTCTTCACATTTTTCTCTAAAGATTATTGATGTTTTACTATATATTTAACCCCTTACGCAAAAAGAGGGGTGAGTTTAATGTGTCTGTGTGTGTCAGTCTGTGGCGTCATAATGCCGGAACGAATAAAGCGATTTTAATTTAGTTTTTTTTTTTCGCCTCTTCTGTCCCAATAGATGATCTCAGTATATTTGTATTTAGACCTATGAGGACATCCTCAAAATAAAAAAAAGTTACCTATGTGCGACATGTTTGATGAAAATCGATTGAATCGTTTAAAAGGGAAATTCTATCAAAATCGTATTTTTAATTCAAACAACGTTTCAAAAGAATCATGGAAAGTAGTTTCTGAACTGTCCCAAGCTAAGGGTAAAACTGGAAATTTAAATTTAGTACAAAATAATAAATTGATTGAAAATCCTAATGATATTGCAAAATTATTTAACGATTTTTTTATTGAGGAACCTGAGAACATAATAAAAAATATTACACTACAAACTAAACACAAAGCTTTCAGTAATATAAAAAATGATTTTTCTATATTTTTAGATCTTTTCAGTGAGAACGAATTATTGATGCTCTTATTAGAAAAAATAAAGAATAAACCTGCAGCGGGGGCTGATGAAGTGCCACTCTTTATATTAAGAAAAGCATTATTTACATTCATTAAGCCATTAACATATTTAATAAATCTTTCATTTGTGACAGGGAATTTTCCTACCCTTCTAAAAAAGGGTAAAGTAATACCTATTTATAAAAAATAAAATCCACAATTGATTCAAAATTATAGGCCCATAACTATCACATCGTGCTTCTCCAAACCATTTGAGTATGCGTTTTTGGCTAGACTTCTATTATTTGTTAAGAAACATAACATTTTTTCAATAAACCAGGCTTTGTTGCTGGCAAATCTACCAGTTCTGCTGTTACCTCGTTCTATGAAAATATTGTAAACTTTATGGAAGCGGGTGAGTGCCCTATTGGGATATTCTGTGATCTCAGCAGGGCATTCGACTGCGTTCAGCATGATATCTTACTTCAAAAATTAAATTCATACGGAATTCGTGGAGTTGCCTTGGATTGGGTGGCATCATTTCTAAAAGATAGGTCCCAGTATGTTACCATAAACCTTAACAACAAAAACAATAATATCTCAGTAAACTCAGATACGAGAATATATAATATGGGCGTCCCTCAAGGCTCAGTCTTGGGGCCAGTTTTGTTTATACTATATACAAATGATGTAGATGATATAATACCAAAAATCCTAAAAGTTCGATACGCAGATGATACTAGTGTGTTGATCTCATCGTTAAGTGACTTGGAGTTACAGGATAATTGCCAAATGTCCATGAATGAGCTGGTTAACTGGTTCGAATTAAACTCTCTTTATTTTAATAGTGATAAAACAAAAATGATTAGGTTCCACAATTGGCAAAATAACTGCAACAATATTGACATAACTGTAAAAGAGTCATTAATATCCTCCGAGGAAGATAGTGTAAAATTCTTAGGTATTATTATTGATAGAAATTTAAACTGGAAAGAGCATTGCTACTCATTAATTTCAAAATTAAATTCCATCTGCTATTTATTTAGAAACTTAAGCAAAATATTAACAAAGAGCCAGTTAGTTAGCTTATATTATGCCCAGGTTGAATCTAGGCTTAGGTATGGCATCGCGTTATGGGGATTGTCTACTCTGTCACCTGATGTTTTTATCGTACAAAAACGAATCTTAAGAATAATAGAAAATATTCCCCGAAGAAATTCGTGCAGAAATGTTTTTATGAAAACTAATATTTTAACATTAACTTCTTTATACATATTTGAACTGGCTGTTTATATGTATTCAAATAGAAATAAATTCAAACTAAATTCACAACTACATCAACATAACACTCGGCAACGTAACAAATATCATGTACCTTTCTATAAATATAATATCTCACTAAAAGCACCAAATTGTGTAGCACTCAAAATTTTTAACCACTTACCCGAAGATGTGACTAATTGTTCAAAATTAGTAAATTTCAAATCTAAATTAAAACGTTATCTGCTGAGACAACCTATAAGTATATAGTTTAGATGAGTTTTTTAGCAACTAAACTAAAGACCCATCGTGCTTACTTATTCAGTTTATTATCTGTAGATATACTATACTGCTTTGATTTATTTATCGTTTTTTGATTAACTACTATTTTGTTAGTTAATATTTTATGTATCTCTATTTTTTGTATACTTTGACGATTCCTATATGTGTAATGTACATGTCAGCAGGTTAATAAATGTTTTTATTTTATTTATTTATTTATTCTATGGAACATGTTTTTGAAGTTATACTTCTATTCATGCACTCGGTGGAAAAGATTTGTGTACAGTTAAATGGGAAAAATCATTACATATGTAATGGTGTGAGTAAGAGAGAGACAGACACACTTATAAGGTATATTGGTCGGTAAAAACAAATATGAAATATTTATCACATGTTATTAGTCATAACTATAAGTCCTTTGAATACCGTTTGAATATTCAGTACATTGCAAAGGGGTAGATATACAAAAAACAGTCTGAACTAATGTATAAATATTGTAACGGGATAACCGGTTAAGAAAAAGACCTTTACGTGAAAGACTATTTTCAGGTTATTTTTTTCTAGAATGTTCTCTCTCTTTCTAGTATATAATTAAGTTCAAATTATGTTTCGCGTTCATTCCAGAATATTCTTTTGTTTTATATAAGGGGATGTATAGATAGTTAAGGAGAGTTCAAATAATAGTTCATTGTATTGTCAGTTTAAACGATAACCAGCAGAGTTCTGTGTATCTTAACAATTTTGTGAATAAATTGTGTTAAAGTCCCCATAAGTGTTTCAATATCATAGTAACGGACCACATGATTATTTTATAATTCTGTCACGTAAGTTAACATATGAAGTTTAGTATTTTATATTAATAATATTAATAATAATATTCAGTAATGAGTATTGTATTGTAGTCTAAAATACCGTCACATGGTTGCAGTATATCCTGCACTATGCTTTTGAGGTTGTTGGCTACATAAACAGTTTTTAAATTTGTCGCTATATTTTATAATGTAAAAATGGAAATTGCATTTCTGCATTCGAAAAGTACATTCCGAACAGACAATAGAGGGAAAACTTACAACTCGGTAAGTATTGCTGAAAATGGGTTCAATTTATATACTCGGGGTTTTTGGAGTCGCTGAACACGAATATCACGATTCCGAAAGTCTCCGCGGCACTTGGTGTCTAAGGTATTTACCTATTCTCCTGGGGTTTTATGTAAATTCTGTACGAAATCAGTGCACAGTTGGTACTCGGTGGTTTTTTGAGTCGCTTAATACGATTATAATAATGGCGAAGGTGTTCGAAACACCTGGTACTTAAGACGGACCTCGTCTCCAAGAATTTTATGCAAATTCGGTACAAAAAAAAATGCACACCAGGGGCGGATGGGACATATGGGAGATCGGAAAGTTTCCCGATGGGCCACGGCAGCGGCCCGTTTGCGGGCCGGTGTGCGTATAGGTTTTGTTTGTATACGTGCTCCCAACGTGGCCGATCGCCCGGGCCTCTGGCCGGGATTGGCGGGGATTCGCAGGCCGGCGGGTAGCCAGCGTCAGCGAGCAGCGAGCGCCAGCCTTCCAGTGACGTCAGTTATGAGAAAGCAGCGTGCCGTGCAGTGTCTTCGGTTGTTGTGCCTACATCACTCTGCTGCCAATTTCCCACTCAGTCGGCGCTCTGCGATCTGCGACTCGCTAGTTCCACGTGACGTGATTTCAGCTTTTGGAGTCTACAGGTGAAATTGTTCTTATTACTCTTGATATTAAATACTAGTCTGAAATATTATTTAGAATAGAAGAAACATGGATAGCAAGTCCAAACATAAAGGAGGAGCCGAGAAAGCACGGATTAAGAGGAAGAAAGCTATGGAACATCAGGCACAGGGATCTAAGAACATCAAGCTCATGTTTCAAAGTGTCTCTAGTTTAAAATATGGAGACAAAGAAGAAGATCAACAGGAACCAGATGAACAACAAGAACATCACGTCGACGTCGGCGAAGTAGAACAACAAGAACATCCCATCGGAGAAGAACAAGGACAGCCACAGCAGGATGAGCCTCAGCCGAGCACGTCTTCGTGTATTGCCACACTTGAGTCTACAGCTGCAGGTGATCTGATTGAACCGGGTGAGGAGGAAGTTTCTGCTGAATATGATACTACTACTACCAACTACTTTAAATGTCCCAAAGCAACTGATCTCACTTCGTTCTTTAAATTCCATCTTTGAAAACCGAAAGACGATTCGTTATTCAAACGTGAAAAAGCGTTCAAGAGAGAAAATGGTACATTGAGGAATTGGCTAACATTCGATGAAAAGACTTCCAAGTTGTATTGTACAGTTTGTCTAGCCGTCTAGCGTATGTAAAACAATCGAATAGTTTTGTATCAGGCATGTCTGATTACAAACATACATACCAACGCATAAGGGAACACGAAAGTATTGGCGAACATGAAACTTGTGTACAATCTTATTTTATGTGTAACAGTAAACATGACATTGGTCACTTGCTGTTTTCGGAACAGTTCAATTTGAGGGCTCAACAAGTCAAAAAGAAACGAAAAGTTTTAGAAGCTATTATCGACGTTATCAAACTGATTGGGAAGCGAAGATTGAGTTACCGCGGGAAGAGAAATGAAGCATCTCATTGCCTGGATGATCCAAACGTGGACCATGGAAATTTTTTGGAAATCCTAATCTTATTGAGTAAATTCGATGTAAATTTGAAAGATCAATTGAATGAGGTAATTAGGAAAGGCAAAAACATGCGTGATCGTGGCCATAAATGTAGATCAGGAGATTTTGTCTCATTAATCTCGAAAACAACAGTTAATCATATATTAGAAATTATAAATGACATAATAAAAACATACATTACAAAGGATATAAGACAAGCTGAAATTTATTCTGTGCAGCTAGATACAACCCAGGATATTTCAGTCCAAGATCAATGTTCTATAGTAGTTCGCTATGTTTTGGGAAATCAAATTTATGAGAGATTGGTCGCGGTAGTTTGTTGTACAGACTCTACAGGAAAAGGCATGATACGAATACACTTTTAGCTTTGAAAATAGACTTCAAACAATGCGTGGCCAATGCAACTGATGGTGCGGCAAATATGCAAGGTGCTTATAATGAATTCTCCAGCTGGATGTCTCAGAATGCACCTAGCCAGATTCACGTGTGGTGCTACAGTCACGTTTTGAATTTAGTCGTTACTGACACGGTCAAAGTGACGCTTGCCGCAGGTTCCCTTTTCACATTGTTAAATTCGATTGCTGTGTTTTTTAAAGAATCTTACCAAAGGATGAACTTGTGGAAACAAAACACATCCCAAAAGAAAAAGCTACAGGTGATCGGAGAAATCCGATGGTGGGCAAAGGAGGTAGCATTAAAGAAGATATTTGGCAATGTCGATAATTATGAAGATGCATTATATGTTGATGTCGTTATCACGTTAGAAGAGATTAAGAGATCTGTGCATATAACGCCCGAGATTCGACTGAAAGCGTCGACAATGCTTCAGCATTTGACATCCTATGACCTCTTTGATTTTTTGTAGAATATTCCATATAATTGGACCCAGATCTAGATATCTACAAACGAAGGGTATGTATCTATTGCGAGCGCATGAGATGATTATGACTAGTCTGTCAAGTTTAAAAGCTATCGATCGAGATGTAGCAGGTATTAAAGCGTCCGCATCATCTTTTATTGATTGAGCTCAGACAGCAATTGACGATCGTAATTCTGAAATCGCATTGGAAACCACATTCCCAGAAAAACGCATATGCAAAAAGAAGAAAATGGCGGGTGAGATTTCTAACGATATGCCCATTGAGAGTCAGGAAAAGAAAATTGAAGTGGAAGTTCACAACGTCATATTTGACAGTCATCAATTCAATTGAGCGCCGATTTCAACAGCACAGTACGCTGATATATCTATACTATCCCCCACACAATTTGGTGAAATTCGTAAAAATGGAGTACCTACCAATAGCTTGCAGCACCTGACGAAGCAGATGCAAGCATTTTATCCAGACACAACCACGTCAGAGCTCCGTGAGGAATTAATCAGTTTTGCGAAAAATTGGAAGAAATTCAAAGTATCTGCTGTAAGTGACACTAAATTTGTGAACATCAGTACAAACGATGAATCAGAAACGTCAGATGATGATTCCGACTCTGAAGATAATGCACTCAAGTCTGCAAAATGCGGTAAAAGTAGTCCTTGCTTGAATTGTATAATATGCTGCTATGATTTTATAGTTAAATACAATTTATTTAGTGAAGCGTATGTTAACTTAGGAAATGCATACAAATACGTCCTTACATTGTCAATAAATCAAGTAGAATGTGAACGTTCGTTTTCAAAACTAAAATATATAAAAGATCGACTCCGTAACGCAATGTCAAATGAAAAATTGGAAAAGTTTATGCTAATGTCATTAGAATCGGACATGCTGAATAAGATTGAACCAGATGAAGTTATAGATCGCCTCATTGAAAAAAGTAAGGTGAGGGCCGGTTCATATGATATCCCGGGCCGGCCTACACGTTCCCATCCGCCCCTGATGCACACGGTACTGGGAGGTTTTTGGGGTCGCTTACCACGAATATCATATATTGAGTATGCTAAACCATTCGCATACAAATTTATGAATCCATGCGCGTGCATAGAAATATAACTTCTGCCGGCAGTCCCACTGACTGCCACACTAGTTTTTTTTTGTGGACAATTTTTCCATGATAAATTGTTATTTTTAAACCATTTTTATATAAACCACTTTTTAGTTAATTGTAAAAAATTTGTTAACTTGGGAAGGGATAATTCTGTTACAAACACATTAACCTAAAAGATCTTAGTACAGTAAACGGACAGATGAGAACTGACAGTAAACACAAACCTTTTAAATGTGAAATTTGTTCAAAATATTTCACACGAAAAAATGTCTTAAAAAAACATATTATTAGAGCTCACACTGGTGAAAAGTCATTCAAATGTGAAATTTGTTAAAAATGTTTTACACAATCCCGGTGATTTAAAAAAGCATATTAGAACTCACACTGGTGAAAAACCTTACAGATGTGAGATCTGTTCAAAATGTTTCTCGCGAAAAACTTACTTAAATAAACATATAACCAAAAATCATATTTGAATTGACATTGCTAAAAAATCATTTCAAATGTAAAATGGATTTTGGGTCCCAGTCGAATTTGCTGAAAATTCAGTATGAATATTTTTTAACGGTTTTTATGTCAGTTGAAAAAATACTCCTTTTTTAAGGAAATTTCTCATCTTTTGATAGGTCCTTTTATGACTTAATGGGTTAAGTTGGGCCTTCAAAAGACCTTCAAATTACCTCTAGGTGATCTTTAGGGTGGAAATATCATCAGGCTCATTTTTGAATTTTTGATTGAAGATCATTAAAGACATCAATTTTTTAATCAATTAACTAAAATCTTACTAAGCCTTACTCACGCCTGGGACCCAAAATCCATTTAGTTAGTGCGAGGTCCTTTGTTTAAAATCTGACGCAGAACAAAGCTTAAAACAGTATATTATTAGGGAAAAATGTCAAGAGGTACTAGAAAAAATGTTAAACAGCTTGTAATTTATTGAATTTTTTTGTGATTTGTTTAAACAATAACGATTTAATTTGCATGTTTATGTACATTATATAGATTGTTTCACCAAGAAACTAAAGTTTTTATGTATTTCAATAAGAATGGTAAATAAATAGTTTGGAGCATTATTTTTAATTTTGAAAAGAGTGGCTTACAGTGATCTCTAATGCACAAAATTCGAAGTGCTTTTTTTAAGCCTGAAAGTAGATATATCAGAATCGCTTGCATTTCTCTACAGAATAATTCCATAACTAATAAAAATGTTTGTTAAGTTACCACTAATTGTTTTTGTTGTTTTAAAGGCCGAAATAGTTTGTTTAAATTTAACTTTAAAAATTATTATATTTATTTTTAGCATTATTACAATTGATATGAGATTATATATTTCAGGTTTTCTACCAGCGCCAAAAAAGTAGCAACTTCACTTTGGGAAATTCTATGGAACATGTCCATCTTGTGGACAATTTTTCTGTGATAAATTGCTATTTTTAAACCATTTTTATATTTACCACTTTTTAGTTAATTCTATAAAATCTGTTAACTTGAGAAGGAATAATTCTGCTAAAAAACATATTGGACAAAACTCCTATAAATGCGAAATTTGTTTAAAATGTATTACACAGTCCGGTCATTTAAAAAAGCATGTTAAAATTCTCACTAACGAGAAACCTTTTAAATGTGAAATTTGTTCAAAATGTTTCACACAATCAAATCAATTAAAAATTCATGTTAGAATTCACACTGACGAGAAACCTTTTAAATGCGAAATTTTTTCAAAATGTTTTACACAGTCCGGTAATTTAAAATCGCATATTAAAATTCACAGTAACGAGAATTTAAATGTAAAATTTGTTTAAAATGTTTCACAAACCAAAGTAATTTAAAAAAGCATATTAGGATTCACACTAACGAGAAACCTTTTAAATGTACAATTAGTTTAAAATGTTTCACACAATCTAGATATTTAAAAATTCATGTTAGAATCCACACTAACGAGAAACTTTTTAAATGTGAAATTTGTTCAAAATGTTTCACATATTCTAGTGATTTAAAAAAGGATATTAGAATTCACACTGGTGAAAAACCTTACAGATGTTTCACACATTCTAGTGATTTAAAAAAGCATATTTAAATTCACACTGGTGAAAAACCTTACAGATGTGAAATTTGTACAAAATGTTTCACACAATCCAGTGATTTAAAAAAGCATATTAAAATTCACACTGTTGAAAAACCTTAAAAATGTGAAATTTGTTCAAAATGTTTCATAGATTCCACTGTTTTAAAAAGGCATATCAAAATTCACACTGTTGAAAAACTTTACAAATGCGAAATTTGTTCAAAATGTTTTACACAGTCCGGTAATTTAAAAAGGCATGTTCAAATTCACAACGAGAAAACTTAAATGTAAAATTTATTCAAAAAGTTTTATAGAATCCAGTAAATTAAAAACACATATTAAAATTCACAATGACGAGAAACCTTTTAAATGTAAAATATGTTCAAAATGTTTCACAGACCAAAGTAATTTAAAAAAGCATAGTAATAAATTCATAGTAACGAGAAACCTTTTAAATGTGAAATTTGTTCAAAATGTTTTATAGAATTCAATACATTAAAAAGGCATACGATAATTCACAATAACGAGAAACCTTTTAAATGTAAAATTTGTTTAAAATGTTTCGAAGTCCAAAGTTATTTAAAAGAGCATATTAGAATTCATACTGACGAGATACCTTTTAAGTGTGAAATTTGTTTAAAATGTTTCAAAAACCAAAGTTATTTTAAACAGCATACTAGACTTCACACTGTTGGAAAATAAACCTTTCAAATGTGAATTTTGCTCAAAATGTTATACACATTTCAGTACTTTAAAAACTCATGTTCAATCTCACGAGAGACCTTTTAAATGTGAAATTTGTTCAAAATAAACACATGGAAAAAAGTTAAGGATTTTCATAAATTCACAGGCCTACAACGATTTTGGTGCCGGGGATTTTACACCTGATTTTAAGTAAGTCTTACATGGCGATATCAAAAATGTCACCGGTTTTTTTCTATCAGCTCTAGTTCCCGAGATAAAAAAAATACACATTTTACAAAAAAATTATACTTTATTGACATTAAACATCAAAAAATTGCCTTTTGAGTGATTTCCTACGATGAAACTGACTTGGGCAATCTCGCATGATTCCCCACCAATAGTCGGCCATCATATGAGTGTCCCACCTTCCTTGGTATCTATTCTCCATCGTTTTTATGTCTTGGTGGAAACGTTCTCCTTGTTCTTCGCTTAGATCTCCTAAATTGTGTTGGAATTGATCCAGATGACTATTGAGATAGTGTATTTTTATACTCATATTACAACCTAAATCTTTGAAACGAACTAGCATTTCCTCTACTAATTCTACATAGTAGTCAGCCTTATGATTTCCTAGGAAATTTTGCGTAACTGCTACAAAAGATTTCCATGCAAGTCTTTCCAGTTCATTCATAGAATTCTCAAAATTAGTGGTGTCTTTTATTAATTGACGTATTTGAGGTCCATCAAAGATACCTGCTTTAAGTTTTTCAGTACTTAAATAAGGATGTTTCTGTGAAATAAACTGAAAACACTGCCCATTTCTGTCGAGAGCCTTTACAAATTGCTTCATTAGCCCTAATTTTATGTGCAATGGTGGAAGAATGATTTTTTCACTGAAAACTAAGGGTTCATTTATAACATTTCTTTCCCCAACAACAAGAGCATCTCTCATAGACCAATTTTTTTGTGTCCAATGATCTGATTTGGCTCGACTGTCCCAGAGACAAATAAAGCATGGGTATTTAGTATAACCACTCTGTTGACCCAGTAAAAAATTTACCATCTTCAAGTCGACGCAGATCACCCAGTCATGTTCATAATATTTTATTTTCTGTAAAAGAATTGAAATTACCTCATATTTTTCTTTCACATATGTTGAGTGAGCAATTGGAACGGGAGCATATTTATTTCTATTATGTAGAAGAACTGCTTTAAGACTTCGTTTACTACAGTAGTAATAAAGAGACGCCATTCATTGGGCTGATAGATCGTCAAACCCATGAAAGTCAGCAAACAACACACATTACAGCAATATACAAAATTTTCATCAGATGAAAAAAACTGCAATAAGCTTCGTTCTCTTGTGCGATATGTAGATACTCGAACGTCTGAAGAAAGGCAATTTTTTTCTTTTAATCTTGACGCTAGTAACTCAGCACGTTCCTTAGAAAGATCTAAGTCTCTGATATTAAGCTCATTCTGCGAAAATGGCTTAGGATTTGTTGTATTTTCACAGTATTCAAAGTCATCATCTACTTGAGAAGAAATAGGTATTTCAACTTGATCTTCCTGAGATTGCTGCACTACCTCGTGAAAAACTGGTATTGGAATATTTTCTGAATGAGGAATAGGTCTTTGTGCTGAAGAAATATTAGGGTATTTCCATTTATGGCGATTGTTTTTGTTGATACCCACTATATTAGTCATACAAAAGTAACAGTCGTCATAATGATTTTTTTGTTCTCGCCATATCATAGGCACTCCAAACTTCAAAAACTTGCGCGTCCCTCCCATTGTCGCAAATGTTCAACACATACTTTACATACTCTATGAGGCACTTACACTTTATCTTGCTGTCGAATTTCAATACCGAAGTAAGCAAAATACAAACGACTTACAGTGTTTGTAATTGATTTACGCTGATCTTTCAGTATGTATTCTCCACAAATATAACAAAATTTATCAGAATTGTTAACACAACATCTGGACGTACTAGCCATAATGAAATAGTAACATAAACTTGATCGATGTTCTTGGAATAATGATTATAATCATTAATGATTATTTACGAACAGGATCGGCAAAAATTTCAAATAAGGGTATAGGTCTCCCAACGAAAGTTTGTGACAGCCACGTGTTAGTCGGCGCAGGTAGGCGGAGTCTTTCTATCAGTGGCGGACGGAAATAAAAATATATTATACATCTTAAATTAATTTTTAATGTATGATGCTAACATAATTAAGAAGAATTTATTTTATATAAATTTGTTACTGTCCACTTTAAACTAAAAAAATACATACATTTAAAAAACAACTCAGAAACTCTCTCAGCATATTCGTAGCTAAATACAGTTTACAAAACCATTCCAGCTACCACACTAACAAGCTTTCAGAACGGTCGTTGTTATCGTAACGCTCGTAAAAAAAACACTGCGCATTGAACGAGAGGCCATGTGGCTGTCCCAAACTTTCGTTGGGCGATCTATAGTAGGTAAATTAGAGCCGATGAGTTAAAATGGCATAAGGCAATATATTGTACATTACCTACTTTATCGACCATAGACACAACCAGAGCTGCACCAAAAAAAAAAAAAATTTTATATATATCTCTTTATTTAGTAAAAAAAACTAATTCATTTACAATACATAATTTTGCAACAACAAAAAAACAAAAAAAAATACAATTATCACAATTTTTAAATATAAATAAATACACAAGTACACTAAAACTAACACACTTATGTAGCCAAAAAGTAATCCTTCAATTTACTTTTAAAAGTATACAAAGATGTGCTGTCCTTTATATCATTTGGCAAGCTGTTATACATAATCACACCCCTATTAAAAATGGAATTAAATGTACTATTTTTCCTAAATGTTTGTACATAAAAGTTACTCCTGGTTCTAGTCTCATACTCATGAATTTTATTGTTGTAAGTTAACTTATCCTGTAGATATACAGGTGCTTGACCAATTTTGATTTTAAAAATAAAAATGAGTGTGTAGTACTTAAGAAGTTTTACTATTGGCAACCAATTAAGTGTTTCTAGCATTAAGTTTATGGGGGTGAACCTTGAACACTGCAAAATTATGCGCATAGCACGATTCTGCATTTTTTGCAGTCTATTTGTTTCATTCTGGTTTAACATATATAATATAGTAGAACAATAATTGAAGTGTGGTAAAACTAGTGTATTATATAATGTAAGTTTTGCCACTGACTAAGGTATGGTGAACATCTTCTCAAATAATTAATTTTATATGCTACTGTTTTAATTACTTGGTTAGCATGATCTTTAAAATGTAATTGGTTATCAATTGTTACACCGAGATAAACAAATTTATTAACTCTTTCTATGTCATTGTTCCCTATCCTTATATTTAAGTTCAAACTGTTGCTCAACTCATATTTTTTATCATTTCCCAATATCATCCACTTTGTTTTACTCACATTGACCTTTAATAAATTTGCACAGCAATACTTATATACTTCTTCCAAGGTGTTATTTACTACATCCAAACAATTTTGTAAGCTTTCACAAGCAAAATCTACCAGTGCATCATCGGCAAATAGACGAAACTTACATTCACCTGCAGTCCCTACTATATCATTAATATATATTAAAAAAAGCAATGGTCCTAAAACACTGCCTTGGGGAACACCTACATTATTGTCTATTTTCCCGGAATATATTTGATTTATTTTTAGTTTCTGTTGTCTATTTGTTAAATAATCAATTATCCAGTTCAATGCCATCTCATCAATCCCAACACCCTTAATTTTCCTTATAAGTCTCCCTCTGTCAATTGTCTCGAAAGCTCGTTGTAGGTCCAGGAACACAGCTATAGTAATAAAATCGTTTTCTATGTTGTTTTTCCAATCAAACAGTGCACCTTGTAATGCAGTCTCGCAGCTGTGCTTGCTTCTAAAACCAGATTGATATTCACAAAGCAAACTATTTCCTTCCAAATAACCAACTAATTGCTCATAAATAACTTTTTCCAATATTTTGGCTGTAGCACTTATCATATTTATTGGCCTCAAGTGTATCGCTTTATTGCTATTTGGTACCTTAGGAATAGGAATAATGGTGGACAATTTCATTTCATCAGGTACCCTTCCTTGTTCTATAGAACAGTTAATTAAATTTACTAAAGGATTACATATAAAATGAAAACATTCTTTTAAAAGCTCAACATTAATGTCATCAGGACTACCTTTATTTTTTAATGAGTTTACAGTCTCTTTTAGTTCTTCAATGGTGATAAAATTAAAATTTATCAGTTTGTTATTTGTAACCATATCGATTATAGGATACTCAGCAGAAAAAGTTTTATCAATCAGATCTTTAATTTCAATAATACTTTTAACATAAAATAAATTTAAGTAGTTGGGCATCAAATTAATGTTAGATATTACTTCCCCATTTCCCATATCAATTGAAATGAAATTATTAACTAGATTATTATCTGGAACAAGCTCTTTTAACGTTTTCCACATCTCAATTGGATTATTTTTGTTTCGATCAATATTTTTTTCTAAGTATTTTCTTTTCTCTTCTCTAATTGTTTTTACCGCCCTATTTCGTTTCTGTTTATAAATTTCCCAATTGCCCCTAGTTTTATTAGTTTTATATAGTTTAAAACTTTCATCCCTTTCCTTTACAACTTGACTAACCGTTTTGTTCCAAAACTCTTTATAGTGCTTAACTATTTTTACCTGTTTTTTCGGAGCAACTTCATTCAAAACTGACAATTTTTCAAGCCTGTGATCAATTTATGTACTAGATTTATATTTAATTAAAAAACGTTTCATTATTGTGCGCCACTGTATCATTTCATACTGAATGTGACAATTAATTATATTACTTTTTGTTTTAAAATCAGCCGAGGTAATTATCGGCCAATAATTTTAAAGTTTTTGTGGTTTAGTTTTTCTGCTTTTAAAACGTATTCATTACACTTTTGTAATATTAGTTCTGCCGTTTTAGTAAATTATAATATAAAGCGAGTGCACTTATCTGTCGCAAATGCTAATAGAGCTGTTGGTATGTTGCAGAGTGGTATGAGACAAACCGAAGTGGCAAATGCATTAGGTGTGTCGCAAAGTGTGATCAGTAGATTAAATCGTAGATTTAAAGAAACTGCAGATGTTAGACCAAGATCTACTACGGAAATGTAAGACCGTTTTATTACCATTATCGCACGAAGAAATGTAACCAGACAAGCCTCAGCGATAGCTAATGACTTACGAAGAGCTACTGGTGTCCGAATTACTTACAGAACTGTTATTAACCGCTTACATAGTGTAAACCTGAGATCAAGAAGACCATGGCGCGGTATTCCACTTAGTGTTCAAGAACGGCGAAATCGCTTAGTTTGGTGTGGTGAAAGAATAGGATCGGATGCTGAATGGAACAGTATTATGTTTACAGACGAGTCAAGAGTATGCCTTCATAGCGATTCAAGACGAGTTAGGGTTTGGAGAGAGCCTAGAGGACGAGTTTTCTCCGGTCGGGTTCAAGAATTTTATCCTTACGGAGGAGGCGGTATAATGATCTGGACAGGAATTTTTTTGAGCTGTATTTATGTGATCGTAGTATGAATGCTCAGACATATCGAAGTAACATCATAAATGGCATTGTTGAGGACTACAGGTACAATTTAGAACTCAATTTCATGTTTTTGAATGGCAATGCGAGACCACATAGAGCCAGAATTGTGCTTGATTAAATCGAGGCAAATGAAATTAATCATTTAAGATTGTCAGGAAGATTCCCAGATCTTAATCCCATAGAACATGTTTGGGATTATTTAAAAAGGGCTGTTTATTCTCACAATCCCCCACTCCTCACCATTGCTGAGCTAAAACCCATTTTGCCAATTGTTTGGGACCAGATACCATAGCAGATCATTGAAAACTGCATAAGAAGTATGTCTAGGTGTATAAAAGGCATAGTAAATAACAACGGTCGAAATATTGAATATTAGACATTTTCAAAATTTTCAATTATTCATTTTTGGAACGAAGTTTCCTTTCGCGCGTTACGACTGAGACTAGCCAAAAAAAATTCAGACCAAAAAATATCACGACACGACAGACGCATGTTTCTCTGTCTGTCTCTCTCTCTCTCTCTCTCTCTCTCTGATAGATAGATATATTTTTATTTAAATAGGAAACCCTAATATACAAAAATACTAATAAAAGTACAATTAAAAAGACACTAATTTAAATTAAAAGAAAATTTACATTAAAAAGAAAATACTGTTAAAAAAATAAGTAGGTACCTATAATAGTATTATATTTTATTTCATCCTGTTTTTATAAATTAATGAATTCATAAACATTTTAAAAATAGTTCGTAACTTGACTAGTTAGGTACGTCAAATTACCTTAACATATTTTAAAATTTTGTATTAAACTGTTAATTCATGTTTTAAATTAAATTAAAATAAAAAGTAATTTTTGGTATATGTATGGCATCTAAACCTCTGGTATTGTATGAATGGACACTTTTGTTAAAAGAAATGAACTGTTGAAAATATTTAGGTAATAATGGATTTACATTTTCTATTTTGCTTTGAACAGTGTAGTGTCGTGACTTTGTTAAAAGTTTATACAGAATTTTTGTAGATAATACATAATAAAACAATAACAATAATGTATCCTGACAGTGTTTCTCCAATAATTTCGGATATTGCTGATGGAGTTAGGTAAGTAGAGATTTTATACAGACAATAATAAATGCTTATGTATGTATAAACACTCTGTTGCGTTTACAAATTACAATTCCTTCATTTCGTTCCATCCGGGTGCCCCTTGACACCGCTAACTTTTTTTTTCTTCTATAATTTTTTCTTTGACTTTAATTTTGGTTTGTATAAATTAGTTTTAAATTGTTATAACACTAAATAAAAATTTAATTTAAATAAATAATTTTTTCTCAACTTTTTTTCAATATCCCTAATTTTTTTCTATGTGTTTATTTTTCACGGCAAAGTCTCTTAAAAGAACATCAGAATTCACAATGGTGAGAAACCTTTTAAATGTGAAATTTGTTTAGAATCTTTCATATTATCCATTAATTTAAAAAGTCATATTAGAATTGACACTGGTGAAAAACCTTTTAGATGTGAAATTTGTTCAAAATGTTTCACATCTTCCCGTTATTTAAAAAAGCATACTAGAATTCACACTCGTGAAACCTTACAGTTGTGAGATTTGTTCAAAATGTTTGTCTTAAAAAAGTGATAAAAATAATATTAGAATTTACCTTTTAAATGTAAAATTTGTTCAAAATGTTTCGCAGAACAAAGCAACTTATAACAACGGTATATTATTAAAACTCACACTAATGTAATTAATACACACATGCTGTAAATAAATTTATAATTCAATCGAAAGTTTTATTTATAACAACTAGATTACCAATCTACTAAATTTAAACCATTGTCGTATCCACTTGAACACATACAAAAATTTTCATCAAAATTGGTCCAGCTGTTCAGAAGAAGTTCGGTGACATACACACATACAGAAGATTTTTATTTATAAACATTTATTATTTATTTTTTAGTTTAATTTAAAAGTGTGTTTTTTAGTTTTTTTAATCAATATTTATTTTAAAAACTGCGGTCTTTATTTTATCGTATTTAACCCTTAATTTGCAACCCTTATTACAAAAAAATGGCTTCCATCAAAAGTTATAGCGCACAGAATTGGAGGGAAAATGCATCATATAAATCAGTTTCGGAAACTGTTACAATTTCATCGTTTAGGTTATCCAATATGGATCAAAATCAATAGGGTTCTTTTTCATGTCTTGAGGATTCTATATACTAAATTTCATGATCCTGTGATTTTTCATTTAAGCGTTCTATCACACATGGAGCCGATCTTATAAGTACGTAGATCGTAATTAATAGTGTTATCTCATAAAAAAAGTGTTGTTAAATGGGGAGTTATTGTTTTAATCTATAAAAATGAGATTTATAATTGTGATCAAATACACCACTTTGTGACTATATGAATGCTATACAGTGAGGTCCAAAAGTAACGGATACATTCATTTTCTCCGTTAATAAGCGTGTAAAAGAAAAATCCTGAAACACGTCAATTTTTAAATTTAAAATGACACTTTATGACGCTAAAAAACCACCACCCACTTCAAACCCCTTCCGAAGGGGTGAGAGCACCCCATTTTTTTAAATGGCATGACGGGTCATGTGATACCTCGTCTGAAAGAGCAATTAATTGCCTATTCAGCAATGTAAAAATTTTTAGATTTCATTTTTTTATTTTCAAAGAAATTCGATTTACAATTTTGGAATGTGTTACTTAAAATGTATTGAAACGTGTTGTATTGATATACCAAGCATGCCTACTAGATTATTTTAAGAAATTTAACTGTAACTACCTATTACAGTATTAAATATTGAATTTTCTTGAAAACAAAAAAATTAAATCTAAAAATTTTACATTGCTGAATAGGCAATTAAATGCTCTTTTAAACGAGGTATCACATGACCCCCCATGCCATTTAAAAAAATGGAGTGCTCTCGCCCCTAGGGAAGGGGTTTGACGTGGGGAGGTGGTTTGTAGCGTCATAAAGTGTCATTTTAAATTTAAAAATTGACATGTTTCAGGATTTTTCTTTTACACGCTTATTAACGGAGAAAATAAATGTATCTGTTACTTTTGGACCTCACTGTATATAAACCTTCCTCTGAAATCACTCATTCTATCAAAATCCGTTTCATACATAGGGATAAGGCACTGCGGGTAGTGAACGCATGCGCAGTTATTTATTTCTGAACGTACATCGACCAGGAAATGATTTTATTAATTTTTATAATAATTGTTACCGTTTTTCGCAAATTTTACGATGGTGCAAATTAGAAAATTAAAATTGCAAATTTTTGGTAAAAGGTGCATATCGAAATACACTTTAGGGAGTGCAATATGAGCATTTGAATCTGGTTTAAGTAAAGCAAAATTTAAAAAAAGTAGGAGGGTGCAAATTATGAAAAATACGTTTTTGAAAGGTGCAAATTAATCTCTTTCATTAAGTATAAACAATTTTTTTTTAAAAGAAATTTTTGGGGCTGGAAGAGCGGTGGGGCTGGAAGAGCGGTGGTATGACTGGTCTATTCACGATAGATCGGCAAGTCTACTACTTTTTGCTCAACGTTGCCAAGTTTAACCATCACATTTGAACTATTTATTTAGTACTTTAGGTTTGTAAAATATAAACAGCCACCGGGATGAGAAAAATAATTGTTTGGCGGGCTTGCAAAAGCGGTGTTAGCTCATCAAAAAGCTACAAAACAATCTTTACTCAGCCGAAAATGTTTAATAAAATTAAAATCGGACAATCTCAAGAAAGGGTCCTGACGTTGAAAATACAGGCGAGGTATATTATTTGCCGCTTGTTCTTCCGCAAATTCAAGATCATTTATTAGCATTTGCACTTTGAATATAAAGGTTTTATATTCAAAGCATTTGCATTACTACAGCTTCATCATCCATTTTAAAAACACTTTATAACCCCAAAAATAATAACACACTGGCAGAAAATTGTCACTAATAAAACAACAAAAAGACTAACAAAAACTAAATAATCAACAATGAACCAAACAAAAACTCTAGCAATAACAAATCATGAATAATAAACAATATGAAGAACACTTGTATTGAAAAATCACATGTAATGTCTGTCATGAGACAACACCCATTGTGCGCAAGTCCACTCCACTCTCTCAAAATGTATCAATTCTCTTGGTTTTACCCAGTAGAGTACTCGCGTAGAGGAGCATTCTCTTACTTTCGTGAATACGGATTTTATAATTTTAGGGGAGTGACATGCGCAGTGAAGCTAAATTGTGAGAGAGCTCTCCTACACGAGCATTCACACAGTTAGTGAATAGGATACCAGGTAGTAAATCAAGAATTATGTTGTATTAACTACATTATCAACGATATTGCGAAATTCAGAATATTTTATTCAAATTTGACAATAATTGAAATTAAAAATCATTAAAATGGTCAAGTGTCAAAAGTGTCCAGATCGCCAACATAAATAAATATTTCGAAAAACTCTCATTTATTTATTTTTTTATACTTTTAAAAGTTCATTATAAAAAATAGTATGGAAAACTCGAATTACAATGACGGTTTGTAGTACTCGTTCTTTGCGAAACTCACCGCTTCGCGGTTCGTTCCACAAACTTCACTCGTACTACGAAACGTGTCATTGTAACACTTGTATTACAATATACTATTGTCTCACAACACTGAACCTTGCGGCCCTTGCGCACTCGAAAACCAATCCACGTTCCAATTAAGCATTAGCACATTTCAGCATTGTGCGTCACTGAGTCGCATTATGCTCTGTAATTGGAAAACAGACTTGGTTAGCAAGCAGTTTTATAATTTAAATTAAGAATAATTGCAAATATTTCTTATAACACTCTAGCCCAGAGGTTATCAAACAGGAGGGTGCGTGTTAAGTTGGTAAGGGTAGTAAATTGAAAACCAAAATTATTAACAACAGCAGAAAATTATGTTTCGCGAAGAAAGGACGTGGAGAAAACTAACAAATTCCGTGTCACTTCGGCTTTTATTACTAGAAAGTAATTTGAAATTTGTTAAAAGATTTGGTAGTGAATTCCAGTTTCAGTGAAATGCTTGACGAAACGTCTATTAGTTGTTCTTCTTCTAGTGATAAGCAATTATCTTTACTGTCAAATGGACTACTTAGGACTGCAAACCAAATTCCAATTAGACAAATTGATATCTTCATCTGCAAAAAAGTATCGTCGGAAATTCGTACTCAGGTTTTTTAAATTGCCCTCCAACATTACAATTTTCTGATTCTTTTCTAGTGGAAAATCCTGGATATTTCTACACAATGGGTATGTTCTGACGAAGTTAACGATTACAATCGCCTGCAAGCGATTGTAAACTGATCGCAGAGTATGGCTCTCGGACACGATTAGATTATTACTTACTGTCAATGAATTTTTTTGGGCGCCATTTTCGTTTGTATTGTTTACAAAAGATATAGCGTGCAATGATAAATAATTGTTATTTTGATATAAAAAATTAATTAATGTGATGAAAAAAATGTAAATATATTATATTGTCTCTGTGTAGGAACTTGTAAACAAACTTGACCACAAACCCGATTACACGAATCGTGTCCGAGGGCAAATGTTAAACGATTACAACCGTTTGCAGGCGATTGTAATCGATTGTAATCGTTGACTTAGTCAGAACATACCCAATGTGTAAAACATCAAAGCAGAGGAAAATTTTAACAAATACTATCATGATAGTATCAATGATATTGCCAATAGTATTGAAAATATACAATCTTTAGATGGCAATCAAATAAATGTAGAAGCAACAACTAATTTGTCAAAATTTAATGAAATAAACCTCAATAAACTCCATAAAATAGTATTCTCTCTAAAGAACAAATGTACTGGGGATGAAGGATTTAATATAAAACTTTTAAAAGATCTTTTTTGTGTCATAGGATATCCATTATTAAACTTAGTAAACTTAGTGTTACTTAAAGGCCGCTTTCCGCTAGACCTTAAAATTAGTACAATTATACCAATTGCTAAAGTAAAGTCACCAACTCGTCCGGAAGAATGCAGACCCATTAATTTATTACCGGTAGTGGACAAAGTTATTGAAATTGTAATAAAAGACCAACTACAAGACTATTTTGAAAATCAAAACCTACTCTACAGGGGTCAGTCTGGTTTTCGTGTTAAGCATTCGTGCGAAACTGCTGTTCAATATGTGTGTTCAAAGTGGAGAAAAGAAATTAATAGTGGAAAGATTGTTGTAAATGTTTTTGTGGATTTAAAAAGGGCGTTTGAAACTATAAACCGTAAACTTCTTATTACTAAACTAAAAAAATATGGTTTGAAAGATAAAGCGTTAGATTTAATTAGTGATTACTTAAGTGATAGATATCATAGAACTAAAATCGAAAATGTGTCATCTAGTAAAATTGAGAGTTCATTTGGAGTGCCACAGGGTAGTGTTTTAGGGCCACTTCTATTTATTATATATATTAATGACTTGCAAAATTATTTACTTAACTAATTTATAAATTTATTTGCTGATGACACCGTAATCTCTGTCTCAGGAAATGATGGTAATGAAATTACAAATATTTTAAACAAAGAATTACAGATATTATATAAGTGGCTATGTTTAAATAAGTTAAAATTAAATGCATCAAAAACTAAATACCTAGTAGTGGGAACTAAAACTAATTGTATAAAATATGTCCAAGAAGACCATATTATTCATATAAATAATAAAAAAATTGAAAAGGTCAATGAAATTAAATATCTAGGGGTTATAATTGACCCACAGCTATCTTTTAAGAATTTTGCAGATTATCTCTGCAAGAAAATAGGTAAAAAGATTGTTTTTTTTAAAAGGTTTTCATATAATTTAAGCCAATGGTCTAGAATATTAATTTATAATTGTATGATTAAGCCGCATTTTGACTATTGTATGTCACTTTTAATATCTTGCTCAAAGGAACAGATACAAAGGCTCCAAGTTTTGCAAAACAAATGTATGCGGGTGGTGTTAGGTTGTAATATATACACATCAATAGACTCTATGCTAAGTACATTAAATTGGCTAACAATTGAAGAGGGAATTAAAAAAGCGAACTTAACAATTATTTATAAAATGGTTCATGAAGATATTCCAAAGTACCTTAGTGAACAGCTGACTACTAGACATGGCTTACATTCTCGTGCCCTAAGATCTAAGGATACTTTTAATATAGACTTCACGAACAAAACTTTTTTAATGAGATCCCTGTTTCATGAAGGCGTTCGTCTTTTTAATGACCTGCCAAACGAAATAAAACAATCACCTTCATTGAGTATTTTCATAAAAAAAGTGTCCACTCTCATTGTACAAAATAGACTTAGATGTAAACTTTAAAATTTGTTAAATATTGTTTTTTCTTTTTTGTATTATGTAATAGCTGTAATATGCTAAATAAATAAAGATTATTATTATAATTTGATTTTAAGTTGTTTTTCCATAAATGCATTTTTTTACAAAAAAGAATCAATCTTTTCACCCAAATCAAATACATTCAAGTTATTTCCATGGAGTTGAAGATTAAGATTTATTAATCTGTGATTAAGAGTATTAATTTTTTCAAAGATATCTACCAAATAAGAAAGATTCATTAAAAATAACATTTCTGAGAATTCTGCCGAACGTTTTTTTCCTTCTTCGTTTAAAAATACCGATATTTAACTTCTTAGTTCGTAGATACGCTTGACAAACTTAGCACGTGATAACCATTTGGATGAAGAATAATAAAACAAAGATTTATGTTCAGCTCCCATGTCAGTACAAAGACCAGAAAAAATCCTTGATTTTAATGACCCAATGTTTATGTACTAACTACTTCAATAAATACTACCAAAACAATATTTTGACCAGGGCTTAGAGACTTGGATGCTAAAGCTTCTCGCAATGTGTTTTAATAATATCTGAGGATTCTTTCTTCGCTAGCGCTTACAAACTATTGTATTTACCAGACAACGCAGAAGTTCCCCAAGGATCGGCTCTAGCTCCTACTCCATTCTTATTACATATTGAAACACCAATAGTTCATTTATCTTATTTCCAGGCATTCTTGTATCTTCAACCCACACCTGACACCAATTTGAAACACTTATGGGGACTTTACAAAATTGTAAAGATACACAGAACTCTGCTGGTTAACGTTTAATGACAATACAATGAACTATTATTTGAACTCCCCTTAACTATCTATACATCCCCTTAAATAGTAAACACTAGAAAGAGACAGAACATTCTAGAACAAATAACCTAAGAATAGTCTTTCACGTATTGGTATGTGTCACCGGACATGGTGCGCTGACTGGTGGTCACATTATAAACTAGCGCTAGGGTGACAGCTGGTTTGGCTGGTAGTTAGCCATACATAAATATAAGGCAAATTTGTATGCTGTTAAATTTTTTTTATTTATATTTCGCCTATTAATAATAAAAAAAGTTTAGGTACATCAGTAAAAATTAACATTTAACTATTAGTCCAGCACGAATCGGCGCATGAGTACCGAAAACTATTCCACCTCAATTTTTTTATGCGATCCTCTTCAAATTGCCCTACTGATGATATAAATGCATGTTGCCAGGGGACAACCCCATGCCATATTGTTTATACCGAAATTGTTTAAACAATTACATGCAATTGTTATTTTTTAACCGGACAATTTTTTTTTATATGCTTTATTGAAATACAAATAAAAAAGGTCCCTTGAATTTTCACGATAAAGTTAATACTTTCAGAGATATGAATTTTTAAAAGTTCGAAAAATCTCAAATTTGGGAACTTTCGACCCATGAAAAATATATTTAAAAAAATAACATATAAATAGTATACATTTTTTTAAATTCTTTATACAATAGTTAATAATGTTATTAATAGAGATTTAAAAAAATTTAATTGTTTATACCTGTTTTTTAATTGTTAATTTCACGCGCTCACAAGTGCGCGTCGCTTACCTGTCTGGGTTTTCAATCGTTTTTTATCATTTATCTTAAAAACTATCAACTTTATCAAGATTGCTAAAGAAAGCAACGTATTAATAATTAAATTGTCTACAATTTCTTTTGTATAATTTTTTTTTCTGAAATCAATTTTTCAAATTTTATTTAAGCTTAAATCGGAACATCTGATTTAAATAATTTTTTTATCAGTTTATATTACTTTTTTGTTACTATCTTAGTAATTTATGGATTTATATCAACAATAATAAAATATAATGGTATTTGAACATTTTTTAAATTCACAGTTATACATTACATTATAAAAATATATTGGGCACCCACTTAAATGTTGAAAAAAAACATTCAAATGAATTGAAAAATAAAATAAAAAATAATTTTATGTATATGTATCATGGTTAGTGCGTCTCAATTCTCAGCTGATTATTTTTTGTGTTTTGCTTATAGTTATTCAGTCTTTATTTATTTCAAGATTGTTAAACGTTGTTGCACCCATTACAGTGATTTCGTGTTTTATTAACACTTTTAGATGTATATATTTTTAGTTTTTGTGGTTTTTCGTTGCAATAAATGTATGTCATGTCGTTTTTAGTTGTTCCCAAAAAAAGAAAACATTCTGATGATACCTTACCATGTATTTTTTGTGAAGTTGCAAACAATGTAGTGAAAAATCCGAAGCCTGATACATATATAACTAACTGTACAACGTGCAGCTTATCGACGAAAAACTGAGGACGCTATCCAATTTTAAGATAATTGGGTATTTGAAAACATTTTATTCTTCTAATTATAATAAAATTGCAATTGCCAAACACTAAGCCAGTGTCAATAACAGTAGTTTTACCTTACTTTTTGTTTTAATAACAAAAAAGTAATATAAACTGATAAAAAATTTATTTAAATTAGATGTTCCGATTTAAGCTTAAATAAAATTTGATAAATTGATTTCAGAAAAAAAATTTATACAAAAGAAATGGTAGACAATTTAATTATTAATACGTTGCTTTCTTTAGCAATCTTGATAAAGTTGATAGTTTTTAAGATAAATGATAAAAAACGATTCAAAACCCAGAAAGGTAAGCGACGCGCACTTGTGTGCGCCCGAAATTAACAATTAAAAAACAGGTATAAACAATTAAATTTTTTAAAATCTCTATTAATAACATTATTAACTATTGTATAAAGAATTTAAAAAAAAGTATACTATTTATATGTTATTTTTTTAAATATATTTTTCATGGGTCGAAAGTTCCCAAATTTGAGATCTTTCGAACTTTTAAAAATTCATATCTCTAAAAGTATTAACTTTATCGTGAAAATTCAAGGAACCTTTTTTATTTGTATTTCAATAAAGAATATAAAAAAAATTTGTCTGGTTAAAAAATAACAATTGCATGTAATTGTTTAAACAATTTCGGTATAAACAATATGGCATGGGGTTGCCCCCTGGCAACATGCATTTATATCATCAGTAGGGCAATTTGAAGAGGATCGCATAAAAAAATTGAGGTGGAATAGTTTTCGGTACTCATGCGCCGATTCGTGCTGGACTATATGGCCTCAGATTTATTAAATAATTGTGGAGCTAGATTTTCTACAAAAAAATCAAAAGTAGAAAATACTGATAAGATAATGGATTGGCACCATACTGTTCCAAGCAAGCTTTTTGTGGAGCGTTCCAAAGACATTTGTTGTCTGTACATGATGAAATCTTCATCTGTGGTATATCATGGTTATAAATGAAAACTATAATTTGACAAGTGCATGCAAGTAAATTTTAGATTAAAATTTCTTTCATTAGCTAAAAAATTTATGCAAAAGAATACACTCTTTAAATCAGCAGACAAAGATTTTTTAATTTTTTCATAATACAAAAATAAGAAAAACAATAAAAAAGGTAAACTATATTCAGTGTCATTAAAATTTACACTTACCGAGTACAATATAATAACACCGCTATGATGTGTTTACATCTTTCACTAAGTCCAGCTGTACAGCTACACTTTGATGAAACAATTTGACCATTTTTTTGTATAACTGTTTTTATTTCATGGGGTTTATCGCGAAAAGCTAATGATTGTATACAATACGACAAAATATCGTATTGATCATTGTTTTGATTTTTCAACCCATTATAGATTAAATGTCCTGCATTAATTATTTTCTCTCCTTCTACAAAATTTCGAGACTTAGGAGTAGCCTCAATAAAGTCAAGAACTTGATTTAATGATAAAAACATTTATATTATAAATAAAAACTACATAACTTTAGGTAATTAAATCACAGCTATCATCCTAGCAGTAGTTATATTTTTAACCACCAGAGCGCGTAGCGCCAAGTGACAAATACCAATAGGTCCCTTTTCTAATTGGTTATCCCGTTACAATATTAATTAATGATCTACTAGAAGCCACTAATAACCCGATACATGGTTTTGCAGATGATAGCAATCTACACTGTAGCAAACCGCACAACCGTCCCATACCTCTAGATATTCTGGAAGAGGACAGAAGATCCACAACGGCTTCTCTCAATCAAGATTTGAGAATTGTAGACGAGTGGTGAAGAAATAATCTTGTTAATTTCAACGCTTCCAAGACAAAGACAAGAGGCAAACATGCGACTCATCCATAACAATCAACGATCAGACACTGGTAGCGGGCGACTCCATTACGCTGGTTGGTATAACGATCTCCCAGAACTTACTCTGGAACGAACATATTGCATCAATAGGAACTGCAGCAGGAAAGAAATTAGGCTTTCTGTTTAGAGCACGGAAATATTTTTCTCCATCCAACTTGGCTACTCTTTACAAAGCTCAAATACGGCCTAATCTTGAATACTGCTCGCATGTATGGGGTTCGGCGGCTCAGTTAAGGCTCGGAGTTCTTGATGCAATACAGAGAAGAGCAATTCGACTAATAAACGACACCAGTATCACCAAACACCTAGCCCCATTTTCCCACCGAAAAGCAGTGGATGATCTTTCTTTGTTTTATCGATACATAAACGGATTTTGCTCAGAAGAACTCCGCTCTATAATGCCTCCACTTGCCAGACCAGCCAGAGCAACGCGACGTGCCAACTCCATACTGTTCAATGCCCGAAATCGAGAACGGATCGACTCGATTGTTCCTTCATCCCCAGGATCTCCAGATTGTGGAACTCCCTACCTTCTGACGTCTTCCCCACTCGTCCTAACTCGACGAGTGAATAAACTTTACTTTGAGAAATCAAGTTTTTAATATATTACTAATCTCTTTACTACGAAAAAAATGGTCGAAACCGGTCTACAAGTTATGTTGCCCCTCTAACTGCAAATGGGAATTGTTGACTTCAATTCCATAATTTTTATTGCTTCGTTTTGTTACTTTTGAGGGAATATTTATTCCCGAAACTTGTACCCCCTTAAATTAAAATATTTTTGTGGTACTAGACTTTGAGTTTATTTCTTTGTTTACCATTGGACCACATTTGAGATATGGATGATTTTCTCTTTTTTAAAAAAATGTCCTTGTTGAATGCGAATAAACTTAAGTGGTCTGTTGAGAAATCAAAGTGGGAAATTTTTCACACAACTTTCTCATTAAAACCTTTCAAGGTGTTCGAAAATCAAGTATAAAACATAACTGACCTCTACCACCACAGAATGCGGTTCCTGCACAAGTGGTTTTTCATTACCGCAATTCATCTCATTTATTTAAATTACTATACTTCTTTTGTTAATATCTTATACCAGTCGATGCAACGACCAGTTCAAAATCCGGTTTAACTGACCTACAATAAAGAACTCTTCCAAATATCGGGCACAGACGTCTCGGCATTCGCCACGGCCGGATCATATTTATTTTTTAAAGGGTAATACACTATTTCTAAAATAATACAAATATATTTTGGGAAATACTCAATTCCATTAGAAAAGGTTCACTAACACTTTATTTCACCCAAGGTTCACTAAAATAATTTTTTCTAAAGGTTCAATAAACTCAAATTCATTAAAACTAAAAAAAGTCATTTTCCTCATAGGAAAACTAATCTAAACACACAATTCAATTGGAAAAGGTTCATTGACACTTTATTTCACTAAAATAATTTACTAGTGAGATCTAGAGATACTCAGTATATCAAACTTCAAACCTATATATCTCAAAAATTAACATTTAATATCTGTTTAAAATCGTCATCAATATCAAGGATATGGAAATCGTCAAAGGTTTGTCCAATCTTCAAGTAAGGAGTTAGACGAAATATATCAAACTATCGGCCTATAACCTTTGCGAAGGTTTTTGAAATCCTAATGGAGCGAGTTATATATCGACACGTATAAATGTAAATCAACATGGTTTTATGAAGAATCGCTCAACAGTCACTAAACTATTGATCATTAAACAATATATTTTTTATTTCATGTAATGTAACGTACAAACATACCAATTTGTAACCCAAGCGGCCAAAACAATCCCCTTGAGAAAAAGATAAAGATAAAGGTAAGATAAATCTCAAGGAAATTGTCCAACCGCGTTGGGCGCCAAATTGTAACGTACAAACATACCAATTTGTAACCCAAGCGGCCAAAACAATCCCCTTGAGAAAAAGATAAAGATAAAGGTAAGATAAATCTCAAGGAAATTGTCCAACCGCGTTGGGCGCCAAATTGTAACGTACAAAACCAATTTTTGTACGTTAACTTACCCTTGCTAGCTCCAGGGATCGTGGCTTCTTTCTGGTTTTTTCCTTAACTCCCCCCAAACAAATATATAAGGGCGCCAAAATACAGACAAGCAAATAAAAGTGGTTAAATCAGTGTAAATTGTTTATTGCCAAAATTAATAGTTATAGTTATTAATGAATTAATAGTAAAATAACTAATTTCTTATCTTTTGCTATATCCCTCTTCGGAACACGTCAGGAAAGCCGGAAATTCGGACCAAGTTTGCCCAGGAACAAAGATACGGATGGCAAGATGGTTTCTATAAATTAAATGGTCTACTGAGGTGGTTGGCAAGATGTTTTCTTAGAATTAATGTTCTACAGGTGTGGTTGGCAAGATGTTTTCTTAAAATAATAAGCTGATAGATTCTGCTTACAAGCTTCTCTCCAAAAAAAAATAGTGCTATTAATAACAGCCCTATCCTGGGACCCTTCAAAAAATTGGCTATGGCCCAAATGAAGGGAGAAGAAATAAGAATAGAACTGCAGGCTTTGAAGCACAAATAGTAAAGGGATTAAAAATACCGACATTCTTTCCGAGTGAACCAAAAGATCCCCGCTTTTACGGAAATCAAGTCTGCGTCGACTCCACAGAATCGTCGCGGAATCGTAAAAATCAGACCGACGTAGGCCAGGCCAAAAATATCGTAGCAAAATAGACGAGAAATTAATGAAATAAAATATTCTTAGGCCAGGCCAAACAAATAACGATGTAATCGTTACACCACGGTAACCTGGCGGAAAAAAAAGAATTGCAAATTCTTTTTTTTTTTATTAAAAAGTTAAACTATTAAAATCCAAAAACAATTAAAAAAAGTAAATAATCAAAAACTGGTGAATCGGTAAAGAAAAATAAACAACATTTAACAATTAACGGTAACCACAAGGATTTGTGTAAAAAAAATTCTCGACCAAAAATTCAAAAACACGAAACCTTACTACACATTACCTCTAGGGAAGAAAGAAAACAAATTAATAACTGTCCTATTTAAGGTCATTTAAGAAAACAACGATAACGAGATGTAACGAAAGAAACAAGAGATTAATGTTCACAAAGTAGAGAAATACAAGGCAAAAAGTCTATTTCCAAAAGTAAAATAACTTATCATAGCAACGAAGGCAAAGATAAGACTGTCGACAACAGAATCATTGAATACAAAAATAAATACTCAACTTGAGTAATAAAAAAATAAGCCCAAAAGCCAAGGAAATATTCAATGAACGAGATAAATTGAAACCAAATATCAGTTGAACGAAAATGTGACTAAACACCAAAAGATAAATCAACTAATATTCAGATCAAAAATAAGTTGACAAGTCTTATCGCTAAGCAAACAAGAGACATATAAAAGATAAAAGGAAATTGCTATCATAAAAAGACAAGAAATAACTGGAGACAATGTAAAAGATAAACGATAATAATTATCATTAAAAAAGACAACAAACAACGGTAATAATGTGAACTTCAAAAAAAATAGGACAGTTAATAAAAGAAAAGATGACGAAATCAATCAGGAACAGAAAACAAAAACTCAAACGCTAAGAACACTGAAAGGCAATAATCAATAAGTAAAGAAGGAGAAAAAAATTTTGAAAAAGGAACAAACTAAGAATTCAAAAATACAAAATTTTTTTTTCTTTAAATTTTTAAAATAATTAAATAACATTTGAAGTTAATCTAAAAGGTTGAAAAGAATTTTGAAAAAGTTTTTTAAGAATTTAAAAAAAATCTAAGAAATAGAAATTGAAAAGTTAATAACTTATGCCTTCAGTGAAGTGACTCCAGTGTAAAGAAATCCAACAAAAAATTCAATCAAAAGTAAGAATTCAAACATGTCGAGAAAAGATAAAATATAAGACGATAACTTAATATTTTTCACAAACAAGTAACTACAAAAAATTACAAACAACGAAACATAAGAAAAATCACAAACATTTTATCAAAATGTCCTAGGTATGTGAAAAAAAAACAGTCCTAGATATTAAAGGAATTTCTGTATTTGGTATATCACAAAATCAACACAGATAAAAAAAAAATGGGAGAATAATATGTGGAAAACAAAAATCCCGAGTAGGTACACAAATTCATGGAAAGTCTATATGTTTCCCAAAGATAAGCCCTAACGGCCGAAAAAGAAACCAATATAGACCATAATCCCACAACACAATAAGATAAGATAAGATACGATAAATTTCTATTGTGTCCAACCATACGGAACACCAATAGAAGCGATAAGAAGCAGTTACTACCAACTGCTCCACGATAAAGAGGCCTCACGGACCCCTATAAGATACTAAGGTCTCACAGACCTTACACGGTAATAATGTGGACTTCCAGACCACACCAAAAATATGCCCACGGCAAACAACGATAAGTACCCACACTCAAGATATAACAAAAATTTCCAAAAACCATTTTCCAAATCCTAACTGAAAGAAATGAGATAAAAAGAGAGAAAAGAAAAAACCAAAATACAGAAATGAAAGGAATTCAAAAAAAATTTTTGACTGTAACTCTCACACTCACACAATAAAGTCAAGAAAAAAGACAAAAGCTAAGATAGCAACGAAAAAAAAAGGACATAATGATAACACGACACAAACACTTCAAAATCTGCTAAGAAGCCGACATCAGCTAAGAAATACCGCCATAAGATAAGAAATAAACTCCCTAACACTAAATTCCAAATTTAGAAATAATAATCTAAAATGTTGAGAAAATATCTCAAGAGACATTCTGTATAGAAAAATCATTAAACGGAAATGCAACATAATTGTAAGGTAAAACTATTTAGTAAAGATAATAATATTCTTCGATAAATAAAACTCGATAAATTTAAAAATTAAACTCGAAGTATACCAAACAATAGTGGTTAGCCTTGAATCTATCGATAATGAATTCCAACAAAATAAAATAAAGATAAAAAGTTAAGTGTTAGTAAAGCAATTAATAAAATATTTGCATGTCTGTATTTAAATTTGATGGAAAAAAATTTAAAATTACTTAAATTAATGAAATTGATTGAAGAAGCCTCAAAAAAAACCAGAATCTTAGTTGGGCGCCAATTTGTAACGTACAAACATACCAATTTGTAACCCAAGCGGCCAAAACAATCCCCTTGAGAAAAAGATAAAGATAAAGGTAAGATAAATCTCAAGGAAATTGTCCAACCGCGTTGGGCGCCAAATTGTAACGTACAAACATACCAATTTGTAACCCAAGCGGCCAAAACAATCCCCTTGAGAAAAAGATAAAGATAAAGGTAAGATAAATCTCAAGGAAATTGTCCAACCGCGTTGGGCGCCAAATTGTAACGTACAAAACCAATATTTTTGTACGTTAACTTACCCTTGCTAGCTCCAGGGATCGTGGCTTCTTTCTGGTTTTTTCCTTAACTCCCCCCAAACAAATATATAAGGGCGCCAAAATACAGACAAGCAAATAAAAGTGGTTAAATCAGTGTAAATTGTTTATTGCCAAAATTAATAGTTATAGTTATTAATGAATTAATAGTAAAATAACTAATTTCTTATCTTTTGCTATATCCCTCTTCGGAACACGTCAGGAAAGCCGGAAATTCGGACCAAGTTTGCCCAGGAACAAAGATACGGATGGCAAGATGTATGTATGAAAAATCTAAGGTGGAAGACAACAAACCGGCTATTTGACAATAAACCTCCTTCCCCCCATACAAGGTAACAATACAATAACAATTATAGATACCTACACAACTGGTTATTTTGCTATCTACTAATAATTGCTAACTGTAAATATTTACTTGCCAAAATTCACGGACACTTTAAAAGGATAAAATATATAATTTTAATCGCATTCTATGCGATTATATATTTAAACTTATATCATTGATTATCAATATTTATTGTACATATATGCCAAAATGAGTGCGTGTGGTAATGAGAAATGTATAAAAACACTTACACGTTCTAATTCCATACAGTGCTCAGCGTGCGAAAAATCTTTTCACATAAATCTTGACTGTGCACAAACGACACCTGATGATTATACTTACCTAAAAAATAGTAAGAAAATAAACGTATGGAGGTGCCGTATTTGTGTGAAAGATCGGCGAGATAGTATAAAATTGACTAAAAGTGAGGAGAACATTGATAATGGGGAAAACGAAGAAAACGGAAATAAATGCGATGGGATGGAACAGCTAACTCCAAATCAGTTATTGGCAAAATTAGCCAAAAATTTCACGGAAATTGTGGATAAAAAAATTGATAAAGTCGTAAGCCAAATGAGAGGAGAATTTCAACAGATTTTATCAGAGATTAAAGAAGACTATAACACGATAAAAAAGGAGAACGTAATGTTAACAGAAAAAGTTATGTTTTTGGAAAACTATACCAGGCGAGATAATTTAATCCTAAGAGGCGTTAAGGAAACAAAAAACGAATCCACTAATGAAATAGTAACTCTAATAGCAAAGAAAATTGGTATTTCTATGGAGGATAGAGATATCTGTATTTCTCATAGAATACCATCCAGCCGTAAAGATTTACCGCGACCAATAATAGTGAAATTCGTCAGAATAAATTCGCGTAATCTATTTATGGAAGCCTTCAAGAGAGAAGCTAGAAAAGATGGATCGGGGCCAGGAATAGCTGCTACAACAATATCGGAGGTGATTGGTGATGGCCGAATCAGCTGTCAAGAACATTTAACCGCAGAGACTGGTAAATGGTTGGCCGAAGTGAGGACTGCCGCAACCGATGCCGGTTACAAGTTTATTTGGGTGAAAGACGCAAAAATTTTCGTGAAAAAAGACGAAACATCATCAAATAAAATTGTCCCATTTGGTACTGATTTAATTTCATTTTTTATAACTGAGGAGTAGTTGTAGATTTATTTTCTCTATATTTCTTAATTAAACCTTTAATAAACTATAATTAAAAGTAACTTTTATTTTTCTTGAATATTTTTGTTTATTTTTTTTTTTCATTCTTCAATAAGATAAATTTTTAATTTTTTTACTGTTCTAAAATGGACACAATTGAAAGAGTTGATCACTTTGTTATAGAATGTAAACTTACTGATAGTTATGAGCATGTTTTTACTTTCAATGACAATAGCTTAACTTGTTTTTATCAAAATATTAGATCTTTAAATAGGAATTTTGAGCAACTGGAGGTAGTTTTGGCAGCTATGAGCGTTCAGTTCGATATTATAATACTGGGTGAATGTTGGTTCGGCGGTAGGGACCATATTAATGATGGAATATTTAACATTCAAAATTACAAAGCCCACTATACAACTAACAATTTTAATCAAAATAGTGGTTTGGTCGTATATGTAAAAAATATTTTGGTACCTAACTTACGAATAACAGAAATACTTTTAACAGACTGTAACTGTATGCTACTAAATATAAACTCTGAGCAAGAAAAAATTAATATTTTGGCAATATACAGATCACCGTCGGGAGATAGTGATATATTTTTACAGCAAATTGAAACATTACTGGTATACAACACAATATTTTTAGGAGATGTTAATATCGAAATTCGAGACGATTATCGAACAAACATAGGAGATAAATATTTAGGCTTGATGGTAGGACGGGGATTTATGCCTAGAGTTACTTGCTCTACTAGAATCAACCCAGTCATAGCCCAGCGTACAGAAAGACCAATGGTAGACTCATGCTTGGACCATATTTTTTCAAATATAAATAATCAAAGTCAACTGCAAGCTGTGGTATTAAACTACCACATTACTGACCACAGAGCTATCTCCTTTTCCATTACACATAATACTTCATCTTCCACTCCCTTTGAAAACAATCAAACACGTCTAATTAAAAAATTTGACAAAGAAAAATTTTTGGTTACAATAAAGGATATAGATTGGACAAATGTAATTTCGTGTAAAGATTCAAATGTAGCGGCTGAAAAATTTGTTAATGTACTGACTGAGGCAATTGAACTTGCGTCCACCACGGAAATAATAAAACTGAATCACAAACAAAAAAAAATTAAACCGTGGATGACGAGAGGAATGATGACCTCACTCAGAAAAAAAGATTTGCTGTACAAAAAAATAAAAAGGGAACCATTTAATACCAGCTTAAAAATATATCATAAAAATTATAAAAACAAATTCAGACATCTCGTACGAAAATTAAAAGACGAATATTACAAAAAAAAAATAACGGAAGCAAAAGGCGATACTAAATTAATATGGGACACAATAACATCAGCCATTGGGGGTAAAAGTCGGAATACTGATATTAAAGCAATTAACATAAGCGGGAAAAAAATTGACGTTATTGATGACCCGATTAGTTGTGCAAACGCTTTTAATCACCATTTTGGTACGATTGGTCAGAGAATGGCGAAGTCCTTGCCAGAGGTTGATTGGGGCCCAAACCAAGTTGAAAGTGACAATACAGGGAGTGCTCCACAGTTTCATTTTAAAGTGACCTGTGATCAATCTATATTGGAGGCGATTGATGAGTTAAGAGGGGGATCGGGACCTGGATGGGATGGCATCACTGTCTCAATCATAAAGGATATTAAACAAAATATAATTCTACCCATTGTTCATTTGGTAAACTTAAGTTTTGAAACTGGGATATTTCCAAATTGTTTAAAAATATCAATAATTACGCCCATTTACAAGAGCAAGGACCCAACTCATCTAGAAAATTACCGACCTATCTCCATGATTTCTAACATAGCCAAAATCTTCGAAAAAGTCGCAAAAAAACAACTAGCAGCGTTTTTAGAAAACAACAATTTAATATCATGTAGACAATACGGTTTTCGCGCTGGTCTGGGAACTCATGATGCCATAGACGCGGTCGTCTCTGAGTTATACAACGCATTAGACGCTAGTGAAAAACTCCTCGCTGTATTCTTGGACTTAGCCAAAGCCTTTGACACGGTGTCGCATACCCTGTTAGTCGAAAAGCTTAAAAATATTGGTATTCAAGGAAAGGCAATTCAATGGCTCAAAAGCTACTTGTTTGAAAGAAGACAAAAGGTAAAATTGGGTAACACTATTAGTGCAAATTTTATAGGTACAGAGTTCGGCATCCCCCAAGGAACGGTGCTTGGTCCAATATTGTTCCTTATTTTCATGAATGACCTGATTTCCATAGAGAATGAAATGTGTGGTAAATTTTATCTGTTCGCAGATGACTCTGTGATACTCTTTAGGGCTCCAAATTGGTTAGAATGCATAACAGTTGCAGAGCGAGGAATAAATTTAGTTAAAATATGGATGGATTCAAATAAACTAACAATAAACGTAGATAAAACTAAATTTATTACTTTCTCCATAAACGAAGCTGGTCAACCTCCAGATAATACCGTGCTCAAAATACATAGAGACAAATGTCAAGTAACTGAATGTGGCTGTCAACAAAAAATTCTAAAAGTTGCCGAGATAAGATATCTTGGTGTACAAATCGATCAGTATGTTAGATGGGCCCAACAAATTAAATTACTAACGGGACGATTAAACAGATTAACTTACATCTTTGCTCGACTGAGGCGAATATTGACAATCAAAACCCTCAAAATGGTTTATTATGCTCTTGCCCAATCCGTTCTCAGTTATGGATTGTTATCATGGGGTGGTGCATATATCACCACAATGCACAGTGCCATAGTAGCCCAGAATAATATACTGAGATCGATGTTGTGCAGACGAAGGATAGACTCAGCGAGAATTATGTACCAAGAACTTGATCTTTTATGCCTAACAAAATTGTACAAATACATCGTTCTAAGAAAAGTTTGGAAATATCGAGAACAGTTAGACAGGGTTGAACATGGTCATGGAACGAGAGGGGAGACAGGTCGAACGTTAATTGTTCCAAGAAAACATACCACCTTCGGCACAAGACACCATACGTACCTGGGTCCAAAAATGTACAACGACCTCCCTATGGAGATTCGAATTTCAAACTCGTTTAGAGGTTTTTCCTCAAGCCTAAAATTATATTTAATCAGGAACTTAGATCCGTAGCTGCCAACACACCACTAGAAATTCAAATTATCAACTTCCAGATAAGAAGTCAATTTAATTTACCCTACAACACTTTATAAATTAAAAAATAGATAATTAAAAAAAAAAATACAAAAAAATTCTCAAATTTATTCATTCAAAAAAAACTGAGGAAATGTTTTTAATTTTATTTGAGTTGAATTGTAATTTTCTTTAAAACAGTATCTTTAATCAAGAAATATGTTATTTTTTGCTTCTACCACAAATAGTTAATAATAGATTATTATTTTATTTTATCACAAAGGTTTAATTAGACATTTTCTTTTATATTTTTTAATTGTTATTTTCATTTATACGTATATTATGTACTCTTGGACTAAAAGGCTACTCCTTGCCACGCTCTGGCATGCCATTGTGGTAAGAAATTTCTTTATATTCATATTGTACCTATATACTGTAACATTATTTGGAAATAAAGTTGTTTTGAATTGAATTTAATAAGCACATCAATAATGTTGTATCCTCCTCATATCGCATATATGAGTTAATTGCACGTAGCTCTATTGATTTTAAGAAGACTTCCACCTTAAAAACTCTGTTTTATGCTTTTATAAGGTAAGTTGTGTGGAGTCCATATTATCAATATCATAGAGATCAAATAGAAGCAAATCAAAGACGATTTTCAAAATTACTAATTGAAAATTGATGGTGATGGCCTTTATCTATCAATAGACATTCCTCACTCTGAGCTATTAGAAAAGCATAAACTTTGCAGGCTCAAAAGAAGGCGTGATTATTGCATTGTAGTGTTAACTTATAAAATCGTTAAAGTCTTATTGGCTGACCGAGAATATTAGAAAATTTTAATATTTCCGTTCCCTAATACTTTTTATGCCAATTCAGGTCGCACAAATATTCTGGAGAATTCTCCGCTTCATATAATATGTAAAAGGACAAATAACGTTAGCCAGGATTTAAATATATTTTATTGTAAGCTGTCGAATATAAAATCTTACTTATCATAATTAGTTAATTAGAAATTATTGTGTATGTGCAATATTTTTAAGCTTGATGTCTATTGAGACTTTTGTTCTAATCACATAGAGCTATTTATTCGCAAAAGTTCAGACAATTTGACGATAACTACTTTTTTATTAATTTTGTGCGGGATTATTTCACATTTGAAAGTTTTTCACAATTTTTAAATAACCGGATTCTATAAAACATTTTGATCAAATTTTATAATTAAAAAGCTTTTCGGCAGTGTGATTTTTATGAGTTTTTAAGTTACTGGATTGTGTGAAACATTTTGAACAAATTTTACATTTATAAGGTTTTTAGTTAGTGTGAGTTTTAATATGAGTTTTTAAGTGACTGGAATGATTGAAACATTTAGAACAAATTTTACATTCAAAAGGTTTCTCGCCAGTGTGAGTTCTAAAATGAGTTTTTAAATTACCGGATTGTGTGAAACATTTAGAACAAATTTTACATTCAAAAATTTTCTCACCACTGTGAGTACTAATATGAACTTTTAAATCACTGGAATATGTGAAACATTTTGAACAAATTTTACATTTAAAAGGTTTCTCGCCAGTGTGAGTTCTAATATGAGTTTTTAACGTACTGGATTGTGTGAAACATTTTGAACAAATTTTACATTTAAAAGGTTTTTCGTTAGTGTGAGTTCTAATATGAACTTTTAAATCATTGGAATATGTAAAACATTTTGAACAAATTTTACATTTAAAAGGTTTCTCGTTAGTGTGAGTTCTAATATGCCTATTTAAATTACTGGAGTGTGTGAAAAATTTAGAACAAATTTTACATTTAAAAGGTGTCTCATCAGTGTGAGTTCTATTATGAACTTTTAAACTATTGGGATGTGTGAAACATTTTGAACAAATTTTACATTTAAAAGGTTTCTCGCCAGTGTGAGTTCTAATATGATTTTTTAAACTACTGGATTGTGTGAAACATTTTGAACAAATTTTACATTTAAAAGGTTTCTCGTTAGTGTGAGTTCTAATATGAACTTTTAAATCACTGGAATATGTGAAACATTTTGAACAAATTTTACATTTAAAAGGTTTCTCGTTAGTGTGAGTTCTAATATGCCTATTTAAATTACTGGGGTGTGTGAAACATTTTGAACAAATTTTACATTTAAAAGGTTTTTCGTTAGTGTGAGTTCTAATATGAACTTTTAAGTTACTGGATTGTGTGAAACATTTTGAACAAATTTTACATTCAAAAGGTTTCTCACCAGTGTGAGTACTAATATGAACTTTTAAATCACTGGAATATGTGAAACATTTTGAACAAATTTTACATTTAAAAGTTTTCTCGTTAGTGTGAGCTCTAATATGCCTATTTAAATTACTGGAATATGTGAAACATTTAGAACAAATTTTACATTTAAAAGGTTTTTCGCCAGTGTGAGTTCTAATATGAGTTTTTAAGTGACAGGATCGTGTGAAACCTTTCGAACAAATTTTACATTTAAAAGGTTTCTCGTTAGTGTGAGTTCTAATATGAGTTTTTAAGTGACAGGATCGTGTGAAACCTTTCGAACAAATTTTACATTTAAAAAGTTTTTCGCCACTGTGGGTTTTAATTAATTTTTTGAAATTACTTTGTTGTGTAAAATTGTCTGTCCTTATCTGTTTGTTTAAATTACTAAGATCTTGTCGGTTAATATGCTTTGTGCCAGAATTATTCCTTTTTAAGTTCACAGATTTTTTCGAATTAACGAAAAAGTGGTAAATATAAAAATGGTTTAAAAATAGCAATTTATCAAAGAAGAATTTTCCACAAGATGAACATGTTCCATAGAATTTTCCAAAGTGAGGTTGCCATTTTTTTGCCGTAGATAGGAAACCTGAAAACATATAAGCACACATTAGGATAAATAATGATACAATTAGCAAATAATAAAAGCAAATACTAAATCCTAAATTTGTACTCTAGGATTAATTTTGTTTAATTGAGTAACCTTTGGCATTTATAATATTAAATTAACCTATTTGTTTACTCGTTGTTATAGTACTACATCTATTTATATTTTAGTATTCGCGAAAAATTGCTTGATGTCATTAGTTTGTCATATATTAACAATGTCTTACTGTCTTTTTAAAAATGTCGAACTTCGTGAAGAAACGCATTAAAAAGCCTTTTTCATTGTCCCTCATTAGAATGAGGGATAATTTCTTTTTCTTTTTACGTGGTTTTTCATTTAAATACTACTAACTGCGAGTTATGATATCACTATTTTTTCTAACGTTAAGTAGTTAGTATTTTTGTTAAAAAAAAAAATTTTCATAAGTTCTAAGTGGTTTTTTCACCTTAATTTTCTTTGTGCAAAATGTTATATTTTTATAACCTTAAGGCAATTTTTTATCTCTACTAGCTGTAGGTACCTTTTGACGTAAGTTTCTTATTAATTTATATATAAATAACTTAGAATTGTATAACTTACAAGTTACTCTGATGATGGCGAAAGCCGAAAGTACTCAGTAGTTGAAATTATATATATTTTGCACACCTTTCTACATTTTCTTCTCCCTGCCTGTTGGTGTGTACTCCAATTAAGCAGTTATTTTATTTATTTAAATCCTAAATGCTTTGACGAAAATATTTTTGGATTTTTTTATTGAAGAAATTTATTTAAACACTAACTATAGTAGAGAGCCGAATTAGTTGAGACTGACTTTATTACGTACGATTCGGCCAATCTTTAAGCAACACATTTTCGCTATTTTTAAAATTTACTCGAAATCGAAGGTGTACGGCTACCGAAATTTCTTTTACTTCCATATCTGATGTCCAAAATATTTTCTCCACCGTTTCGGTGTGCTTAATGCAGTTCTTCCAAAGTGTTCTTTGTAACACGATGAATTGCTTTCTAAAATAATTTTTGTAAATCAGCTATTTTAAATGTAGTGTTGTTTCGAGCGATCTCGTTATTAACTCTATGGGATTTAATTCGCAGTGCTAAGGAAGTAATATCAGGATAGTACATCCTTGCTCTTTGGCCATTTCATCGACTATTGTTTTCTGGTTGTTCTTTTTATGCTCTCTTACAATAGCCAAAAGTTCTATTTTCAACATGGTATCGTCGCACGAAATATTTTTGGATTTTAACCAAGCGATGATATTTCCTTTTCTCCAAGTCGTACATGGAATCTTCTCCATTTTCCGAGTATGATACCATGCGTTTTTCATAAATATTATCGATCCAGGACCCAAAAGCAAAAAAGTAGTTTGGAACCAATCTTCAAAAACGTTCGATTTCAATGGATCGAAATAGATGCCGGTAGGAAGAGTCGAATGTACACCTTTTTTTTTGTGCCGGCGTTATCATCCTTCCGGATCTTTGTTTCCCCGATTTATCCATTTATAGTTCTTCAGAATTGGAAATCAATGTCGAATAGAGATGGCCAGAAGTAGTACCAAGAAATTCAAAAGGGTTTTTACCAATACCGAATTTGACCTTAACCTACAAAACTGATTTGCAAAATGTGGTCAGTGTTGCTCTATGGAATGGTGGGCTGCACACTAAAAGTAAACTCCATGAACAGACTCGAAGCATTCGAAATGTGGATATACAGGCAAATACTAAAAGTCCCATGGGGAGCTGAAAAAACAAACGAGGAAATACTACGAACAGTTAACAGAGATCGCGAATTACTAAACACCGTTAATCAAATGTATGAAATGTTGGAAAAAAAATGAATAACATGTTACAACATGTTAGACCTAAAATATTCTGAAATGTTGAGGTCAGAAGTTGCTGATAATTCTTCGAAATACGTTAATTTTCTATATCAGTCTAATGGCTTAATAATCATATTTTTTATGAGACTGTTAATTACACAAAGGGTAATTATCCAGAATTGGGGCTCCAGACAAAAATCGCTCCAAAAAATTTTTCACCCCCTAAAATCGTTACTGTAGAATGACGTAATATAAGACGGGGGAGAAAAAAAAAACCCTCCACTCCGGTGTTAGGTAAGGTTAGGTTTGATTACACAGGAGTGCAGGGTTTTTGAATTTTTTTTCTCCTCCCCCGTCTCATATTACCTCATTCTACCCTATAGTAGCGATTTTAGGGGGTGAAAATTTTTTTGGAGCGATTTTTGTCTGAAGCCCCAATTCTGGATAATTACCACACAAAGACTTACGTTTTTTAGAAGTTGGATCCTGTTTCCTGGAATATCTTTTGATGCGTCGCTCTGAATGTAATTCTTTATCAAAATCTTGAAATTCCATTTTAAAATCCGGTAAATCGCAAATAGAATGTAATTCTTCTTTTTTAATGTCACATTCAAGATTCATCCCATGATTAGTTTGACTTGAATTATCATTTTTACTTCTAATTAACATTTCACTTTTAGTTTCAACGAATTGTTCAGAGTCGTCGTATTCGAATTTCGGTTCTTTCTTAAACATACTACTTTTGTAGGGCTCTTCTTGAACTGAAGTAAAAAATAAACAAATGTAATGGTTTAATATATAAGTAAGTTCACAGGTTTTTTGCATTATTGTTGGCCATGGTATTTTGACAACGGAGAACTATCTAAATGTATAAAAAAGTGTTAATCGGGAGGGAACAATTTTCAATTGTCGATTTGACAAAATCTCCTTCTCAAAAATTTCAAAAGTCCCATTAGAGATATCTCAACTAATCGTTTACTAAGTCATGATATATGTGTTGAATTAAACGACCAAAAAGCAAAATAATGACTAAGCATGCATAGCTTAGTTGTTAGAGCGTTACCGCGTAGAAGCAGTCATGTTGGATGCGATATTTTTTTAATTTTTCATTAATGTCATTTAATATACTCTTGTTTGTATACTTTCTAAAATTACAAAAAAAAGGTTAAAAAATTTTAAAGTAAAAACTTCTAAAGCGGCGTTAGATACATTTTTCCTTCATTTTTAGTGAATTTTAATAGTCCGAAAAATCTTGTGAAACTACCGACTTATTGCAATTTTTTAAATTTGTGTCTCTGCACCAACTTTAGTTCAGTGGAAAAGCTTCTTAAGAGAGTTATAAAATCTCGAAAAGTAAGCGTTTTCTTAAAATTTAAAATTAGTCATGTAAATGTTATCAATATAAAATCAAAGCAAAAGAAATATTTCGCAACAGAAACAAAAAGTTTTTTCAAAATTTTAGGAAAATAAAAACAGATTTGAAAGAATAAATATATAAAATATAATTACTTGTTTCCACCTGATCGAAACAATGCAATTCGGGTCTTGGTTCGTTAACAATTTCTATTTCCTCTTCTTCTTGTTTAATTACAGAAATATCCATATTTCCTCTACGATTGTTCTCGCCTGAAATCAAAATTATATATATTTTAATATTAAAACTTTACTTTGTGTGTATATGTACAGCTGTTGGATGTTATGATTAAATTACGACAATTTCTTAGGAATATGGTTAGTTATGAGTATTTTTGAAGTGATAACTTGTTATGGGAGGGTAACTGATTTTTAGTGTAACGCGTTGAAAAAAGCGTTTATCATAACGCGTTGTTTATCGTTTTTACACATAATAATAATATCATATTTCTCTCTCTCTATGCTTTTTCCAAACATCTTATACTGAACGCATAGAAAAAGCAATTCTTGATTTTTTCAAAATTTTCAAAATGATTGTTTTTTTTAACTTTTCAAAATTTTCACAATTATTAGAATTTTCAAATTTTCAAAATTTTTAGAAATTTCAAAATTCCCATAGAAAATATCTTTTCTATGGGACAAACAATCTTTTCTATGGAAAAAACAATCTTTTCTATGAAGAAACTATCTTTTTTATGGGAATTTTCAAATTTTTAAATTTTCCAAAATTTTTCAAATGTTTAGAATTTTCAAAAATTTTCCAAATTTTCAGAATTTTTAAAATTTTCAGAATTTTTAAAAATTTTTAGAATTTTCAAAATTTTTAAAATTTTCAAAATTTTAGAATTTTCAAGAATATTCCAAATTTTCAAAATTTTCAAAATTTTTTAGAAATTACCATATTTTTAAAATTTTCAAAATTTTTAGGATTTTCAAATTTTCAAAATTTTCAAAAATTTTCAAATTTTTCAGAATTTTCAAAATATTTAAGTAATAGGCAAAGTTTTACTCAAGTTAAAAAATTTCAATATTAAATAGTTCAACTTGGATTAGTTGAAGTTATCACTTCTGTCACGCGTCCTGAGACGCACACGTTTTTTTTATTTCAGGATATCCTCGTAGGTATAGACCTAAATACAAATGTACTGAGAACATCTATTGGGACAGAAGAGACAATTTATTAATTTGCAACCATAACAAGATGGGTTCCAGATGGAGTTATTAGTATTACTTATAGCGTCTACAGAATCCGAAGTAGTACTTTTGGTAGGGTTGTTTCGACCATTTAATTTCCTACATTCTTCCTTCGAGTATCCATAGTTTTTGCAGTAATTATACAAAACGGGTTTTTGTTTTGTTAGAATAACATTGTCATTTAAACTTATCAAATAATGTTTTTTCGATAACACGATCAGTTTTTGGGAAATTCTTTAAAATTTTAGATTTTATCACGTCTCATTTTCTCTCTAATTCTGTGATTTAATAAACCATAAATAAGATCAAGTTAAATGAAAAAAAATTGACGGTTTAACACGATACCATCACGTAGCACGTAGCAGCTTCACCTATAAGCAACATTGACAATCCTTTGAGAGCATTTTTAGCGGAAATGTTTACGCAATCTTTGTAAACTATTACTGAATCACCGTGGGTTTATACAGCGATAAAAATAAAATAAGGAATAAGATAAGAAAATAGAACATACGTAATTCAATGAGAGCGTTTATACATGTACTGAATAAAAATAAGAAATAAGGAATTAAATAAGAATGGACTTATTTTTCATTCTTATCTTATTTTTGTTCGGAAATTGAAGTACGCATGTGCAGAAATGACAGTTCCTAACCTTCAATATTTTTTCGCGAAGAATGAAAAATTTTAATTTACTAAACAAATATAAAAGAGTTCCCGGTGAAATGTGAAACGACCATCACATACATGGAGACTAGACAAGGAGTACGAACTCCATGTATGCAAATAGGGCTACTAAAATAAGAGGGCGCTGGTGTTCCATTTGTACCAAGATGACGACCAATGAGGACGTAGTTTGAAATCAAATAAATAATTTTTAATTATTTCATTATTCATTTATTTACACAATGAAAAAAATAGTTCGATCATTCAGATATATATAATAAAAACCAATTTAATAATTCACGATTATTTAATTGTCTATATTCATATCGGTACAAAAGGAACACTAGCGACGCTAGTGGTGAAAAAAGTAAACCTAATATGTACGATACCGTGGACAGATTTTGGCAATTCCCCTGGTCGAGTGCGTACTCCTTGTCTAGTCTCCATGATCACATACATGAAAATTGAAAATTAGGTTAAAAGTTTTGGCACAGAAAATACAAAAAACATGAAATTCTCAATTGACATGAACGTCATTGTCATAAAAAGCCGTGATTTCATTGGTTGATTCTTATTTCTTAATTGACTGTATAAACGGATCAATTTTTGTCTTATTCCTTATGCTATTTCTTATTTTATCTTATTTGCTGTATAAACCCAGGGTTAGTTAAAGTAAAGAATTCACATCAGTGTTATTCTTATTTAGAATAGTTTTAAGGCTAGAGATTAAGTTTTGAAGCATTGCTTAAGTCATAACGACGTTATTATTATCGGGCATAGTTACGTTTAAATCGCGTACAGATCGTAAAAACATACAAAGGAATTGAACTTACTCGGTTTTTTCCTTAAATATTGCTTCTGCTTCACGTTGGATAGCCAATTATAGTGAGGGTTTATTCCTCTTGTGCACAAACTCAATCTTCGGAAAAGGAATCAATTGTTGGAAACACTTTAATAAGGTTTACACAAAACAAAACAATAATAACTAAATATAATTATAAACTGGATAATGAATAGCACTAATGTCGCCAAAATATTAGTTTATGTCATTAGTTGACAGTTGACAGAACCGTTCACAGGCAGTGGTTCCAACCTTTATATTCAAAGGTTCCAACGACACTCTAGGACGCACTTACACAGCAACCTTAAAATAGATTAACATTACCTATAATGATTTACAAGGATATTAAGAAAGAATTAAAACTAAAAATGTTATAGAACATCAAGGAAATTACTTGATCTTAAAACTAACGCTAACTCCGCACTATTTTAGTAATTAAATGACTTTCACAATATTGACATTGTCATATTAAGTAGGTATGTTTATGAAAAACTTCTTCTGCTTGTGTTGACCACTTGTCTTTCGATATCCAGCCAGTTCAATTGTAAGGCACTATAGATATAGGTATTATCATCATTTTTTAACTAGTATTTTCTCTCTTTACATGTAATTAACTCATTGTTGTTTGTAAAGTGCCATGGTAAAGTGTATCAATAAATAAATAAATCATCTGCCATTTTCTGTCCAATGTCACTAAATTCACATGTTAGACCATAGACAAATTTAAGAGACGCGCAATCGTATTCTGTATTGTTGAAAATGGGACCTAAGCCAGCAAAATATAATCAGCTGATTTAGCGAAAAGCGGAAAAGTAGTTCTTCTTCTTCTTTTGTGAAGGCCTTAGCTGCTAGGGCTATTCGGCCTGGAAAAGTAGTTATGGCGGTAGAGTGACAGGGTAAATGCTAGTTGTTGTAATTTAAAGATTTAAGCATAAAAAGAGTGTAAAAGTTTTATTAATCTGTGGTGAAAGTATAGTGAATAGTATTAAACAAGGCACGCTAATGTGTAAACTTGTTGCCAAGTTTATATTAGGCATCACCACATCTGTTCTATTATCTGTGGTTGACATTGGACAGAAAATGATATAATACTATACTGAATTGAACAATCCGGGATATTTAATCCTAACATCACGGAACAATCCAAAACTAATAATAAACATAGAATATAAAACAGGTTTTATATCCAAAGGTAATAAACATACTTAATATGTCAATGTCATTTAATTAGTAAAATAGTGCGAAGTTAGCGTTAGTTTTAAGATCAAGTAATTTCCTTAATGTTCTATGACATTTTTAGTTTTCTTAATATCCTTGTCCTTGTAAATCATTATAAGTAATGTTAATCTATTTAAGGTTGCCTCGGAGTGCTGTGTAAGTAAGTGCGTCCTACACTGTTGTTGGATCCACTGCCTGGGTTATGAGTTTACGATTACTCACCCGTCCGGTAATATTAGATTAGAGAGATTTTAAGCCACATATTTAACCAACGTTACACGTTATCGGTTATTCTGATCATGCGCAGTTATGACAAAATAACCGATTCCCTTAATAAGCGATAACGCCCTCCGCTAATTAGGTTGAAATAAAGGAAACTTTATTAACGTTAACGAGGATAACTTTTTACAACATTGCCAAAGGTATTAGATTTAGTTGGTATACAAAAGAAAAAAGCAATAAAATATACGTATCTAGTATTAGAACTCACATTAATGCTTTTAAATAATTTAATTTTAATACATTATCAAATGTTTTAACATTTTAAAATTTGCTACCACCATCTATGAATGTCAACTTGGCAACGCCGGATATGTCAAAGTCAAATATCATAACAACTGCGCATGATTGGCATAAAGTTTAGCGTGTAAGGTAATTCCCAAATTTTATAGCTTCGAAAACTAAATAAAGCAGAAAATCGGTTTGCTATTTTCTATAAAGTACGCATGCTCAGTTTTGCGTTTAGCGGATAACGTAAATTATAATTTAGGTGGCTTAAAATCTCTCTATAAGAGAACGGTTCTGTCCAGTGATGCCAACTTGGGGTATTCACCCTAAATTTAGGGAAAAAAAACCTTGACAGGGAATTTATTAGGGGGAATAATATTTTAGGGATAAAGTTTTAATTAAATTTTTTGTAATTGCACTACTCTCCATACTCCATACTTCTATTCTATCAAAGTTTATAAAAAAATTTGAATGGATCAAATGACACTACTGTCATTAATGGTTACTAGATGGTGCTAATGCATATGCGTGTCCAAAATTTAAAATAATTGAATTTACATTTCACTGTTTTATTATTATTTAATATTACTGAATAACTATTTTAATTTGTTTCATTATATTAAAAATGATATACTTGTGTCCCCGTTAGCGGCGTTTTAGTTTGAATTTAGTGGGTTTTGAAATTGCTTTAGGAAGAAAGTTTTCTAACAGTTGGCGACACTGGTTCTGTCAACTGTAAACATTAGTGCTATTCATTTTCATTGTCCGGTTTATAATTCTATTTAGTTATTATTGTTTTGTTTTGTGAAAACCTTATTAAAGTGTTTCCCACAATTCCTTATCCGAAAATTGAGTTTGTGCACAAGAGGAATAAACCCTCACTACATTAACCCACTATAATTGGCTATCCAACGTGAAGCAGAAGCAAGATTTAAGGAAAAAACCGAGTAAGTCCAATTTCTGTAAGTTTTTACGATCTGTACGCGATTTAAACGTAACTATGCCCGATAAAAATCAAGTCGTTATGTCTCAAGCAATGCTTCAAAACTTAATCTTTAACCTTACAACTAATCTAAATACAAATAAATCTGATGTGAATTCTAACTTCTTTAATTGATTCAGTAATAGTTTATAAACATTGCGTAAACATTTCCGCTAAAAATGTTCTTAAAGGATTGTCAATGCTGCTTATAGCTGAAACTGCTACGTGGTGGTTTAGTGTTAAACCGTCTTGCAATCATTTTGAGAGAGTTTTAAAGAAGTTGAGAGAGTTTCAAAGAAGTTGAGAATGTTGCAAACGGTTTGAAACTGTTTTAGTGAGTGTTGAAATGATTATTAGCAACTGTTTCTATATCTGAAACTGTTAATGATATTAAAGAAACTGTTGTAATCATTTTGATACAGTTTTGAAGAAGTTGAGAATGTTGTAAACGGTTTGAAACTGTTTTAGTGAGTGTTGAAATAATTTTTGAGACTGTTTCTATGCCTGAAACTGTTAATAATATTAAAGAAACTGTTCTAATCATTTTGAGACAGTTTTAAAGAAGTTGTGTATGTTGTAAAATGTTTGAAACTGTTTAAGTCAGTGTTGAAATGATTTTTGAGACCGTTTCAATGCCTGAAACTGTTAATGATATTAAAGAAATTGTTGTAATCACTTTGAGACAGTTTTAAAGAAGTTGAGAATGTTGTTAACAGTTTGAAACTGTTTAAGTGAGTGTTGAAATGATTATTAGAAATTGTTTCTATGCCTAATACTGTTAATGATATTAAAGAAACTGTTGTAATCATTTTCAGTGAGTTTCAAAGAAGCTGAGAATGTTGCAAACGGTTTAAAACTGTTTTAGTGAGTGTTAAAATTATTATTAGAAACTGTTTCTATATCTGAAACTGTTTATTATAATAAAGAAACTGTTGTAATAATTTTGAGACAGTTTTGAAGAAGTTGAGAATGTTGTATACGGTTTGAAACTGTTTGAGTGTTGAGATGATTTTTAAGATTGTTTCTACGGCTGAAAGTGTTAATGATATTAAAGAAATTGTTGTAATCACTTTGAGACCGTTTTAAAGAAGTTGAGAATGTTGCAAACGGTTTAAAAATGTTTTAATGAGTGTTGAAATGATTGTTTAGACTCTGTTTCTATGCCTCAAACGGTTAATGATATTAAAGAAATTGTTGTAATCACTTTGAGACCGTTTTGAAGAAGTTGAGAATGTTGTAAACGGTTTAAAACTGTTTCAGTGAATGTTGAAATGATTTTTGAGAATATTTCTATGCCTAAACTTGTTAATGATATTAAAGAAAGTGTTCTAATTATTTTGAGACAGTTTTAAAGAAGTTGAGAGTGTTGTAAACAGTTTGAAACTGTTTCAGTGAGTATTGAAATGATTCTTAGAAACTGTTTCTATGTCTGAAACTGTTAATTATATTAAACAAAGTGTTTTAATCATTTTGAGACAGTTTTAAAGAAATTGAAAATGTTGTGAACAGTTTAAAACTGTTTAAGTGAGTGTTAAAATGATTATTGAGACTGTTTTTATGAATGAAACTGTTAATGATATTAAAGAAAGTGTTCTAATTATTTTGAGACAGTTTTAAAGAAGAACTAACCATATTTGTAAGAAATTGTCGTAATTTAATCGTAACATCCAACAGCTGTGCATTTACACAAAAAGTAAAATTTTTGCACTTAAAAAAACGTACACTAGAAAATGAAGAAATATTTATTTTAAAATATATATATAATTTTAATTTCAGGCGAAAACAATCGTAGAGGAAATATGGATATTTCTGTAATTAAACAAGAGGAAATGGAAATTGTTAACGAACCAAGACCCGAATTGCATTGTTTCGATCAGGTGGAAACAAGTAATTATATTTTATATATTTATTCCTTCAAATCTGTTTTTATTTTCCTAAAATTTTGAAAAAACTTTTTGTTTTTGTTGCGAAATGTTTCTTTTGCTTTGATTTTATATTGACTATATTTACATGACTAATTTTAAATTTTAATAAAACGCTTACTTTTCGAGATTTTATAACTCTCTTAAGGCGGGTTCATGTAAATGCGAATTGCGAATGCGATCTTCGCAAAAAAAAATATCGCGTTTTTATCTCAATTCATGTATCAGCGAATGTTTTGACAGTATTCTGGGGATTTTTATACTGAACGTCCTAAATAATGATACAAATGTATGATCATTAAATTTAATATCAAAGTTAATACGATTATAAGTATGAACTACAAATACGATAAAGAAATTGATTTGTTTTATTGGCGATATATATCAATGTAGTTGAACATATAGTATTTTTAAGTTCGATAAACCCTTACATTATGTTAATAATGAATAAAACAAGCTGCATGAATCCACCCATATTTTAAAGAAAAATAAGTATATCCATATAATAGTCTGTTATATTAGTTTTCTACTGAGTAAAGTAATATAGTTATGTATTTTTTACCATTTCACTTTCATACATCTAAATCTACACTTGTTTTGGAGACCTAACCTAACAAACAAAATTCAAAACAAAACATTGATAGGAACTGCACATGCGTTAACAAGAAAAACTGCGAAATTCGCTAAAATATTAAAACAGTTTCAAGATTCCCGCCGTTCAGATTTTAAATAATGCGAATTCGCAAGAAATTGAAATTGACATATGTCAAAATTTCTCGGCTGACGTAATTTTGATATTAACCAATAGGAACTGTCTTCGCAATTCGCATTTACATGAAACAGCTTTAAGAAGCCTTTCCACACAAATAAAATTGGTGCGGAGACACAAATCGGTTTCACAAGATTTTTCGGACTATTAAAATTCACTAAAAATTAAAGAAAAATGTACTACCACCGTTTTAGAAGTTTCTACTTTAAAATTCGTAAAATTTTTAACTTTTTTTTTTGTAATTGTAGAAAGTATTCAAACAAGAATATATTGAATGACATTAATGAAAAATTAACAAAATGTCGCATCCAACAGGACTCGAATACTCCTTTACCTCTACGCGGTAACGCTCTAATAACTAAGCTATGAATGCTTAGTCATTATTTCGCTTTTTGGTCATTAATTTAACACATATAGCATGACATAGTAAACGATTAGTTGAGATATCTCTAATGGGACTTTTGAAATTTTTGAGAAGGAGATTTTGTCAAATCGACAATTAAAACGTCAAACCCTAATACACTTTTTTAAAATCTTTCTACTATTATAGCGCCACCTTATGGATTCTTTTTAATACATTCAGATCATTCTCGTTTCTTTTACCCTCCATATTCAATAGTTTAAAAATTCCAGTGTGACGTAAAAAGCGAATTGAAGCTAAATTTGTTAAAATATCATGGCCCAATCATGTAAAAAACCTGTGAACTTACTTATATATTAAACCATTACATTTGTTTATTTTTGATTTCAGTTCAAGAACAGCCCTATAAAAGTAGTATGTTTAAGAAAGAACCGAAATTCGAAGACGAAAATTCTAAACAATTCGTAACAATGGATGATTCTTCAATTAATTCTTGTATTACTAAAAGTGAAAATGATATTTCAAGTCAAACTAATCATGAGGTGAATCTTGAATTTGACATTAAAAAGGAAGAATTACACTCTATTTGTGATTTACCGGATTTTAAAATGGAATTTCAAGATTTTGATAAAGAATTACATTCAGAGCGACGCATCAAAAGATATTCCAGGACGCAGAATCCAAGTTGTAAAAAACGTAAGTCTTTATGTAATTAACATCTTCATAAAAAGTATGATTATTCAGCCATTAGACTGATATAGAAAATTGGACGATTCGAAATTGTATCCCGATAAAGGTATTATAACCTGTATCGAAAAATATCACAACGAAATTGTATCCTTACTAGATAACGTTCTGTTATGAGTGGAAGGTACGCGATGACCATATAATTAAGGCTAGATTGCCAAGTGTTTGAAAAATATGTTTAGTGAAATAATATTCAATAACAAATCAGATTACACACGTATTTATTAAAAAATTCATAAATGAAAATATCTCTTAAAATTATCATTCATAATGATAATAATATATTGAAATGGATCCTCCCTCCGGGAACACCCTTTCTCAATGAAGATCTCGGTCACGATTCTTCCATATCTTCCTCTTTTTACCATTTTCCAACTCCTTCTTGCTACCGCCTTTCTATTTATCTTTTACCTTTCTGCTCTCTTAAAATTTCCAATTCTCTGCTTTTCTGTATCTTCCAAGTTCTGATTTCTATTTCTATTTTCTCTTGCTTTATTTATAATTCTTCTAATATTTATTTTTCTTTCTATTTACTTTTAAAATAAGATTTATTTAATTTTATTTCATAACTTTTTTATTAATGACAACCCTATTACAAATTCAATGACAATCTAATCAATAATAATCCCCATCCATCAAACAATCTCTAAACTAAACAAAAACAAATACAATATAAAAAAAAAATACTTAATCTAGACAACCAATTTAAAAATCATGGACCACGTTCCAATACTTCATTAAAGGAACATGCACCCATGAAGAAAAATGCATATCAATATAATATTTATGTAGTTAAAAATCACTAAAAAGTACTGATCAATCAAGAAATAACTATTTTATTTATTTTATTATATTTACTACTTTACAAAAACTGTATAAAATACAGCTTAATAATATACAAATATTTATATTCCGGCCCTAATTCTATGTAAAACCACTTGTAAAAATACAAATTCTCTTTATTGTTTGTTTTTTTTTAATTCTAGCAGTTTTTCGTTCAGAAATTTCTTTTTTATTAAACTACGAGAATCAATTGCTCTGGGTGTTGAAATTTATTTTTATAGTTTAGTTCAAAAACATAATTATTCATACACAGAAAATAATAGCTAAGTACATTGATTTATCATTTTCGTGTACTCTGATAAGCGAAAAGTGAGAGGTAAAATTTAGATGAAATAGTTATAAAAAAATATCACCTTTCGCTTTGATATTATGTCGAGATAAAAAGTACTCATATTGAAAGGTATAGATATAACTATTTTATATAGTTATTTATTAATGATAACAGAATTGATATTTTATTTTTATATTTCAAAACTTGAATTGACAATCAATAACTATATTTCTAAAGTAGCATATATACAGGGCGATACTACAATCTCCCACACTTTTTAAAACCAGATTAACCGGACGTCGGATTCTTGTTGATCGCCTTAACGAAGTGGTTGGTTCTGATTGTTCAGCTGTAACCTCTTTTTTCCTAAAGGTGTTTAATGTTCGATTTGAGAGGTTAACATATGCGAACGGCACTCAGGGGGTAGGAGGAGAACGAGCGTGGATTCGATCGAGCTAGATGATTAATTTTAAAAACATAAAAAGGAATATATTTAATAGAATAATAAAAGGTAAAAGAAATTAAAAGGGATAAAAGAGAAAAAATGAAAGAAAAGAAAGAGAAAGGAAAATGGGCGCCACTTATGTTTTTTATCCTGAGGATTGGGAAATATAAGAAACCCAGATGGAATAAGAAAGATATAAGAGATATAAGATAAGGTAAAATTAGATAACCCGGCAGATTTAAATTACACACTTTTGTTTAAGATACTAAAAAGAAAAATTATACTTACACTTTTCTTTTACTCATCCTTATGGTTATAAATTACATCGGTACGATAAAGATATATTTAAAAAAGCAAAATCTAGTTCTTTAATAAAATAAGATATATTTAAGAAACAAAATCTATTACTTTAATAAAATATAGATTAGAGAAACTGAAAGTATTGATCAGAGTAACAGGCTCTAGCTAGGAAAAGAAAAAATCTAAAGGTAACAATAACAGTATTTATTATCAGCTGTAATAATAAAAGCGACACACAGCAATAATAAAATAAAAAAATAAAAGGTACATCTCGGTACGGTATGGTAAACACATTTGTTTTTAGTTCAAAAACATAATTATTCATACACAGAAAATAATACATTGTTTTATCATTTTCGTGTACTCTGATAAGCGAAAAGTGAAAGATAAAATTTAGATGAAATAATTATAAAAAATATCACCTTTTGCTTTGATATTAACTCGAGTTAAGGAGTACTCATATTGGGTGGTATAAATCTTAAATAAGTGCGAGATAAAAATTAAAAGATAAAAAAATATAAGTAATAAAAAATTACAGGTAAGCAATACACAAAAAAAAATCACTTCCCGGCTACTTTCATTACGGCACTGGCACTATACTTATGAATAAGACGGTAAATACAATTAAGGTAAAATGTTCCATAGAAATAAATGGTACTTTATCGCTCGAAATAGGTATAAAAAAATCTCTTAAATGTTTCTTAGATACATTTTTAGTATATGGCTTCATTCTCTCGATATTTGGTCTTAACGGTAAGATATAATCTAAACCCATTCTTGTTTAAATTTGTAGGTAGTTAGAGATAAAACCATAAACTCATTGTTCGTAGCTGGGGTTTCGAAGAGGAAACGGTAACAGTAACAATGGCGGACTTCAACCGTCGTTGTTTCACAAAAAAACAAGGAAACTTAAAGAAAACTCTGTCTGGTGATCTTTATGTGAATCTTCGGTATGATAAACGGTAACAGAAACACTTAAAAGCTAGTAAATTTTAGATATTTTAAGGGAACTTGAAACTAGTCTCTGGTGAAGTTGTTAATCGCACCAGAACTCAAACTAGAATGAATAAAAGTCGTTAGTACTGAGGTGACACTGTGTCTTTCGCGCCTAACCATCTGATCTTAAACTAGGGCTCTCATTGTTCGTTAAGAAAATCAATAAATATGACGGTTGGGTTCGTTACATTCGAGAAGCAATTCGAATGTAATATGATACAGAGTCGGGCTAGGTGAGAAGAAACGTTAAGAAAAGAAATTTTATTATTCGAGTTTTTTGAACACGCTACACAATTATCAATAATTTTTAATATTTTTCTGATATTCAACAACATTTTATGGTATTACGCGTTTTGGTAATGTTCCAGATGGGGTTACCCCTTAAAAACGGTTCGGTAGCGCAGGTTGCTGCGCATTGAAAAATGCACCAAATTATCCGCGTTTTTTATAATTTCGAACTATTTTCATTAATTCTCAACAATTTTTTACGATTTTTTACAGTTTTTTTTAGATACAATTTCTGACATTCTTTTAACATTATTAACAATTTTTTAAGATGCAAATTATTTTTTACGATTTTCACGAATTTCAACGTCTTTTCAAGATTTATAATATTATTTTGCACGATTTTTGTTATTATATCAGGACTTTCTACTTTTTTTTATAATTTTCACCAATTTTTTAAGATTATTAATTCACACAATTTTCACGTTTTTTCTCGATTTCCAACAATCTTTCTGCATTTTTAACATGTTTTTAGAAAGTTTTTATATTTTCGCCGTGTTCTTTGTCTCTGTGTCATTCCGTGGAATTTTGTAATTGAATTTAAACCTATTTCCCGACTACCTAGAGCTATGAAATTTTCAGGATAGCTAAGAACTGGATGACAATGCATGTTTCAAGTGTGTTTAGGCATATACATAAATTTCGAAATTTATACTGAATTATTATTAAATTAAATATGTATACGTATTACCATTTTGAAAGGTTTCATATAAGTTTGGCGTGGCCTATTTGGGTAAGCGGCTGGTTGTGACAATTCTGTTATGTTATGAATATTGGGTTATCGTAATGGGATCGATCTCGCGAGAGAGAAGTTTTTTTCTTTTTTTTTGTTCTTACACGTGAAACTAGCGAAATAATTTATAAAATAGTAATATGACCTATAAATCAGTAAAAAAAACTTTCTACTATAAAAAGTCCTTTTTATAAATTGTGATTATTTAGGAATTTTGGAAACTTTCATGTTCGGTATTTTTTTTTTATAATTTTGACAAGTAAAGTGACATTTTTCAAAATTGCTGTCAGTTTTCAAAGTCATTACTTTTCATAACTAGTTTTGAAAAGTAAAACTTTACGTAACTGGTTTTGAAAACTTAATTTCAAAACAAGTTACGAAAAATATAAAGCAGATATAAACAATTAAGAACTATTTTATAATAACTTTATTAAAGAAAAACTCCAGAAATATTTAAAAGCAACACTTATTGAAGGAAAACTCTAATTATAAATATTAACAACGCAAAACTATTAACACTTTTTAGTATTATGTTTGAAGTTTGGCAACACTGTATATCTAATTTCATTATTTACCACGATTTTACCCTATGAATGAAATTTAACTCGCGGATTCAATTTCGTTGCAATTGGATGCAATTTATGTATGAAACTTTCTACCTGCCTATTTTGGGATGCAATTTCGAAAGACCGAGAAAATTAACGTACTTCGAAAAATTATCAGCTACTTCTGACTGTATATATAATAATTGTATCATTATTATCATAATGTGTTTTCAGGTTTTCTATCTGCGGCAACAAAATGGCAACCTCAATTTGGAAAATTCTATGGAACATGTCCCTCTTGTGGAAAATTTTTCTATGATAAATTACTATTTTTAAACCATTTTTATATTTACCACATTTTCGTGAATTCGAAAAAATCTGTTAACTTAAGAAGGAATAATTCTTCCACAAAACATATTAACCGACAAGATCTTAGTAATTTAAACAAACAGATAAGGGCGGACAATTTCACACAACAAAGTAATTTAAAAACATATATGTATGGCGAAAAACCTTTTAAATGTAAAATTTGTTCGAAAGGTTTCACATGTTTCAGTAATTTGAATAGCCATATTAGAACTCACACTGGAGAGAAATCTTTTAAATGTAAAATTTGTTTAAAATGTTTCGCAGATTCCAGTAATTTAAAAGCTCATATTAGAACTCACACTCGCGAGAAACCTTTTAAATGTGAAATTTGTTCGAAAGGTTTCACATGTTTCAGTAATTTAAATAGCCATATTAGAACTCACACTGGTGAGAAACCGTTTAAATGTAAAATTTGTTCAAAATGTTTCGCAGATTCCAGTAATTTAAATAACCATATTAGAATTCATACTGATGAGAAACCTTTTAAATGTAAAATTTGTTCGAAATGTTTCACGCAACTCAATAATTTAAAATATCATATTAGAACTCACACTAACGAGAAACCTTTTAAATGTAAAATTTGTTCAAAATGTTACGCAGATTCCAGTAATTTACATAGCCATATTAGAATTCATACTGATGAGAAACCTTTTAAATGTAAAATTTGTTCAAAATGTTTCACGCATCCCAATAGTTTAAAATATCATATTAGAACTCACACTAACGAGAAACCTTTTAAATGCAAAATTTGTTCAAAATGTTTTACACAATCCGGTAACTTAAAAACTCATATTACAACTCACACTGATGAGAAACCTTTTAAATGTGAAATATGTTCGAAATGTTTCAAACAATCCAGTACTTTAAAAAGCCATATTAGAACTCACACTGGCGAGAAAACTTTTAAATGTGAAATATGTTCGAAATTTTTCAAATATTCCATTAGTTTAAAAACTCATATTAGAACTCACACTGGCGAGAAACCTTTTAATTGTAAAATTTGTTCAAAATGTTTCAATAGTTCCAGTAACTTAAAATGCCATATTAGAACTCACACTGACGAGAGACCATTTAAATGTAAAATTTGTTCAAAATGTTTTACACAATCTGGCCATTTAAAAACTCATATCAAAACTCACAATGAAAAAAACTTTCAAATGTGAAAGGGTCCCACACAAAATCAATGAAAAGTACTTGTCAAATTGTCTCTGGCTGGAGAAAAGAGGTGGTCTGGCGATTTGTTTGGCTGTGTCACATTATTTACCATTTTATTAAATGATTGGTAGATGGCTCTACCTGTTGCAATCCGTGCATATTAATAATAATTTTATAGATGTATTTGTTGGAAATACTGCTTGTAAAATGAATAATTTTAAACTTTTTTAACATATATTTTAATTAATACACTATAAAAACTTTGATTATCATAATTATAAATTAGATATCTGTTGTATCACATGAGCAGCATAGGACCGGAACCTAGGGTGACATCTATATTAAAAATATAGAAAGACCAAGCTTTGTGACACTGCATAAGCTTAAACCATTATGAAATACAGTCGTTAGGCCACTTTTTTCTCCACCCTGGTCTGAACTTTTCTGAATAAATAGCTCTATGTGACTAAAACAAAAGTCTCAATGGACATCAAGCTTAAAAATGGACAATATTTGAGATATAGAGGTTTAAAGTTTTACAAAAAGATTGATTTACTGAGCAGATATACTGAGTATCACTAGAACTCATTAGTAAATTTTTTCCAAAAATCCTAGGATAGCATAGTGTTTTTGACATATTTGTTTTACTCACTTAGAACTATCTAGGCACAAAAATTCAGACAGTTTAACAGGAAGTACTTTTCCATTAATTTACTGCGAGATCCTTTGTTCAAAATGTTTTACACAAAAAGGTAAATTAAAACGAAGAACCTATCAAATGTAGTATCGTATCGTATAGTAAACTAATGCTGTAAATAAATTTTTGTACAACTGTCATTAAAAGTGACACTTTTAATGATAGCAAACAATGTTAAAATTGATTGTTTACATGGCAGCGTGTTAAAAATACTTTTAACACGCTTCAGTTTACTTTTAACACGGTTTAGTTTACTTTTAACACGGTTTAGTTTATTGTCATTGCAAATTCGCCCATTTCATTATCCAAAATAGGGCAGTTGTACAAAAAACATTGTATGGTATTTGTGTTAAAAGTGATTTTATTTTGTTCGTGAAATTGTTCAATTCGCTCCGCTCATTTCACAAACTTTTTCACTCACAAAATAAAACGTCACTTTTAACACTCGTATCATAAATAACTATTATAAATCATCTGCAAGTTTTTAAAGTAAAACTTTTTTAGGCGCGACTAGGGTTTACTCAGATTTATATTCTGACGGAAATAATTCTGACGGAACGTTGTAATTGTGACATCAGATTCTGACGGAAGTCACGGTTTGATTTTAGCTATGGGAGGAGCTTTTAATTTTCAAAATATTCCCAATTTTCAAAATTTGGAAAATTTTGAAAAATTTGGAAATTTTGAAAAATTTGAAAATTTTGAAATTTTTTCCAAATTTTCGAAATTTTTAAACGGTTTCAAATGCATTTAGAGAGTAAAATCTATGTTTCACATTTTAGTTATCATAAACCTATTATTTCGTATATAAAAAATAATGATAACTTTCAAATTCCTATTTCTAATATCATTTTTTGTAAAGTATATAGACAATAAATATAATTGAATTGTAATTTAATATTTATTTTGCGATACGTATATCAAATAAGTTTTACTTCAATCGCGCGAAAAGGTTACACGCACTTTTTTTATAAACAATGATGGGATATTATGACACTATTGTTTAATAAATTATAGCATAATAATTTTCTAGATGTCTATCAAGATAACAGATCTCTTTTCTCTTAATAGAATGTTGTAAATAAATTTATAATTCAATGCTAGTTTTTTTGTATATAAAAAATCACAAAATCTTCTTGTGCCTAATCTCGGGGAACTCATGATGGAAATAACATCGACGTTGATCAGACTACTAGTAGACCAACTAGGGTTACCAACCGTACTATATTATATAGTATTGTACTATTTTTGAGCTTAACGTACTATATACTGTTTAAAACATTTATAGTACGCAAAAATACGTTCTTTTTGTCATTAAATATCGATCACAATTTTATTTAGCTTCACTTTACTAAAAAATCTTTAAGGCTTGTTTGGCCTATAGATTTTATGTTTTTAAAAAAATTGTTAAACTCAGTGGATATTAAGTAAGGATCTTCATTTGAAATATCTTTGGTCACGTCTTTTATGTCCCATATTTTCTTGGGATTGTTAATGGTATTATGTAATTTAACTTTATAGAAATCATATTTTGTTTTTTTTATTAGGTTGGACAAAAGGTTTCGATAACATTTATATTTATTTAAAATTACAGTATTGTTAGGATTCTGAGAAAATTGTTTTTTCATAAGATTTCTTTTCCTAATTGATTTTAAGATACCATTAGTGATCCAAGGCTTCAATTTAAATTTCCTATTGCTAACTTTAACCTGTTTAGTGAACTTTTCAATAGCACTGCTTAAACAGACAACAAAATTTTCAGTACAAGTTTCAGCATCATTCTCATTCAGAACACTGTCCCATTCACACACCGAAAAGCTTTTTAAATATAAAATTTGATCAAAGTGTTTCATAGAATCCGGTTATTTAAAAATTGTGAAAAACTTTCAAATGTGAAAGGAACCCGCACAAAATCAATGAAAAAGTATTTATCTTCAAATTGACTGAATTTTTGCGAATAAATCTCAATAGGCATCAAGCTTAAAAAAGGACAATTTTTATTTATTTACAATACTCTACAGGTATTAAACCCAATTACAGAGCAGGAATTGTACATACACAACAATTTCTAGATAGATAGACACTTTATTCATCTCTTAAAATTGAATTTAACAACATGAGATATTCAAAAAATTCGTCCATATTTCTCAAAGAGACCGGAATATGTATAGGTATCCCAACGAAAGTTTGTGACAGACACGTGTTAGTCGGCGCAGGTAGGCGGAGTCTTTCTATCAGTAGCAGACGGAAATAAAAATATATTATACATCTTAAATTAATTTTTAATGTATGATGCCAACATAATTAAGAAGAATTTATTTTATATAAATTTGTTACTGCCCACTTTTAAACTAAAAAAATACATACATTTAAAAAACAACTCAGAAACTCTCTCAGCATATTCGTAGCTAAATACAGTTTACAAAACCATTCTAGCTACCACACTGACAAGCTTTCAGAACGGTCGTTGTTATCGTAACGCTCGTAAAAAACCACTGCGCATTGAACGAGAGGCCACGTGGCTGTCCCAAACTTTCGTTGGGCGATCTATAAATACCAAGTAAAAATAAATAAAGTCTCGGTCTTAACAAAAATAGTATTTATATTAATTCTTCAGTTAAGCGTTTCGCTCATACGAGCATCATCAGACCTATTAACATACATCTCACTGACAAATTACAAATATATTTGTAATTTGTCAGTGATATGTAAATTTATTAATAGGTGATTATTTTGACACCATATCTTAAAGTCTGAAATAACATGTTGGGCATTTTGGTGTAGTTGAGATGAATTCTCTGCAGCTATTATTATGGTAGAATCATCTGCAAATAAAAACACTTGTCCGTGATTAATATAGTACTGAAGATCATTAATGTACAGCAGAAAGAGTAGGCATCCCAACACTCCACCTTGAGGGGTTCCCGGATTGATGTTAAAACAGTCAGAATAGTCATCATCAATTTTGACTCTTATCTGTCTGTTGCAGATATAGGATAACAACCAAGATACAATAGGATCTCTGATTTCCATTGCTTCCAGTTTTTGGGCAAGAAATTTGGGATTCAAGGTATCGAACGCTCGAGTTAAGTCAAAGAAAAGGCCAACCACCAATTTATCTTTGTTTAAGTTTTCGTAAATAACTTGGCATAGTTCAACCGAAGCTGTTTCTATTGAATAGTCTCGACGAAATCCATGTTGACAGGGAGTTATGATGTCAAAGCGTTTCAGATACTTTTAGAAAAACAGCTCAGTAAACAGATCATCCTGTAGTTTTCTACACTGCAAGGGTCACCTTTTTTTAAAAACGGGAACCACCTTTGTTATTTTTAACCTCTCAGGGAACTTACCTGTCGATACTGATGTGTTTATGATGGTTGCAAGATCCTCAGAAATACTACGCGAGCATTCCTTCAATAAAATACATAGTACATTATCGATTCCAGCTGAGTATTTCTTTTTTAAATTTGTAATGATGTCCCGTACATGATGCTCAAGAACTGGTTTAAAATACATTGAGTTGGCATGTTGTACCACATGCTTGGTGCACGAGCCTTCGGGCAAATTAACGGAAACAATTTTTTCGCTTACAGAATTAGCAAAGTACTGGCCCAAATGGTTAGCTACCTCCTTTTTATGAGAAGTCTCTGTTCCCTCATGCTTCAAACATATAGATCTTGCACAGTCAGCATTTCTATTCCTGTTAACAATACTCCATAGTGCTTTGGTTTTATTACTGGAGTTATGAAGAATACTTGCATTAAAATTTTTCTTTTCCATTACAATTTGAGTTTCTTTTTATTTTTGTAAATTTCATTAAGTTGTGAATCATTAATTTGTTTACGTAACCAATCTAAATTTCGCAAATTATCCAATTCGGCTTTTAAGTGGTTAGAAAAAGGAATTTTCATCACTCCGTGCGGAAAGCACTGCTTTCGACCACGCAGGACCGTGCGAAAAGCAATGCTTCCTTCAACGTTACGAAATATAAAACATTTCATCACTCCGTGCGGAAAGCACTGCTTTCGACCATGCAGGACCGTGCGGAAAGCAATGAACGACCGAAACAGAGTTTCTAATAGCGTTGCATCTGATAATGCGGTAGTGATAAAAAATAAAATACGCAACTCGTGCGGTGCGCAGGTAATCCCATCACTCGTGCTTTTTATCGCCTTCGGCTCACTCGACAAACGCATTCGTGATGGGAGCACCTGCTTTCCGCACTCGTTATGTAATGTACTATTTTATGTTTTTTGGCTTACGGACTAATTTTTGTTTTGGCATAGCAACGTCAAAACACCAATTAAAATATGACATAAAATCGTCAAACATTACATTTACATCACCTACAATTAAAGTTTGCTTGTGTTTGTTGTATACATATTAAAATTCAGCAATTGAGTTTGTATTAAAGATTCTCGTTATTATCTTGCTATTATGACAAATTATATGCTTTGTGGTTGTCTTATTTGTGACTGGCCAGCTTAATAATTGGGCTGAGTGATCAGATATTCCTTTATGATCAACTACAGCTTTGGCGTCACTTATATTTGTTACTATATAATCAACCCCACTGCGTGCTATTCTATCCCCGTAACGGGCTATTCTGGTGGGTTCATTATATGTGAGTTTTAAATTGAACATATTAAATAGGTCAAATAGTTGCTTTTTAGCAGGGGTTTGTTTTAAAAAGTCAATGTTAAAATCACCACTTACTACATTTTTATTTCTTGTCATTATGTAATCTAGTGCATAATATAATTTATGAAGAAATATCAATATTAGCAGCGGAGGTTGAGCTGCGGTATAGAGAAATAAGTAGTCTTATTTACTTCTACAGCGGAACACTCAAAATGAAAATCTTGTGACAGATCAATTAAATATGATAAATCATTACATACCAAAGATGCAGTTTTTCGCATAAATATAGCAGATCCCCCGTGTTCAGCATTCTGTCTGCAGTAGCACGAGACCAACTCATAACCTTCTTTCTATCCATGTATTGTGAATTTTTTATTTGCTCATCCAATGTTCTGTTATACAGATAAATGATGGATAGCTTTTTGATGATAGTAGTTCAAGTAAGTTAATTTTATTCGCTAAGCTTTGTATATTGATGTATTAATTATAAATTTTTCACGAACCTATTACATCTACTTCAGTGAATCCTGCTTTAATCCTGGAACCATAGGGACAGTTAGTTGACATATCATCTTTTGCTTCATTGGAGGATTGTGAAGTTTCTCCATAGGCGCCATGAATTTGTGGAGGACTTGTATTTTCGATATGTAACATAAAAAAGAATTAGGGCGATGTGCATTGGTTGTGTCGTCTGTACTCTTTTTCTTTTCTTTATCCAGAAAGTGTTGTCCCCATCTAAAGTTAAATCTCTCAAAATTTATTTTATTTGGCCAGAATTTTTTAACATAAATATTTTCAGATTTTATCCTTAATTTAATATAATCTTTAATATTGTCTGGTTTAATTGTTTGTGGCACCCTTGATATGAATAACCAAATATTCTTATTATTATTTTCCTTTCCATGTAAGTTTTCATCACCTGGACCGCTTCCCGTTGTGGGTTTCCTTCTTTTCTTCTTTACAATGTAGCATTTTTAAAAAACCCGAATAATAAAATTTCTTTTTTAACAGTTCTTTTCACTTAGGCTGACTCTGTCCTAAATTTTATTCGAGATGTTTCCAGATCTCTGAAGCTTAACGGTTTTCTTGGGTACGACAATATCGATTTTCTTAATTGACCAATGGGATTTCGTGCTTAAAATCAGGTGGTTAAGCGAACAACGCTTACGCGCTTCGGCGTTAGTGAACGAAGATTCATTCCGAATATGTTAACGTAGGTGATAAGTTTTCTGTTACCATCTAGGGTTTTTTTATTTGATGCTTAAAATTAAAAGCTAATTACTGTGCCTAGTGGTGATAGAGTCAGTTAGTGTTTATCGTTAATGGTTTTGGTGAAAGTTACCGATAATTACCCATGGTTGAGGCTTGTAAGCCGCCGAATTTTGCCGTATTTCCTGGATTAGGTTGGAAGCTAATCTGATTACCTAGGAGCCATTTTGTCAGTCTTTTTATTGCATAGTTACTATTTTTTTTACTACAAAAAAAAGAGTACTGTTTCTTTCTTTGGATATCGAATTTATTTGTAATCCACATCATTAATATCTACGTATGAAGAGTTAACATATTTAGTGATCGTAAACTCCAGAGTGAAAGCAGTTTGTGAAAGCAGTATTTTATTTATTTATATTTATATAAAAAAAAGGTTTACAATTCTTGGCATTACAATAATAAAAAATTAAATTTTAAATGCATATTAAATAAAGCACCTAGGTGCAAGCACCTGTATGTGCTAAAAGCACTTATTAGAGTATGTTATATAAAAAAAATTAGAACAAACATATAAAAAAGTAAGAGAAAAAAAATAATAACAACAATTAATATAAATATAAATAACAAAAAGAAAAGAAAAGGTAAGAGATTGTCTATAGTATACATTTATAGCTATCAACATTAGAAGCAATGTACTGCTTTGATTTTTTTTGAAATGATTTTGAACTTTTTACATTCCTGAGATTTAGAGGTAGAGTGTTATAAACTTTGGGACCAACATAAGTCACAAATCTTTGACTTGCATCCCGCTGAACCGCTGGAGCCCTCAAACTCTGATTAAATCTGGCTCTTGTGTTGTGCAAATGATTGGCAATGTATCGCAATTCAGGCCTTCGATAAATAAAAATACAACATGAGTGATAATACAAGGTTCTTATGTTAAGAACGTTTTTACTGTATAAAAGAGTGGTAGGATATAGTGCAGGCTTTTTAAAAATAATTTTAATTATGCGATTCTGGATAACATTAAGAGGATGGAGTGCAATATCATACAACCCACCCCATATTATTATACCATAACGGAAAATAGATTCAACCAGCGAATTGTAAATAGAAATTAATAACCTCCTATTTATAAATTTCCTTAATTCATAAAATTTAAAAATAAATCTTCTAATTTTGGTTGTTAATGATTGAATGTGATTAGTCCATTTCAAATTTTGGTCTATTATTATTCCGAGGTATTTTGTTTTATTGTTCATTTTAATTATAAAGTTTTCATTTATTTCTAAGTCAAAGGATGGCCTATTTACGTTAGTTAATGAAAATGCTATAAAAGAGGTTTTAGACACATTTAGAGAAAGTTTATGAAAATCAAGCCAGTTTTTTATAATATTTATACCCGTTTCCGCTTTTTCTTTAACCGCTGAATGTAACTCAGTTTTTTGAAAAACCGGTATCTGTATATTTAAGTGTGAAGTTTTTTGATAAGTAACTTCAATACCGATAATACCTACATAACACGCCATAAAACAAAAAGTGATCGTGACGCCAGGGTGTGATTCGTTTTTTTTTGTAAAAGCATTTTATTAACAATTTTTGTTTATCAGTGTACCTTTCATATGTAAGTTTGCTAAATATAATTAGTTGTACAAGTACTCTTTTTTTAACTCGAGTTAAAACCGAAGCAAAAGGTGAATTATTATTTCTTTAATATAACGTTTTTTCTAACTTTAATCCCTTTCTCACTTTTCGTTTAATAGAGTACACAAAAATAACAAAAGAATTTCACTTAGCTGTTATTTGATGTGTAGTAATAGTTATTTTTTTTTGATTAAACACAAATGTGTTTAATAATGTGATATGCTATTTATGACATTGATATATTTTTATTTCATTTTATTTATTTCTTGTACATCTCATTTATTACCACACTGTTAATAAATATTGTTTAGTGTTTAACTAGATGTTTTCTTTTTCTATTTGGTGTATGTTGTTCTGATCAAACTTTATAATTGAATAGAACGAGCCGTAACTGAGTACTAAATTTTGATTTATGAAATACCTCTCTACCTCACATATAGAACTGTAGCCATTGGGATAAGTAAAGGAAAGAGTAAGTATAACTATCTTTAGCTTTAGCTTTACAAATAAAAGTGTGTAATTTTAACTTTAACTAGAACAACTGACAGATTATTTTATCCAGCTTATATATTTTTTTCCATCTGGGTTTCTTATATTTCCCCATCCTCAGGATAAAAAACATAAGTGCCCATTTCCTTTCTCTTTCATTTCTTTCTTCTCCTCTCTTTTGTCCCTTTTAACTTCTTTTATCTTTTATTTTTCTAGTAAATATATTCCTTTTAATCTTTCCAATAATTAATCATCTAGCTCGATCGAATCCACGCTCGCTCTCCTCCAACCTCCTGAGTGCCGTTCGCATTTGTTAACCTCTACAATCGAGCCTTTAACACCTTTAGGAAAAAAAGAGGTTACAACAACAGTCCAATCATTATCTTTTTTGTTGGCACTATTAGTATTATTATTTGGACCTTCCAAATTTGTGTAGTATTGTAGTGTTTGATTGGTATGGACCTTCATTAATTCAGTATTTAGTTGCTTCAATTGAATACCCGAATCACTCTGTAAATCGGAGTTCCCATCACAGTTGTTAATGTTTGTGGAATTCGATCTAATTGATAATAAATTTGTATGTTTACATTCTGCCTCTTGTTTGCTGTTAATAATGTCGAATTTCTCCTTAGGTGTTGATACACCAGTTTTTGTAGGCTTTTGATGATAACGACCATCGGAAATTTGGTTTTGGAGCAACATAACCTTGTCAGAAAGTAGTGAAATTATATTTTTCTTGTCCATAATTATTGTGACTTTATCCTGTATAATCTGCTTCAGTAGTTTAATTTCCTCTCCAAGGAGATCTATAGTGGACTGCTGTATATTAGTGTTGTTATCATGTATTTTGAAGTAAAACTTTTTTAGCGAGACTAGGAGTAAAAAAGTTATTCTAACGGACGTGACGTCATTCTAATAACAGAAACCGGAAACAAAACCTAATACAAAATACCTAACACGATTCTGCATGGGCGCCGGCAGCAGGGTGCAAGAGGGTGCGCTTGCACCCCTCTGCTATGAAAGAAAATACCTGAATTTACCAGAAAATTATATATTTTTTTAATTTTTTTATTAAATTATTGTTTGAATAAAAACTAAAGGCGTCGCGGTTGCTGTCCAAATCATTCTAGATTCTATATATATATATATATATTAGATCATAATAGTGTGTAGATGCAGATGCAGCTCCCTGAAAATAATCCTGGCGGCGCTCATGCGATTCTGCCTACTATATTAAATAAAATTAAATCTGTAATTGTATGAATTGACAGCTTGTCATCTTGTCAACCAAAATACATTGCTGGTAAATAGTTTTTTGTGTATAAAGTGTTTGTATTAAATATAAATAAACAAAGTGGATTTATTAATGAAGAAAGTGATGAAAAAATATTGAATGAAAATAGTGAGTACCTATACTCTAGATGCATACATTTTATTTTTGGTGTGTAATTACACTATTTATACCTATTATTTATACCTAGCTATTTTCGTTTTATAGACTTAAAGAGCTAAAAAGAAAAAGAAATTGTGAACGTCAAAGGGCATATTATAAGCGCCAGAAAGATTTGAAGAAAAATGACAAAAATGAAAAAAGGTCGAGACAGCGACATTCATTATGATTTGATTAAGTAAGTTTATATACATACATACATATTATGATAGTAAATAATTGTTTATACGGAAGCTTTACGTTAAGTAAAGAAGCATGTTGCACGTTTTTGTTCATAAAATAATAATATTCGAAATGTTTTAACACTTTCTTATACTTATTTTAGGTTTGGTTAGGTAGCCATAAAGGCCATAAAACCACTAGTCAGGATGGCTGATCTTTTACCAGCAATAACAGATCCTTCGTAGACGTGAAGGAAACAAACTTAACTCAGGATTTTAAATTTTATGGAATATGCTATAAAATGCTACAAAATGAAATGGTTATCTAACTATCGAAGGCTCTTGTGTTGTATTACAATAAGGTAGATACAGCTACAAAATTACACATTCTAAACGTAATGTGTGTATATTTTTAATATTGTTTACCTATTATTGAAGCAAAACTTCTTTAGGCGCGACTAGGGGTAACTCTAACGTTAGATTCTAACGGAAGATTCTGATGGAAGTAACTGTGTAATTTCAGCTATGGGAGGAGCTTAAATTTTCGAAATTTATTTATGAAATTTTCAAACGGTTTCAAATACATTAATGGTATTTAGAGAGTAAAATCTATGTTTCACATTTTAGTTATCATAAACCTATTATTTCATATATAAAAAAATAATGATAACTTTTAAATTCCTATTTCTAATGAATAATATAAATATAAAATCTCATTTTTTTGTAAAGTATATAGGCAATAAATATGATTGAATTGTAATTAAATATTTATTTTCCGATACGTACGTCAACAAGTTTTACTTCAATCGCGCGTAAAGGTTACACGCACACTCTTTTTTTTCTTCCCCGTTTTTTGTGGAAACTTTTATAATATCAGCATGTAAGTCTGGTTTTTTATTATTTTTTGCAGCACAAGCGTTATGGTAGTATTTGTTACAATTTTCACATTTTACGCGTTTATTTACCGCATTTCCTTTACAAAATTCACAGAGCTCTACTATCACGACTTTCTCATTCGCCGCCATTACTAATTTTTAATTAACTAATTATGATAAGAAGTAAGATTTTTTATTCGACAGCATACAATAAAATATATTTAAATCCTTAGAGTGGGGTATGCCTATTGATGGATAAATGCCATCAATTTTCAGGCTTAGCAGTTTTGAAAATCGTCTTTGATTTGCTTCTATTCAATCTATATGATATTAATAATATGGACTCCACACAACTGACCTTATAAAAGAATAAAACAGAGTTTTTATGGTGGAAGTCTTCTTAAAATCAATAGAGCTTCGTGCAATTAACTCATATATGCGATATGAGGAGGATACAACATTATCAATGTGCTTATTAAATAATAATTCAGTGTCAAACGTGACGCCAAGATCCGTAAATGTTTTCGGTCGCTCAAGTAATCGTATAAAGCTGCAGGACAAAACTCTACATTTATCCGGGTTTAGAGGCAAATTATTACGGAAACACCATTCAACAACACATCCTAAATTTTCCGAGAGATTATCGCTATCACCTATATTCTCCACTATGCTGTACAGTTTTAAATCATCGGTCTATAAAAGGAAATTTACATGTAAAACTTCAACAATATCATTAATACAGATATTAAAAAGCATAGATTAGATCCTTCTGGAACACCGGAAGAAGCAGTATATTCAGTAGATTTAAAACCAGTAGGTAAGCTATACGGACACGAGCCCACTACTTCCAAATTTCGCCGCTAGATGGCGCCACAGGTGGCGGCGCTGCAATCTTTTGTTTTTTCGAGTGGCCTTTGACATTTGGCGCAAGCAGCCAAATCTTCTTTTTTCAAATGGCCTTTGACATTTAGCACAAGCAGCCAACTCTTCTTTTTCGAATGCCAAAAGGGCATTAACGTTGTATCTCGTAAACGGTCCAACGGATTTCGACGTATGACGTATCATTTTAAAGGGGTTGCTGTATAGGGTAAGATTAAGCGTCAAAAAGACCATATTGATGAGGCCAAAAAGGCATTATAGCTATATCTCGTAAACGGCCAAACGGATTTCGGCGTATGACGTATCATTGTAAAGGGGTTGCTGTATAGGGTAAGATTAAGCGTCAAAAAGACCATATTGATGAGGCCAAAAGGGCATTATAGCTATATCTCGTAAACGGCCGAACGGATTTCGGCGTATGACGTATCATTGTAAACGGGTTGCTGTATAGGGTAAGATTAAGCGTCAAAAAGACCATATTGATGAGGCCAAAAGGGCATTATAGCTATATCTCGTAAACGGCCGAACGGATTTCGTCACGTGACATATCATTGTAAAGGGGTTGATGTATAGGGTAAGATGAAGGGTTCAAATCTTCTAAAATATTAAAAGCGCGTGACCTTGGTGCATTAGTTGTTAAAATTATATCAATCTTGAATAAAAAATCGAGTAATTTAAATTATAAAACTTAACAATTTTTAAAATAACAAAAAATACAACAAACTTTAATAAAAAAAACTCAAATATACATTTAAGCATCAAATTTTAAAAGTATAAAACTCAAAAAGTTTTTTAAGTAACAAAAATATATTAAACTTTAATAAAACTCAAATAATATACATTTTTAGAAGCCAAACTTTATATCATAAAACTAAAAAATTTTGAAGGCAACGATGAAATGTATATTTTTTACATCAATATAATGTTTTCAATTAAAAAAATTTTAAATAAAAAATACTTATTTTATTAATAAAAAGGAATAACATACAGTTATCAAAACAAAAATTCAGTTTTTATCAGGAAGCTGTGGTTTGTGTCGATGAAAATAGGATACCGCAAAAACAAAAAGCTATGACGTTTATTTGGTTGAGTTATGGTATACATAGACATTAGCGTCACATGTGATTGGTAAATATAATATTTAATAAACAACGTATAGAATATATTGTAAAAGCAACAATTAGGTTTTAATTTTTATCGACGCCTATGTGTTTCGGCTAAGTCGTGCATATTTAAAGAGGGTTCTAGATTTAACTTGCTCATTATTGGTTTGACTCTCTATACATCCAGTTCTGAGTTCAGTTTCAAGTGCAAAAGTTTGTTTTTTTGTTACATATCCATAAAGGTAAGAATTTTTATTTTATTTCAAAATTTTAATTTAATTTTTATTGCTTCTTGAATTATTTTTTAATTTTTGAGTTGATTTAATTTAATTTTTCTTTAGTTATGTTTATTTTGAGTTGATTTAATTTTTTGTAATGATTTAATTTTATTTTTAAGTTGATTTAATTTTTTATTTTTAGATGAATTTAACTAAAATTAATTCGTTATGTCTTGCAGAAAAAAATAACGAGAAGATTATTATTAAACCAGGAGAACTTCCAGTGGATGTTCCGCAAAAATTATTGAACGCTAAACTAGTAAACAGCAAATTTGGGGAAACAATTTTGGTTGAGCTAGAAAACGGGCTCTGCTTTTTGCCCAAGAGAACCATTGAAACACTGAAGCCTCACTTGACAGAATTGTCTGGCGGGCATTATTGTATCAAATATAAAGGAAAAAAACAAATTGGTCAAGCTAATCCTACCGATACATTTGAAATAGTTAAGGAATAATTTTTGTGAGTTTTTTTTATTTTTTTATTTTACAATTATGAATAACATTGTAGAACAATCAAATGCTATTGTTAAAGATATTTTCAAAGCATATAAAGCGTTAATCAACAATTTTTCGCATAGGGAAGCAAATAAATTAATCAAACAAATTAAACGGCATGTTATCAGTTTTCATAAAGATATTCGTAGGGGAAATTTAGATATTGGAACACTTAGAAATTTGCAAACAAATTTGGGGCATTTAAAATCGATAAAAGAAAAAATTTTTAATTTGTCTAAGCAGGGATCGGGGTTAACTGAAAAATCAGGGGTAAAATGGGTCGATCTAGAATCGGTTTTTCATTCAAGAATTAGGACTGCTGTTGTCGTTAATTTAAAACATAAAGACCTTAATAGTTTTTTTGGTGATGCGTTTAAGCTAGTTAAGAGTAGAATAGCTAACAGTTTGAAAAAATTTAATATGATTAAAGTAAATACAACATTTTGCGGGGAATTTATTAAGAAATCTAGGGAAATCGAAGACATTTTAGAGTTTAAATATTTCAACACTAAAAACGCGGTAATAGATGTAGGTACGGATCTTGCATTGTGGTTCAACGAAAATATTGTTGATAAAGTAATGAGTAAATTATCGGAATTTCAACTTGGGAATTCTGGATGGGCTTTAGACAAAAATATTTCATTGGAAATAAACATCAATAAATATGAGATAGGTAACGGTGCTTCATCATACATTAAGCTACCTGATCCTATACTAAAAAAGCAAGCATGCATTAATATTAAAAATTTAGATAAAGCATGCTTTTACTGGTCAGTAACGGCATCATTGTATCCAGTAAATAAAAAAGTAGATCGTGTATCGTCGTATCCTCATTATACAACCGTATTGAAAACCGAACGATTAGACATGCCAATGCCACTAAACAATATTTCCAAATTTGAAAAATTAAATCAAATTTCAATTAATGTTTACGCTTTAGAATTAAATACCGCGAAAGATAAACCAGTTTACACAATTTATCCTGCACGCTTAACAAAAGAAAAATTAAATCAACATGTAAATTTATTGCTTATTCAAGATAAATACTTTCCAAAATTAAACGATTATGAAGCTCCATCAATGGATATGGAAAATGAAGTAATTAAATATCACTATTGTTTAATCAAAGATTTATCTCGCTTAATATCAAGTCAAGTTAACAAATCTAAGATGAAAAAATATATATGCGATCCATGTTTAAATTATTTTCATAGTCAGGAAAAATTAAGTAAACATGAAGATTACTGCAAAGACATGAACAATTGCAAAATATCGTACCCACCATTTGATCATGTAGAGTTTAAAAACCACGTATACAAGCAGACTACACCTTTTGTCATTTATGCAGACTTTGAGTCAGTGCTACGTCCTTATAATAAGAACTTGGGGAAACATACACGAAAGTTTTAGAAACACGAGGCGTATAGTGCAGGATATTATCTAAATTGCTCCTATGATAGTTCGCTATCATTTTACAATGAATATTGTGGAGAAGACTCCATGGATTGGTTCGCTGCTGAAATGACAAGGATGGCTAAATTAATTGAAGAGAAAATTAAACATATCGAACCAATGATTGTCAAGCCTAGTTTACTTAATGCAACAACATGTCATATATGCGAGCACCCCTTCAAAGAGAAGGACACCATCGTTTTAGACCACGACCACTTTACGGGGAATTTTCGAGGGTTTTCACACCAAAGCTGCAATTTAAACTATAAAAAAAAGTTTGTTGTACCCGTAGTCTTTCATAACCTTTCGGGTTACGACTTACATTTTTTAATTAGAGATTTATCCAAAAAAGGTAATATCAGCTTGCTTCCTATAAACAAAGAAAAATACATTTCATGCACATTAAGTAATGACGAGAGCGAAGTAAAGTTTAGATTTATAGACTCGCTACGATTTTTAGATTCTTCCTTAGATAAACTTTCTGCTTTACTAGAACCATCAGATCTACATTATCTACGTTCACAGTTTCCCAATTTAACATCTGAACAATTTGAACTATTAAGTAGAAAAGGGGTGTTTCCTTATGAATACATTGATTCAATTGAAAAATTAGACGATACGGAACTGCCATCCAAAGATAAATTTTATAGCACACTAACAGATGAAAATATTACTAACGATTTATACATGCATGCACAAAAGGTTTGGCAATCATTTGAAATTAAAAATTTAAAGGAATATAGCATGCTGTACATGAAAACAGATATCTTGCTTTTAGCATCTGTGTTTGAATGTTTTCGCGAAAAATGCCGAAAAACGTATGGTCTCGATCCTGCTTGGTATTATACGCTCCCCGGTTATACGTGGGATGCTATGCTAAAATATACCAAATCTAAATTGGAAATACTCAAAGATATAGATCAAATCATGTTTATAGAGAAAGGTATAAGAGGAGGAGTCAGTCAATGCAGCAATAGATATGCTAAAGCAAACAACAAATATATGTCTGAATTTGACACGTCACAACCATCCAAATACTTAATGTACTTGGATGTAAATAATTTATATGGTTGGGCTATGAGTCAACCTCTACCATATGGGGGTTTTAATTGGGTTGACACAAACATCGACATAACTCAAATACCAGACGATGCTCCAGAGGGTTATATCCTCGAAGTAGACTTGGAGTATCCACATGATCTACATAATCTACACAACGATTTACCGTTTTGCCCAGAACATCGAAAACCCCAAGGATCAAAAATACAAAAACTAATGACCACTTTATATGACAAAGAGAAATATATCATACACTATCGAAATTTAAAGCAGGCTATGTTACATGGATTAAAAGTGAAAAAGATTCACAGAGTGTTGAAATTTAAGCAAAGCCCATGGTTAAAGTCTTACATCGACCTAAACACAACTCTTCGAACAGCTGCCAAAAATGATTTTGAGAAGAATTTATATAAACTAATGAATAACGCTGTATTTGGCAAGACGATGGAGAATATAAGAAAACACCGCATTGTTAAACTCGTTAGATCTTGGGAGGGTCGATATGGAGCAAAGAACTTGATAAGCAGTCCTAGGTTTAGTTCGAGCAAAATCTTTGATGAAAACCTTTTAGCGATAGAGCTTTATAAAACCGAACTTGTATTCAATAAACAGTTGTACATTGGCATGTCGATTCTCGATATTTCAAAGACTTGTATGTACGACTTTTATTACAGTTTTCTGCTTCCTACGATGGGTGTAGACAACTGTAAACTCTTATACACCGATACTGACGCATTTCTTCTTGAGCTACGATGCAATGATATTTATACCGAACTAATTAAAGCCTATCCAGATAAATTTGACACCTCAGACTATGAACCAAATAATGCATATGGTATTTCACTCTTGAATAAAAAAGTCATTGGACTAATGAAAGATGAATGCAACGGTAAACTTTTAACTGAATTTGTGGGGTTGCGTTCAAAAATGTACTCGTATTTAACAGAGGGTGATAAATGCGTTAAAAAATCAAAAGGGGTTAAAAAGAATGTCGTTGTTAAAAAAATTACTTTTGATGATTACCTTTCATGTTTAAGAGATAGTAAATTAAAAACAGTGAACCAATGCACGTTCCGTTCGTACAATCATAATGTTTATACAATCGAACAAACCAAAACCGGTCTAAGTCCACACGACGATAAACGCTTTTTATGCAATGGATCATTTGACACATTAGCATGGGGCCATCGCGATATAATGCTCGAATAATGTTATTCATAATTAAAAAATAAAAATGTGAATGTGTATTGTAAATTAATTAGGTTAGTTTTCTATTGTTTATTGTATATCTAAAATTAAATAACAGTTGTAAATTAATTAGTTTTTAGTTTTCTATTGTTTATTGTAGGTATATCTTAAACTTTTTATGTTTACAATAAATTTTTAATCTGAATCTATGGTGTATTATTTTCTTTTAAATATGTTCTGTTGAAACGATAAAAAAAAAACGTTTAAATTCATCGTTTAGACATCTATTATTCGATAGTTTGACGTTTATGAATTTAGGAACGAAAAAAACGATGAAAAGTGTCACTTTTTGTCACTTTGAAACGACATGTTTCCATAAGAAATACATGTAAATCGTAAATTTCTTTTAACCAATTTTTTAATACGTTATTGTGACAAATTTTAACGCTATCTTGACGTTTGGACGTTTCAAATTTTAGAACTGTGACGTACATAAATTTTGTCTCGATAAAATAACATTTTTTGATGCTATAATTATCGATTTTGAAATACAAGTCATTATTTTTTTTTTTATAAAAGTTTATTGCATATTTTCTAAATCTCTTATTACATTTTGTTTATAAAAGTAAATATACTGACGCAAAGCGTTACATAATAAAGGATCAGTACATATTTCACAAAATACATCTAATGCTTGAAAGCAGTTATCACTAAAATTTCTTTTTACAATATCTATAACATTATTATAATAAATACCAAAGTTAATATTTTCTAGAAGTACAATCTGATAAGCTATGATACAATGGTGTACTCTAACAAGTTCATCTACATCCTTTTCCGTTAGATGATATCTTACGCCATGTTTTGCAACTTCTATGAACTTGATGTCATCGTATACCAACTGTCGTATTGTACAAAAATCTCCACAGGAAAATGTTACTGGATCATACTCATCTGCGTAGGTTGGTAGTGGTTCAATAAAAAATGTGCTTTTGCTCAAAAATTCTATAAGATCAAGCCATTCCATTTTTCCAAACGACAATTTACTTGGCTTACAGTATTCTGATAAAATAATAGCTGGAGAAAATGTTCTTGCAGGAGATAAGCCAACTGTTATAACATACCCCTCAATTGTGAAAGATGATTGTAGCAGCAAATAATTTTCACGTTTTACTTTGTCTTCGTAAAACTTTAAAATTCTGTTTACTTCTTCCATATAGATAGAATCTTCACTACTACTACTACTCTCAGAATATGACGGCAATTCTTCACTACAATAACCACTGTCTTGTGACATCATCTTTTAATACTTGATAAAACTTGTGTTGAAACTAAGTAAAAATAATTGCTTCTGCTTCTAAGGACAGTTTTAGTCGGACCGTAGACTGAACGGTTTAAACAATAGATGTTATGAATCAAAAAGGCCCCCGGAAGCTATGAAAACGTATCTTGTTTGTCATAAGAATACATGTAAAAAATGTTCAAAGTAAGAAACAACCGAGTTTATAAAATATTAGATTTTTCGATCCAGCTATTATGCGAACTATCAAACCCTAGCCATTTAACGTAGATTTTATTGCCTTTTTTCCTCAACACTTTTTCAACAAGGTAAACATCAGGATTTTTTGACTTTTGTAGCTCTTCCTCGTAAAATGCTCCTTTAATTGGTGATCCATGTAAATCTTCCAACATGTATGTTACGGGATTAGTTATGTTCACTTTGGTAATTTTAAAAAGCTCTGTATTATGCGAACTATCGAACTACCCTTTCATGTAACATCAGAGCCAATACAATATTATTTATACTATATTATTGTGGTGAAGCGCGTTTCGAATTGCCTATTTGTTATACTTGTTTGTTCTTTATTTGTGGTTTTGTTAATTCTCTATTTGTTACTTTATTGATAATGAGTGCTAGGACTTTTTAATTCACAATTTAATTAATATAAAACAATTTTGGGAAGTTTCAAGGATGGCCTGTACGGTCAACCTCATTTCGAAATATTTTTATATACCTAATCGAACACACAACAAAAAAATGCTATTTTGCTATTTTCTATATTTACTATAAATATTTTCTACACAAGATATTAAACAATATTTAGGACAATAACATATATATAGAATAGAATAGAATAGAATAGAATAGAATAGAATAGAATAGAATAGAATAGATTTTTTATTGATCAAAAGACATAAGTACAATATGTATAAATCTCGTCTAGGTTAAACTACTAATTTAAACTAGTGGCAATTACAAAATAACACATCAAAATGAATAAATATAATTAAAAAAGACAGAGGTAACAAAATCTGTATATAACACGTTCACAAATGTTTTAGAACAATCAAAATTTTTTCAGGTTTCGTTTACAGTTGTTCCTACCTTGGCTTTCCTTTATATTTTTGGGTAACTTGTTAAATATTCGTAAACCCAGATAGTTAGCTGTTTTTTTGTGTCAAACTACATTTTGGTGCATGAAAATCTATTTTTGATCTAGTGTTTATATATGATGTACCATAAAATTTGTATTAAATGTATTTTAATTACAGAAAATATAAATACGGATAAGGTAAATAAACAGATATGCATTATGCAACTGTCATAATTTTATATTTTTAAAACAGAAGCCTACATGAAGTTGTAAAACTAACACTATGTTATTTAAAATCTTTTTTGCTTAATAAAAACCTCACTCACTCACTAGCGAAGAGCTCAAAAATTTATACCGTACGCAAGTCTGTTTCCAGTCTCAGCATGGTATTAAACTACCAACTGATGGTTAGTCAGAATAAAACGCAACATAATAATTTGCTAAGATATCTGGCCTAATTTAGAGCATAAAGCCTAGCACTAAAATGACACGCAAAAAAACTTTACAACAAAAATGTGTTTTCACTTCCTAGATGTCAAAACTGCTACATCCTAATAGAAAAACTATGATTTTTATTTTGGTTGCAAAAAACCAACAGTGCTATCTTTTTTCTATACCATAGTATCCTTCCAGTACGAGATAATTTTATTGCACAAACTTTCGATAGTTCCACAAATATTAGTGTATCGATTGCTTGTCGAGTCGTAAAGATAGACGAGGGCGAGTATTTATTTAAAATTGAGTTAGGTAACGATTTTGAAATAGAAGTCATTATTTTTCACAAAATTTTATGGTGGAATTATGGCTCTAAATGCTTTAAAATATACAATTTATATAAACCATTTTATTTTTTAAAATGTTAAAAACAAAACCCAGATGATAACGCGGTTACGCGATAAGAGAGAGATTCCTCGACGACGATGACTCATAGCACACCGACATTTATATTAATAATAAATTATTTTAATTTTTGAGCAACCGTTTTCGATATTAGCTTTCAAATGTTTAAAAGTATATATTCTAATTGCAATATAAAAACCATATTTGCGAAAAAAAAATGTTTTAAACCTATTATAACATATCAATTTTATACAAAAAATGGTGTAATTATAACTTTAATAATAGCGAAAGCAAAGTCTGTTATCACTCTAACACATCAGTCGATTACGTCACACATTGCGAACCTGCTTATGCACAAAGGTCACGCGCTTTTAATATTTAATTAAAAAATATTTTTTACTATGTTTCTACTATTGTCTGTCACATTTTATTAAATTCTACATTGGTTAACGCCTATCTCGTAAAATAATATCACATCTTATATTTTAATATGACATATATCTTTAAGTCTAATGTTTCGTGAAAAACAAAACATACAAGTTCTTTTAATCTTATTTCCTTAAGTTAGCTTGCTATCTAGATTATTTTAAATAAAACAAAAAAATGTTTTTTTTTTGTATTTGTACTTACTGGTAAATAAATATTAAATAAATATTATAACGTGCTTAATAATATTGGCTGTATTCGGTGGCTTGAACACCCTTAGAAGTCGAGGCCACCGAGTAAGAAAGACGACGAGTCGAATGACACAAGAAGTGAAGTGACAATTATTATTGTTCGTTTAATCATGTTTAATGTTTCATGTTTGATCTTTTTTAAAACTAAATCTGTTCTGATTAAAACGTTTGCGAGTTCTTTATGTTTTATTTTGCAACTCACGAAATAATTTGTAAGAAGTCAATCTGGTTTCTTATAGTGGCGCTCAACCCTGGGCTTAATAAACGTGGAGAACGGAAAAACAAAAAATCGAACAGTGTTAACACACGTGGTAACTTCACTATTTGCTCCCGGAAAAATTCCGATCTTGTGACAAGCAGTGATAAAACGTATAATCAAGTAGTGTTACAGTTAAAATAGTAAATAAAAACAAAGCATTAAAACGATTTTAAAACTTCTGGCTCGCGGTAAACTTAATACCGGACTAGGATAAGCAAAAATTGTAAAAAATCACGTAACCTCACCTTTCGCTACCGCCGAAAAACCGGTTTGTCGGACGAAAAGTGGTAAAATATAAGTGATAATCGTTTGTGGTAGTTTTCTTGATTGCGGTAACCAAATATCGGACAAGATTACATACCTAAATCAGTAAAATAGTTGTTGTTTCTGGCTCTCAATATACGCTATTGGACTAGGACTTAAATTAAACTAGTGTGTTAAGTTGTGAATTTTGGTAGTGTCTACTGATCCATTCATGCAACTGCATACCAGAACCAATATTTTCAAGAGGTGTAAGTAAGAAAGCTGCACTGTAAGTATCTTTTATTTTATAACGCATTCGGGAAAAACGGATCGAAAGCATACTTATTATCTGCGTTCATCGCGCATTAACAGTAATAACGGTAATCTAATGACAGATGTTCCAAGTGACGAGCATACGGAAAATACAATGACTCAAAACGTAGTTTTAACAAACGAACAATTTCAAGAACTTTTGTCGCGGTTATCAACACAAAGTGTAACCGTTCCACAGACAATTCAAAGCGGTAATCTATCGAAGTGTTCGTCGCGTTTCGATGGCAAAAAAGACTCAGACGTGAACGCTTTCATTGACGCTGTCCAAATCTATAAAGACTGCACACAAGTATCTGACGAAAATGCGTTTCGAGGTTTACCGATGTTATTAGATGATTTTGCCGCCAAATGGTACCAAGGCGTAAAAGACACGGTGTCATCATGGAATGATGCAGTTGAACTTTTAAGAATTACCTTTGGACCTAAAAAACCAGCTTACCGCGTCTATCGCGAATTATTTTCCAAAGAACAAGACGCGAAAACCGCTGTTGACGTCTTTGTTTGTAAATGCAGATCAATCCTTGCACAGCTAGAACCAGGTACTCTTACTGAGGCTGTTCAATTAGACATGGTTTACGGATTATTAAATAAATTTATACGAGAAAAGGTTTCGAGAGATTCTGTGAAAACCTTCAATGATTTGTTAACTTCAGTACGAAAAATCGAGGATACCTTTGATCAATCTACTTCTAAAGACTCTTCATACGAAGCTAATCAAAAGCGCGTAAGATGTAATTTCTGTCGAATACCGGGACATACTAGAGAAGATTGCCGAAAGCTTCTATCGCAACAAGCGAAGGAACGTCCCTCTTGTAATGCCTCTGGAACTACAGCGTATCCCACTCGTCATACCACTACAACTAATTCTTCTTCGACCACTACAAAGCCACTTTTAGGTAATCTTAGTTCACCTATTTCATGTTATGGTTGTGGTAAACCAGGATATATGAAAACGAATTGTCCCACATGCAGTAGCATAGCTACATCATCGTTAGAATTCTCTACAGTCGACTCATTAATATTGCCTCATCCAAGACCACTACTTCGCATAAATATCTTAGGTCATAATGGCCAAGGCATAATTGATACTGGAGCGAAGCAAAGTGTTGCTGGAATTACACTTTACAATCTATTAAAAGCCAAAGATCATCCGTTCCATAATGAAAGTATATGTGTCAAATTTGCTGATGGGAAGGCGAGAATGGAAAATGTACTTACTACCTCTGTTGATGTAGAGATTGGCGAAAAGATAGTTACTACTAAATTTATCATTTTTCCAAATGCATCAAATAATACTCTATTGGGCATGGATTTTTTGACCGAAGCTAAAATCGCTTTAGACTTACCAAACCGAGAATGGTACTTTACAGATGTAGGTGATCGAAAAGAACTGTTGTTTGAAGAAATTAACAACGGAAACCCCGTAGCAATCTCAACTTGTGAGAATTTAAGACCTGAGGAAGGTACTATGCTTAAAGAAGATGAGAGATGTAGACTTGATCTCTTTTTAACAGAACGAGAAAATAGCTTCCGAGTGGGGGGAGATGCTACCCCGTACGCGGAACATCATATTGACACTGGAAAACATGCGCCGATTGCGTTACCTCCATACCGCATGTCACCAGCCAAAAAAGAGATCCTGAAAGCAGAATTGGACAAATTATTAGCTGAAGGAGTTATTGAAGAGTGCGAAAGTGCGTGGGCCGCCCCTGTCGTGTTAGTGCCAAAAAAGGACGGTGGAATTCGGTTGTGCGTGGACTATCAGCGTTTAAACGCAGTAACAACTAGTGACTCTTATCCGCTTCCACGAATGGATGATCTCTTACATGCGGCTAAACGAACTTCCTTTATGTCAACAATAGATCTGAGATCGGGTTATCATCAAGTGAAAATTGCGGACTCTGATCGAGATAAAACTGCGTTCGTGACGCCTTACGGTACTTACCGATATTTGCGTATGCCTTTTGGGCTAAAAGGAGCTCCAATGACATTTCAACGGTTAATGGACCGATTTCGAAACGGTCTTAGTGATGTCTTAATTTTAAGTTATTTAGATGATCTTATCATCCTATCGAGCTCGTTTGAGGAACACTTGCGTGATTTAACACTAGTATTTAACAGACTAGAACAATTTAACCTACGTGCAAACCGGAAAAAGTGTGTGTTCGCTCGCGAACAAGTGAAATATCTCGGACATTTAATTACTCCCGATGGTATCTCCGTAGATCCGGAAAAAACGTCGGCTATCGCAGACAGGTTACCACCTCGAAACGTCAAAGAGGTGCAGACGTTTCTACAGACAGCCAGCTGGTACAGACGATTTATTGACTGTTTTGCCGAGATATCCAGACCTTTGAGCGAACTAACAAGAAAGAATGTGCAGTGGAAATGGACTGATCGAGAGCAGAAGTCCTTCGAAACGCTAAAGCGACTCCTTATTACTGCACCCATATTACAACAAGCTGACGAAAAGCAACCCTATTTTATTCGAACTGATGCTAGTAATTATGCATTAGGAGCTGTACTTTTACAGGGACAAGCTGAAAAGGAGCATCCTGTAGAATATGCGAGCAGGCTTCTAACAGCAGCAGAACGCAATTACTCCACATCGGAAAGAGAGGCATTAGCGGTGGTCTGGGCGTTAGACAAATTTCGAGGCTACATAGAAGGGACTAAGATTACGGTCCAAACTGATCACCAACCTCTTAAGTGGTTGCTCAGCCTAAAAGCACCTACGGGTAGATTAGCCCGTTGGGCCTTGCTAGTACAAGGCTATGATCTCAATATTGAATATTTGCCAGGTAAGCGCAATGTAGTGGCAGATACTCTTTCGAGACCACCATGTGGTCACCCAGAACAAAATAACTGCGAAATATGCGAAGTTATTATAGAATTACCTCATCGAACTGCTTATGAAACCCGAACAGAGCAACTCAAAGATCCTGATGTTGCTAAAATCATTAACAGCTTTGAAGACCCTAATTCTAGCGATTTTTCCAAGTGGACTGAACGAGGTTATTTACTCTCCCAAGGAGTCTTATATAAGTATACCACTGAAGAAGATGGTGATGAAGCCCAACTGGTAGTCCCAATTCAGGAAAGACATACTATTCTTAAGGAATATCATGATGCTCCTACAGCGGGACATTATGGGGTAGAGAGAACCCTTCGTCGAATTGCGCAGCAATACTATTTTCCAGGAATGCGACGATTTATCTCTGAATATATAAACAAATGCCCTGAGTGTCAAAGATATAAGGCATCAAACCAAAAGCCTGGAGGGTTGCTGCAAACTCCTGTTTATTCTCAACGATTCGAAATACTCTCTGTTGACTTATTTGGTCCGCTGCCCGAAGGACCTTCTGGGGAACGTTGGATCCTTATAGTTGAAGATACTTGTACGAAATGGGTGGAAATTTTTGCCTTAAAACAAGCGACAGCATATGAATGTGCAACGAAAATGATAGAAGAAGTATTTTTCCGATATGGGTTGCCTAGAAAGATAATTAGCGATAATGGAGTACAGTTCGTGTCCGATGTAATGCAGCAAGTTTGCTATATATTACAAATCAAGGAAAGTTTTACTCCTCTGTATCATCCCTCCGCCAATATGGTGGAAAGAAAGAATAGAGATCTGAAGACAAGGCTTAGCATACTGGTAGGAAACGAACATTCATCTTGGCCTGAAAAGCTACCGACCATCCGCTTTGCTATGAATTCCTCTTGGTGTTCTACTACCGGACAGACACCTGCGTATCTTATGTTTGGTAGAGAAATGAGAACTCCGGATCATGTAGGAAGAGATTTAAGACAAATTGTGGACGCAGAGAATTTTCTTCCACGTATAACACCATATCTACAAAAGATTGCTCAGGTGTGGAATGAATCAAAAACAATGAACGAAGAAGCCCAAGACAAACAAAAGCTATATGCTGATAAAAATTTAAAAGAGTCTGTATCGTATCAAATAGGTGATTTAGTATGGGTCCAGGTCAATACCCAGAGTAACGCCTCCAAAGGTCAAACCTCCAAATTTTATCCTAAACGAGATGGACCTTATAAAATAAAACGTCTGGTCTCTCCAGTTAGTTATGAAATAAGCGACGTTGATGAAACTTGCGTACTTGGAACGTATCACTCATCGGCTCTAACTCCTGCTAAACTGCAAGATAATGAAGCCCCACCTATCCCTACAGTTCCCAAGAGAAAAAGAGGACGACCTAAAAAGAACCAAGTTTCCAATATTGACCTTTCCCCGGGTCGAGTTCAAGGTCAAGGGGGGAGACTATAACGTGCTTAATAATATTGGCTGTATTCGGTGGCTTGAACACCCTTAGAAGTCGAGGCCACCGAGTAAGAAAGACGACGAGTCGAATGACACAAGAAGTGAAGTGACAATTATTATTGTTCGTTTAATGTTTATGTTTAATGTTTCATGTTTGATCTTTTTTAAAACTAAATCTGTTCTGATTAAAACGTTTGCGAGTTCTTTATGTTTTATTTTGCAACTCACGAAATAATTTGTAAGAAGTCAATCTGGTTTCTTATAATATTAAATATTAAATATGTATTGTAATGTGTTCAATAACAAAGTAATGCAACTTATTTCTCAATAATTCCTAGATTTTCTAATTCTTCAATGATCTAGGTAGTTTCCTCTCCTCTCCACTGTTGTACAAACTTCTTAGATGATCGACTAATATATTTTAGTCATTCTGAGCATAGTATTTAGACCATACTTCACCCGATGATTCTAAATTTGTTTGTGGTTTTATTTTTCATTCAGAAATTTTTGATAACTCTGGTTCTATGCTGCTCTGCATTTTTGCTACTTTTTGTTCAGAAAGTTCGTTGAATAACCTTGATTTTATCTGCTCATTGGTTTTGATCCTGAATATTTTAAGTGATTTGAGGTAAATTCTGACCCCTTTTTTGCTGTTAGCTTAGCTAAACAACGTCTTTTTTTTATTTAATTTATATAATGGTTTAATTATAGTCTCAAACTTCTCTTTACACCCTTTGTGATTGAGATATCCTCTGCTATCACGATGAACGCCTGTTAATTCTAATATATGTTTGTAAATATGGTGATCATTGTTAAAATATAATGATTTTTGAATTATTTAGTTATTATTTAGTTACTTTTATTTTAATAGGTTGTCCTCTTGACAGCTTAACATATAGGAACTAGATGTAGACAGGTGTCAGTATTGTTAGTAGAGAAGTTGTATAATGAAGGTTACTAATGGCACTTGTTGAATGTAATAATCAGAATTTTATTTAAGTTTTATTTTGAGTTATATCAACGTTGTATTTATTTTGATTAATAAAATAATTGGAAATAAAAGTCGATCCATAGTTTTAACAATCATGTTCAGTAAATTTCTTGTGTTTCTTGTAAAAAATTAACTCATTTAAACTGGAAGTACTATTAAATTGATTGTCTCCGACAATAATACTTTCATCATTAAAGCAAAGATATTTTTTTCACCCAATCTCCACTTTATCGGTTACCAGTCATATTCTGGACCATAAGCTTTATCGATTTTATGTGAACCTTTCCAATACTTCTACGCTCTGTGCTACACACTGCTACGCTCTGCTCTGACGCTCTGCTATGCTCTGATACACACTGCTCTGATGGTCTATTGTCCACTGCTACGCTCTGTCTTACGACTACCTTACGACTGGCTTACGACTGCCCTACGAATGCGTCCAGATTGATAACGGTTATCGTTTGATATAGATAGCAATAATTTTTGATTTAGGTGTCGTTTGCATTACATACTCTGCCTACCTGCCTGTCATTAATGACACTTTTTTTATCACGGTGGCAGTATGGTATTTTTATTGTAGATTTTTTGATACTATTTAAGTTAAACATGTTAGAATAAATTTTTATTGGCTCCCCTTTGGTAGTAAACTTTTTCTTTCGCTAATACACATTAGTTATCTTACGAAGGGTTTCGGTAAGACGAATCTACAAAGTTACCAGTAACCTATTATGATTAGTATGTATAGCGTAATCATTTAAATTATTTATTATTATCCATTTTTTGACATTTTGTGTTTAGTTGGTTTATTCTGAATTTAGATCTACGACGTTTCATCTGAAACTTTTCTATAAGTTATGTTGTCCCTTCTAACTGCAAACTAGAATGGTTGGGTTAAGTTATCTTGTAGATATTCCAACCCCGTTTGACTTTGAAGTATAATCCAATATCCGTTGGGGCATATAGCCCAGGAAGTAGTTGTTTCTTCTTAGTTGAACGGTCATTGCCTTTGAAATTTTCAAAAACTTGTAAAGCGTTTGAGAATGAAATATATTATTCTTAGCCATCTATTGACAAACACGCTTTATTAAATATGACAATGATACAGTTTTCTGTAATTATTCGTTTATAGATCACGACGTAAGTCTTGTGTCTAGTCGAATTTTAGTTTGCAGTTGGAGGTAAGGATGTCACTACTATCGTGTCCTTTAAACTTTCTTTATTGAAAGATATATAAGGATTACGATTTTAGTTCAGTCTTTAGTCAGTGATTATGCTTTACACTGTAAAGTTTACAGCTCGCTGACGGATAACATATACCTTATACTGACGAGGTGCAAAAACACCGAAACCGGTCTATAAGTTATGTTGTCCCTTCTAACTGCAAACTAGAATGGTTGGGTTAAGTTATCTTGTAGATATTCCAACCCCGTTTGACTTTGAAGTATAATCCAATATCCGTTGGGGCATATAGCCCAGGAAGTAGTTGTTTCTTCTTAGTTGAACGGTCATTGCCTTTGAAATTTTCAAAAACTTGTAAAGCGTTTGAGAATGAAATATATTATTCTTAGCCATCAATTAAATATTAGTTCAACTTTCTCTTAACAGATGTCACTTTAAGTAATATTAACTGTCAAAAGAATTAATTGAAAAAAAAAATTGTTTATATTTATAACATCCTTTGTTTTTTTATATAAAAACCAAAAAATAAACATTGTTTATTTATTTTCAATGTAAATTTACATAACGTAAAATTACTTTTAAGGTTAAGGCATTTCTTAATTCTACTTTATCGAGTATTAAAAGTCCTGTGATTGTCTTATAGATGGTGATCATTTTTATTAGAAAATTTATTTAATTTTTTATTTAAATGATAATAATTTATATTAAATATATTTAAAATCACCTTTTTTAAATATAATTATTAACATTTTCATTATCGGAACCAAAGTAGATTGCTTAATTATTGTAAAATTTTATTGTATTGTAAATTGCCCACCTTTTGATTAAATTTGTTAAATATTAATAATAGGAATTATTTTGCTATTAAAAACCGATTATAGACTAATTTAATAGATTTTTTAAATCAATTTACCCAATGGTTAAATTGGCTACTATACTGTTTTTAATAAATTATATAAAAATACGTTTTTTTTAAATAGCTTATAAGTTCCGCTTCTGTTTTATAGATGGCGTGAAACAAACGTTTATTATAAATTTAATTCATTACAAAATTCATGATGTTTTTTATAAAGTATATATAAAATTATCCCCTTTTTTTGTACATTTATTAATAATTTTCTTATTGGTAAACAAATTGTTTAATTATAAATCTGTATTATAACCTTAACCACCTTTAAGTTTTAGCTGCTAATTGACCATTTTAGGACTTTGACGTTTTTATTACCAATATGGCCGCTGAAAGGTAAACAAAGGTTTTGTATACAGTACTTTGGTTCTGTATTTAAATCCATGTTGCTTCGTGTTAAAATTGTCTTTTCCCAAATTTTTGTTGCTGATTGTGTAGTTATAATAGTGTTTGAGTGACTTTATTTATGATTTAAATATTCTCGATAGCTTCTTTGTGGCATAATAACATCTATTATAACATCTATAATATTATTTTTTTGCCACTAAAACAAACTCATAAAAAATATAAATCATTAGGTATTTTGAAAATGACCCTTGCTTATTGATCCTGACGAATATGTCAAATTTGTCAAGAGTCGTTTTTTAAAACTCAAAATGCCTAACAAAAATAAAAATAATTTTTTTAATTTTTCTAAGCTTTCGACAACTACATCCGTTGTCGTTTTTAAAGATAATAAATTCTTACTCTATACTTCTTTATGCAAGTTCAGATTTAAAATTTTTGATTTGTTATTTCGTTACTATAGATACCTATACCTATAGATTATTAACTCATTCTTTTTTAAGTTGGTCAGTCTATATCTAGATAAATCCAAAGTAAAATTTGAAATACATTCATTTGGATTTAATAAAATGTGTGCTGTTTCTTTTAATTTTCTTTTTATAGAATTTTCTTCTTTACATAAAATTTTTGTTTCAGTCCATTTTATTTCGTGATTCAGAAAATTAAAAGCATGTTTACACATCTTAGATTTATCTATATCTTCTTACTCGATTTTTTATTAAAACACCTTTTAAAAGTTTACAAATATTTATTGTTATTATTATTTAAAAATACATTTCATCGCTTCATTTTTCTTTTCGTTTCTTTCGACAAAATTTTTATGATTAACAAGCAAACTCCGGCTAACGTTGCCCATGTTATTTGAACTAATTGACATATTTGCTTTTGCATTGGATCCTCCATAGTAATTTCTAGTTGTTGCATTGGGATTTAAAGATTTGATCGCCATTCCCCCACTCCTTCAGAGTTATCTTTAAAAATTAATTTTAGCTTGTAGTTGAGAGGTGATTCTGTTAAATTCAATGCAAACACCGGCAATTTTCCATCATTGACTGTTGACAGACTCATCATTTGCCATGTATTGCACTCTTGTTTTGTTCCGTTTGTGTCTAAACACACACCAATATGTGCAACGTTTTGTGGAACGTTAACATAAAGCATGTTATTTAATATTGCTGTTAAAAGAACAAAATTTGCTTTTAGGAAGGCCATGGTTTTATTCGTCTTGTGGGCGTTGATGATGTTGGTAAATATTTTTCAAAAACTTTGTCCCACAAACTTAAATTTTCAATCTTTTTTAACACTTTTTTTTGGTCTTCGTACATACAAATTTGTTTATTTAATTTTCTTATATTTTCACAAAACTCTTCAAGTTTTTGACTGTATTCTCTCGAATCCATTCTAAAACTAAATATTTTCCATGATATGTTTTATTCCTAATTGTGAAAGCAAAGTCTGTTATCACTCTAACACATCAGTCGATTACGTCACACATTGCGAACCTGCTAATGCACCAAGGTCACGTGCTTTTAATATTTTAGAAGATTTGAACACTTCATCTTACCCTATACAGCAACCCCTTTAAAATGATACGTCATACGCCGAAATCCGTTCGGCCGTTTACGAGATATAGCTATAATGCCCTTTTGGCCTCATCAATATGGTCTTTTTGACGCTTAATCTTACCCTATACAGCAACCCCTTTACAATGATACGTCATACGCCGAAATCCGTTTGGCCGTTTACGAGATATAGCTATAATGCCTTTTTGGCCTCATCAATATGGTCTTTTTGACGCTTAATCTTACCCTATACAGCAACCCCTTTAAAATGATACGTCATACGTCGAAATCCGTTGGACTGTTTACGAGATACAACGTTAATGCCCTTTTGGCATTCGAAAAAGAAGAGTTGGCTGCTTGTGCTAAATGTCAAAGGCCATTTGAAAAAAGAAGATTTGGCTGCTTGCGCCAAATGTCAAAGGCCACTCGAAAAAACAAAAGATTGCAGCGCCGCCACCTGTGGCGCCATCTAGCGGCGAAATTTGGAAGTAGTGGGCTCGTGTCCGTATAGCTTACCTACTAAAACCATTGAGCTGCACATATTGCTTTCGATCCCATAAGTAGGATTGAAAGACTTTTATTTACTTAGGATATAATCCACAAGAAACAAGTTTGTTAAGCAAAATGCTAAGGTCAAATCTGTCAAAGGCTGTGTAAATCACATCAGTTTGGGCCCTGTTGTCAATAAATTCAGCAATATATTGTGTAATGATCAATAGGTTGGTGACTGTTGAGCGATTCTTCATAAAACCATGTTGATTTACACTTATACAGCAGCTTACGTGTTGATTTATAACTCGCTCCATAAGGATTTCAAAAACCTTCGCAAGGGTACATATAGTCCATTTCATCGTTTTTGGCCGATTTGATATTAGAAATCACTGAAATAAGATTAAACTGTCATCCAAGTTACCAATGGCGGAGATGTTTTGTTTTATAAATAAGTCGTAAGTTTCTGAAACTATCAGTGTGGTTTGACATCTACAAAAATATGAGATAATAATTATTAAATTCAACCCTTTAACAACGAGCCGTACATGACGGTTAATAGAAATCTGAATTAAGTAAAGACTTCCGTATTGAATACTTTTTACCTACCGGTGAAACAAGATGCAGTTACGTAAGTGCTGTATTAAAAAACATACGTCCTCATTTAAATTTCTGACTTGCCTGTATCTGAGAGAGATGTATCTTTAAATTTACTTCGAGTATGATTTCTATCATCGACCAAAATCGGTGAAATGGATTATATAATAGATATAGGCCGATAGTTTGATATATTTCGCCTATCTCCTTACTTGAAGATTGGACAGACCATATCCTTGGTATTAATGACGATTTTAAACAGATTGGACAGACCATATCCTTGTTATTAATGACGATTTTAAACAGATGTTAAATGTTAATTTCTGAGATATAGAGGTTTGAAGTTTTACCAAGAATCAGTGATTTATTGAGCAGGTCTAGATCTCACTAGTAAATTTTTCCCAAAAATCCTAGGATAGCATAGGGTTTTTGGGTTTGCTGATTTCGAATACGTTATCACGGTTGAGGGTCATTTAAATTGTTTATTTTTAAGCTTGGTGCCTATTGAGATATTTGTTCTACTCACTTAGAACTATCTAGTCCCAAAATTTCAGACAATTTAACGGGAAGTACTTTCCATTGATTTTGTGCGAGATCCTTTGGTTTAGACAAAAAGGTAAATTAAAACAAAATACTTATTAAATGTAGTTTTAATACACAGGTATAGTAACCTACTGCTGTAAATAAATTTATAATTCAACTGCAAGTTTTTTTTTATAAACAATGATAGGATATTAGACACAATTGTTTATTTAGCCATAGCATAATGGCATAATGCTTTACCATATGTTTATCAAGCTGACAGATCTCCTTTCTCTTAACCTTATTCCAAGCCTAGTTGGGGTCGGCGTTAGCCTTCTTTTTTTTCAGCGTCTGTATTTAATATATACATCCTACTTCTCCAATTTTTTTCGTTTAAGTCTTCATTTATTTTATCAATCTCCCCAATATATTTATCTACTCTTTTATTCACATTGTAGCATTTGTAAAAATCAATTATTTAATTAATTTATCCTTAAATGTTTCCTTTTGATATATAAACCGACCCTGTCGTTAAAAAAATGTGAGCCGTCACGGGACGCCTGGCAGATGTGAAACATCGACATTATTTTGTAAAAGTAATATGCAGTATTCAATAAAAAAAAGAGTGTGCGTGTAACCTTTACACGCGATTGAAGTAAACCTTGAAAAATTTAAAAAATTTCAAAATTTCAATTTCAATTTTTTGAAAAATTTTAAAATTTTGAAAAATTTTAAAAAATCTTAAAATTTTGAATAAATTTAAAAATTTTGAAAATTAATTACAAAATTACCATAAATGTTTTACTTCAAAAAGGTTTGTAAGCTCCTCCCATAACTGACGTCACACCGTTACTTTCGTCAGATTCTGACGTCAAAATTACTTCCGTCAGAAAATAAATCTGAGTTACTCCTAGTCGTGCCTAAAGAAGTTTTACTTCAATAATATTTTGTGACACCTGTGATGATTGTTTGGTTCTGAAATATTTATACAAATACATCTACATACCAATTTTCATGACAATCGGTGGAACGGGGCAGAAGTTTATTTAAGGAAGTGTTTATAGAGTTGTTTGTTTTGTTTTGGGTTGATATGGATGGTTATCTAGGGACGAGGGGGATAAATAAGTTGAGTTTTAGAAATTTGAATTTGTAAATTGAGAATTTATATTGAAATAGATAAAAGTGAATTGATTTGAAGTAAATGTAATTTGAAGTTAATGTTAATATAATAATTTACATTAATAGAATATTGGTTTAAATTAAATAACAAGAATAATAGAAGAATAAAATTAGAACCCAGACCCAATAGCCGAAGCTAAAGAAATCCATAATATATATAGATTAGATAGTAGGCGGAGTCGTGTTAGTTTTTTTTGCGTTACGGAATTTCTATATATGCATGCGTCGCCACGCCAGAAATCGGTTTTACGTGCGGCTATAGATGTTTCACATCAAAACTTTCCAATAGTTCCTAAAAACCGTTAACATGGCCTATGTGATTAAATGAGCGTATTACGATGTTCAGATCATATTCGAGAAGAATCTGGAAAGATTGTCCAAACAATCATATCCCTCTTCATAATCACGTGCGTTCGTTAAAAATCTATTTAAGGCACACCCTATGCAATTGGCGGTACTTCGGGTGGAATGGTCTAACCATTCCCTTAGTCAATTTTTTTTTTGATTTTCCCGTTTTTTTCTTCTTTTTTGTAAAATTTACTAAGTGAATATGTTTCGAGTGGCGATTATTACAACAAAGGTTGGTAATTTTTTAAAAATGGTTTAACGATTTCCACCTTCAACTACCTGTTGAATGAGACTAGAGAATAGTCGAAGTTTTTGGAAAGTAAGCTAGAAGCTGAGTCTCTTGACACCTTAGAAGCACTCCGATTCCAATGTGGAAGTTTTGTTTATCTTTAAATCCTTACCCCAGAAGAAAGTACTGTTTATTTCTTTGGAAAGTGAATTTTCTTATGTTCAATATATCGACCTACTGTGAAGGAAGCCATAGTGCAATGCCTTGTTTAGTAAAAAAAACGGTGTTTTGTTTTTTATTTTTTTTATCTGTATTTTTAATTTTTATGCTTTTATAATTATAACTAAATATCGTAAGTACTCATTTAACTCGATTTATTAATAAAGCAAAAGGTGAATTTTAATTTTCTTATTTGTCTAAATTCAACTCATTGATAGTTTACTTTTAGCTTAAACAGGCTACACATGGATAACAATATAATAACTTAGCTGTTATCCTAAGTGTGGATAGTCACTTACGTGATTAAAGTCTTATCTGTTTATAGAACCATAAGTATGATTCCAATTTTTTTTTGTTTGCTTATTGTACTGTTTTTTTATTATTCCACAAATAAATAAATACTGTTATATTTTTAATAGAGACTGTTTCACTAGACTATTTTTAACTGACAAAACTGCATAGCAACGGCACGTTTCATATTGACAATACGTAATATTTCAATGACAAAATTATGACAGATCCGTTACTAAGGTGTCTGGTATTTCTATAGTTGTAAATTTAAACAAAGATTATGTTTCGTTGATATTGTCTTGTTTTTCTCGTGAAATAGTCTTGTCGAATATCATTCAAGAGAAAAAATTTTTCCGGCCAAATTTTCTTCTGGTTTTATTCAATTTTGTTGCTTTTTGAAAATTTTCGCTCAGGAAATTGTCAAGCAACAATCTTTCATACCAGTCGAAAATTTTGCCGGCAAAATTTTCTCTCTTATGATATTATATACGAATATTCTTTCCTTTCTGGAGTGTGTTGCTTTGATCAATATTATCTGTTAATCTTATAATAAAAAAAAACGTAAAAAAATTTTGAGTTATCAAAAAGTATCTTATAAAACAAGTTTTGATTCTAACTATAAGGATAAGTAAGAAAAAGTGTAAGTATTATTATTATTTTTTTTAAGTAAAAGTGTGTTATTTCTAATTTAGTGATAATAATCTGCTCGGTTATCTTATCTAAATTATATATTTATTTTTTTACCTTTTTTCTGGGTTTCTTATCTTTCCCACCTATAGGATAAAGAAATAAGTGGCGCTTTATTTTCTTTTAACTTTCCTTTTCTTTTTTACTATTCAACACAAAATTTTTAATATCTTCCATATAATTTTTCATTTAGCTCGAACAAACCGATGCTCGCTATCCACTAACCAACTGAGTGCCGTTAGCAATTGTCAACTTTGAATCAAGCTTTAAACATCTTCCGTTTAAAAAGGTTACAAGATAATTCTCATCCCTTTCTCTGCACGATCAAACAAACAATTTATACCTAAATTAATTAACTAGGTTCTTCATATTTAAACAGTTGTCACTTTTAATAATATCAATTTTGTATATATTACTTATACTTAAAAACATTTTTGAGTAACGGCAACATTGTGTATTTAGTTTCCCATTTCCAAGTCGTTTAGCGCCGCTTTGATATTATTATAAAGAAATGCCGACGGCCGCGGTATTACGCAAACGAAACATCAAAGGCGCAAATTGCAAAATGCGACATGAGTTAAATACCGTGCAGAGACTTGTGCCGCATTACAGTAACCAGTAGCATCATTGATTTTTTATATTAGATATCCGCTGCACTACCTTACGATAGGCTTCATAGTACTTATTATAGTAAGAATTTCTCGTTTAAATATATGAGATAATAACTGCGCCACCTTACGGTGGCGTTATATTATTTGATTCAGAAGGGTATTTTTTGACTTTATTTTTTTCGCATTTTTTCTGTTTTTAATTTTCCATTTTCTTTTAGTTTTTTGTTTATTTATTTATGAATCGAAATTCAACACTATCTATTGGGTTTTCTTACAATCTAAATGTTGAATAATCTAGAAATCAAAATACAGTATCATCTACCGGGTGTCTATCTAACCTAAATGTCAAAGGTGTACAAAGTTACATCAATTAACTTAAACTGTCATCTATTAGGAATTCGTAAAACTAAATAATACATGTCTCTTTGTCACTTTACTGTCGAAATACACAAATAAGCGAAAAATTTATTAAAAAAACATTTTCCACATATACACGAACACAAGAAATAGGAGGAAAAACAAAATGTTACATTTTATATCAAACAATTTTGCGCCCCGCGTTGTATTGCAAGAATTAAATAGTCAACCGGGGAATGAAAATTATAGTAGGAAACACTGTATATCCAGCTGGTATAATCATATTTGCTTGGCGCGAACTATCTCGACGCAAGATGCGTGGCTATAAATATAGAAGCACTTTTAAAAGTGTTGCCTCTTGTTTTAAGACAGTTATTTCATTACAATTAATTAAAGTTAAACAAGAAATTTACAAGCCAGTTAAGAATATTAATCCGAAAATAAATTTTTAAAAAACTTTATTTTTACAATAAATGAAGTGAATAGTCCAGGTTCCCACGTGGAAAAAAAGGCATAAAGAATAACCGGCTAAAACTTTCAGAATCGCTTAATTGCACTTAGACCTACAAATTTCCATAGCAACAAGGATGGGGCGTTTTCTCTGCAGCAGCGGTCAAACATGTCGAACGTTATAACCCTCTCCGGAGTGATGGATAACCGATTTATTTTTTGTGAATCAACAGTTTTTTATTATTATTACATAATAAAACATGTGACCTACAAAAAGAGGAGGGCGTTTGGCGGGGCCTACGCGCTCAACATGTAATAGTTATGACTGCCAACGAATTAACAAATAACCAATTAACGCCCTCTTCTTTTGTAGGTTACATGTTTTATTATGTAATAATAATAAAAAACTGTTGATTCACAAAAAACAAATTGGTTATCCATCACTCCGGGGAGGGTTATAACTTTCGACACGTTTGACTGCTGCTGCAGAAAAAACGCCCCATTGCTATGGAAGTTTGTAGGTCTAAGTGCAACTAAGCGATTCTAAAAGTTTCAGTCGGTTATTCTTTATGCCTTTTTTTCCACGTGGGAACCCGGACCAGAACGATTTGAAATGCAAACAAAGAATAAATTTATTATTATAAAATAAAGAAAAGTACAATGAATGCGGATTTGCTGAATCAACATTATTTATAACACATTACCAGTTTGTTAACATATAACTCCTTCCTCCTTAAGAGAAAACACTATGGATTAAGTCGGGTGGTTTTCTTCTGGGGTTTCTTCTTTCTTGGGGTGGCTCTTCCTACAATACCAAACAATAATTACAGTTCCAGTGACCAGTAGAACAATAAGGAAACTAGGCATATTCCAAACCATAGGGTGAAGTAGCTTCTGATTTCAGTTCTTGAATTGATTTAGTATTGATAGATTCCAATTTTAGTCTTGGATTACTGGAATTTTCTATTTTGTATTCTTCGTCGATTTTCAGTTCAGGCAAAATTAGCGGGTTGCCACGGATGTTGTCCTCTAAGTTGGTGAAAGTAATATTGTTTACAATGACCGTGCAGTTTTTGGGTTACTTGAGTAGGGTGTTACTTCCAGTCTCGAAAACTCTCGATTTTAATGGTCTTATCGGCTGGTAATAATAATATGAATCTATCATTTAATTGTTCAACAATTGGGTGGTCCAACATCGCTTCTTCGGCTCTGCAGTTTGGCTTATTCGCTTGTATCAATGGTATGATGCAGTCATCTGTTGTAATTTTATCTTTTCTTATACAAAAATGAACTCGCTACACTGCTGGGCAGAGTTCTAGCTCGTATTGGTAGTTTTGTGTACTGAGTATAAGGTAAGGGTTTTTTTGGGATAATTATGGAATTTCGGTAAGGAAGGCCAATAATTTAAAACATATGGTAGGTATTTTCGTTTAAAATAGGTAAATACAAAGCGAAAATTATTTTGAATTGATTTACGGATATCTGAACACCTATTAATTGATAATAGTTATATATGTTATTAAATTTTTATAAATCTTCTCTGCGTATTTTACTAAAGTATGTGGTTGGTCAATGTTTAAAATAGCTGTATGTAATTTTCCTAATTGTCCAAAAATATAATCGCATTTTCCAAGTTATCTAGAAAGTTAATTAAATTCTGACAATTTAGTATTACTTGATCTAAAGCATTTTGAAGTGATATGTATATGTAGATATCATCTGTAAAATGATTGATTTTTTCAGTTAATTGATTCAGTCTACCATATTGATTAACAATTGCCTCGAAGAGTAGTTATGGTTTTATTATAATGTTCAACTAAATGTTTAGTTAAGGCAGTTTGGAGGTTTAGCTCTTAATAAAGAGATTTTTGATTTTGAGTAAGTTGTCGAATTTGTTGGTCCTATCGAATTCATCGTCATGATCTAAAGTGCCAAATAACCATTTGCTTGCAGTTCCAATGCCATCTTGCAGTTCCAATGCCATCTATAATGCCTCTCTTATATCTATTTGTTGGTAAAAGATTATTTAACTTATTGTTTACCATGTTAATAAGATATTCTATATGTGATAGTAAATAATGTATTTCTTCAGATTCGTGTAAGAGCTTTTTATGATTTCGTGTATAGGGTATAAAAGTATGCTTAGTTTCAATCAACTTCGTTTCTCCTAATTCTAAGGGTAAAAGGGGTATACTTAAGTTTATAATTTCAACGTCACTAACTACGGGATTAGGAAGTGGAAGGATTAATATTAGATATGTCAGTTTTCTTTGAGTTTCCATTTTAGTTAAGAAAATTAATCCAACAACTAATTTTTTAAAACTTTATTTTTACAATAGAACGAAGTGAACGATTTGAAATGCAAACAGAGGATAATAAATTACTATAAAATACAGAAAAGTAACAAAGAATGCGGATTTGCTGAATTTATATTATTTATTACACATTAGCAGTTTGTTAACATATAACTCGCATATTAGAACTCATACTGGTGAAAACCTTTTAAAATTGTAGCATTTTTAACAAAAAAAACAGTAATTAATTTCCATTTAATTATTTCTATCCAACATATATATTAAATTCAGTAACCAGAAGTTTCGAGTCAACTCAAAAAAAAATCGATAAGATCTTAAGATCCCTCTTTTCAATCACGTACTTTCATAAATTTTTTCTTTAAGTTACACCCAGTAAAAATCCCAGGACTCACTTAAAGTTACTTCAGGATCTTCGATCTCTCACGACACTTCCTGTAGCCGTAAAGTCAGTCGATATCGTTTTTTTTTATATATATAAAGCTTACAAGTGATTATGTTTCAAGTGCCGATTATTACAATAAAATTTTGGTGATTTATTCAAAATGGTTTTACGATTATTACATTCAACTACATGTTGAACGAGCCTAAAGAATAGTCAAAGTCAAGAAAGGAACAGTACGATAATAGTTTAAACAAAATCAAAACAGTATCTGATGATATGCTTCTTATGTTACATGAGAGTCAGCAACCAGCTTAGTCTCCAAATTTCTACCGTATTTTGGAGACTAAGCTGGTTGCTGACTCTCATGTAACATAAGAAGCATATCATCAGATACTGTTTTGATTTTGTTTAAACTATTATCGTACTGTTCCTTTCTTTGGAAATTAAATTTTATTATATTCAATATATCAACTCACCAAGAAACAATATTGCAGTACCGTACCTAGTTTAAAAAAAATAAGCGGTATTTTCTTTATATTTTTACCTGTATCTCTTATGTATGTTTGAATAATTATAAAAGGATGTGTAAGTACTCGAGTTAATAGGAAAACCAAAGGTGGATTTAATTTTGTCTAAATTCAACAAACACCTAGGCTGCTCATTTTCATTTTGATATTGGTTATCACCTTAAAGAAGTTGCTGGATTGCAGATAAGTCCTCACCTTGAGAATTACCATTACTACCAACTACCACTATATCTTCACTTTCATTTTGCCAGTCAGAATCATGTATATAATCCATTTCATCATCACTAGAATTCTCTAATACTGATATCAACTCAGTTCTGTTGATTGCAGGTTTATAGTGTTCATCATATCTTCCTTTTTTTAAAGTTGACGGTGCACTATCGGTATTCATTTTAAATTTAAAACTGACAAATGAGGCCGTCAAATTTATGCAATTTCGAATTACTAAATAAATATATAAAAATTCTTTATCTCTATTGGACTGTAAATCTGACACTAACATTAATAATTTTTGTAACGTAGCAACATTAAACAATTATATTTTACAGCCACCTCTAATTATTATTATTATTTTTCTTGACGGCTAGCTATGCAAGGTGATCCCAACTACCACTCGAAACAACAGAATTACTCGGCGTTAGTGTATTTAAAAAAATGGTAAATACAAAGGTTTGGAGATTTTTATTGGCTATTCAACGTCACTTCCGGTAAAAAAAGGTATGATTATAAACATGCAATAAGCAGAACTAACTTAATGTCAATCTTATTTTAGTGGACCATTCTTAGACTTAAATGATAAGGGGATAAAACTTTTAGAACCCTGTATATCAAAATCATTCATCTGAGGACATCTTTATATAAACTTTTTAACTCAAAATTAGCCCAAGAAACTTCAATTAAAATAAGTACATAACATGAATTAAATTAGTATAATGGAAAAAAAATCGTAACTTTTTTACTTCACCCTGTACAAAAAAATGTTAGAGGCCTTTTTTGTTTGTCTTAAAGAGACCTACAACTTTTATCTAAAATATTTTTTTCTAAAACGTATACTTTTAATATATTCAATTAATATAAATCTACTGATGCGCCTGGCTTACCAAGGGCCATTTTTTTCTTTTTTTAGAGATGTCAAATATTTAGAATTAAAATATTGAGTCGTAGATAAAGCATAGTACGTAACTCGAGTGGTAAGAGGTATTACTACTTACCACTCTTGATACGTAATATACTATTACAGCATTAATTTACTATACGTGTGTATTAACTACATTTAATAGGTTTTTCGTTTTAATTTATCTTTTTGTGTAAAACATTTTGAACAAAGGATCTCGCATAAAATCAATGGAAAAGTACTTCCAGTTAAATTGTCTGAAATTTTGTGACTAGATAGTTCTAAGTGAGTAGAACAAATATCTCAATGGGCACCAAACTTTAAAATAGACAATTTAAATGACCTTCAACATGACGTGATAGACCTCGGATTCGAAATCAACGACCCCAAAAACCCTATACTATCCTAGAATTTTTGGGAAAAAATTACTAGTGAGATCTAGAGAAAATCAGTAAATCACTATTTTCGTAAAACTACAAACCTCTATATCTCATTTTCCATTTTTAAGTTTGATGCCCATTAAAACATTGACATAGAGTTATTTATTCACAAAATTCAGACAATTTGACTTTTTCATTGATTTTGTGCCGAATCTTTTCACATTTGAAAGTTTTTTCACCATTTCTAAATCACCGAAATTAAGAAATGTTTTGTTTAAATTTTATTTTTAAAAAGCTTTTCGTCAGTGTGAGTTTTAATATGAGTTTTTAAATAACTGGAACGTTTAAAACATTTCAAACAAATTTTACATTTAAATAGTCTCTCGTCAGTGTGAGTTCTAATATGCTTATTTAAATTACTGGAATTTGTAAAACATTTCGGACAATTTTCACATTTAAAAGGTTTCTTGTCAGTGTGAGTTATAATATGAGTTTTTAAACTACTGGATTGTGTGAAACATTTCGAACATATTTTACATTTAAAAGGTTTCTCGTTAGTGTGAATTCTAATATGGCTATTTAAATTACTGGAATTTGTGAAACATTTTGAACAAATTTTACATTTAAAAGGTTTTTCGTCAGTGTGAGTTCTAATGTGAGTTTTTAAGTTACTGGTTTGTGTGAAACATTTTGAACAAAATTTACATTTAAAAGGTTTCTCGTTAGTGTGAGTTCTAATATGAGTATTTAAGTGGCTGGATTGTGTAAAACATTTCGAACAAATTTTACATTTGAAGGGTTTCTTGTCAGTGTGAGTTCCAATAATATGCTGTTTTAAATGTCCGTTTTGTGTGAAACATTTTGAACAAATTTTGCATTTAAAAGGTTTTTCGCCAGTGTGGGTTCTAATATGTTTCTTTAAATCACATTGGTGAGTGAAACGTTTTGAACAAAACTTACAAATAAAAGATTTTTCATCAGTGTGAGTTCTAATATGAATTTTTAAATTACTGGAATGTGTGAAACACTTCGAACAAATCTTACATTTAAAAGTTTTTTGGTCAGTCTGTGTTTTAATATATTTTTTTAAACCAATTGGTTGTGTGGAACTGTGGGCCCTTATCTGTTTGTTTAAATTACTAAGCTCTTGTCGGTTAATATGTTTTGTGGCGGAATTATTCCTTTTTAAGTTCACAGATTTTTTCGAATTAACGAAAAAGTGGTAAATATAAAAATGGTTTAATAATAACAATTTATCATAGAAAAATTTTCCACAAGATGAACATGTTCCATAAAATTTTCCAAAGAGAGGTTGCCATTTTTTTGCAGCTGATAGAAAACCTAAAAACATATAAGCACACATTATGATAAATAATGATACAATTAGCAGTAACAAATGCAAATACTAAATCCTGAATGCTTCGACACAAAAATATTATTGGATTTTTTTATTGAAGAAATTTATTTAAACACTAACTATAGAAGAGAGCCGAATTAGTTGAGACTGACTTGTATTAAGCAACACATTTTCGCTAGTTTTACAATTTACTCGAAATTGAAGGTGTACGGCGCATACTGACTTCAAATTCTGATTCAGCCGGTAAGTAGGTGGACTCGGATATAAACAACTTTTTTTTGTCTGTCGGTGTTATGAAAGGTACCAAAATTTGTTTTACTTCCATATCCGATGTCCAAAATTTTTTCTCCACCGTTTCAGTGCGCTTAATGCAGTTCTTCCAAAGTGTCCTTTGTAACACGATGATTTGCTTTCTCAAATAATTTTTTAATTCGCAGTGCTAAGGAGGTAATATTAGGATAGTAAATCCTTGCTCTTTGGCCATTTCATCGACTATTGTTTTCTTCTGGTTGTCCTTTTTATGCTCTCTTACAATAGCCAAAAGTTCTCTTTTCAACATTTGTATCGTCGCACGAAATATTTTTGGATTTTAACCAAGCGAGGATATCTCCTTTTCTCCAGGTCGTACATGAAATGTTCTCCATTTTCCGAGTATGAGACCATGCGTTTTCCATAAATATTAACGATCCAGGATCCAAAAGCGACAAAGTAGTTTGGAACCAATCTTCAAAAACGTTCGACTTCAAAGGGTCGAAATAGAGGCCGGTGGGTGGAGTCCGATGTACAAACAACTTTTTTTTGTGTGCCGGTTATCACCTCCCAAATTTTTGTTTCTCCGATTTATCGTTCTTCCGATTTGGAAATCAATGTTGAATAAAGATGGCCAGAAGTACTTACAAGAAATTTAAAAGGGTTTTTACCAATACCAAATTTGACCTCACATTACAAATCTGATTTGCAAAATGTGGTCAGTGTTGCTCTATGGAATGGAGGTCTGGACATTAAAAGTAAACTTCATAAACAAACTCGAAGCATTCGAAATGTGGATATACAGGCAAATACTAAAAGTCCCATGGACAGCTGAAAAAACAAACGAGAAAATACTACGAACAGTTAACAGAGATCGCGAATTACTAAACACCATTAAGCAAATTCATGAAATATTGAAAAAGAAAAAATGAATAACATGTTAGATCCAAAATATTCCGAAATGTTGAAGTCATTCTTCGAAGTATGTTAATTTTTCATATCGGCCTAATGTCTTAATAATCATACTTTTTATAAGGATGTTAATTACACAAAGACTTACGTTTTTTACAACTTGGAACCTGTTTCCTGGAATATCTTTTGATGCGTCGCTCTGCACGTAATTTTCCATTAAGGTAGTTGTCGTGGTACAGTATTGTCAGAAAGTTATAGATTATCCGCGACACAAAAGTATACGCGCTTGTAGTTAACTGATCCTTAATCTTTACACAAGACTGTACACGTGGAGTCGTAACCCTCACACAAACACTCTTACATATTTTTCAAGTTTAAATTCGGCAACGTCGCTTATGCTCAACCAGTTGATATATTGGAAATTTAAAATTTTTATACGTGATAAATATATAAGGTTTGTCCCAACAGAGCATCTCTGACTAGTACATGGACACGTTCATGAACTATAAAATGCGCAAGTCCAGTACATGTATTAGTTTATGGTTTATGGGCTTCTATTCTTCTACTCTCTTATCATTGGTCTGTGTTTTTTATCTTTATTACTAATAATAAATTTATTCTTTTTTGAGTAACGCAATAGTTTTTGGTTTTGAATAGTGTGAGGATTAACTCTAACATAATTTTAAAAAAGAATAAATATGTCAGATAATAAACAAATTTTTTATACACAGTATTTTTAAGTTAAATAATATTTTCACAAAAGTTTCTGAGCTTGCAGAGTTTATCATTATAAAGCAAAGTTTAATCTGTGTTATAAAGAGTACAAAGTACAAAGTACCTAAAGCGCAAATTATCCATGCATCGAACCAAGGATAGATTTGACCCTACATAAATGCGTTCATGTGCGAGTCAGAAGCTTTGTTGGAACTATGGAGGGTTGGAACAGCAGTTTGACAGTACATGGGATTATTCGGTGCTCTGTTGGAACGGTCTAATCTTACTGCGCAAGCGTCTGACGTCCTTCTGACTGTCAGGAGCTCTGTTGGAACAAACCTTATATATAAACTCGCGTACAGCGTTGCCAAGTTGTTTCTGTCCGACTCCGTGATTGTATACTTTTGTATAAATTGTTAAGACTTTAAACCGTTATTTATAAAAAATTACACGTTCGAAAAATTTTATAATTTTCTTTTAAAGGAATAATAAATGTATTAAAAGACTGTGAAATTTTGGGAAGTATCTGACAGTTAGTTCTTCTTTTATAAACAAGAAACTGGTCCAACACTACGGAGATCATATATACTCAATGTTAATTGCCAAATTTTTAATTAAGTTTATCTCAGATTCTATACGGTGGATCAACTTCAAATTTTTAGGGTAATTGTATTATCGTGTCCTTAATAAGTATACAAAAATTTATTATAACTTTCTGACGGTGTACCCTAAGCACAGGAAAGCAACATATTTAGACCACGTAATAAAAAACGAAAGATATCAAATATTATATCTGGTAATTGAAGGGAAAAGAGGAATTTGTATAAAGAAATGTGAAAGAATGAACAGGGCTAATAACAATAGGAGATTTGTTCAACGCAATCAGAAACAGGGAAGAGTTGACCCATATGATCGCTAATATCCATTAATGAAAAAGCAGAAAAAGATAAAGATATTAGAGACAGTTTCGAATCTTAAATAGACTTAAAACAATTTGATATAAATATTAATAACATTTCGATGAAATTTACCTGATATAAAACTTGTATCACCCAGAATTTTTACTTGATGTACGGATCTACAGATTATCATTTCAAATCTATGGACTTTAATTGATCTACAGATCTATTGATTATTATTTCAAATCAGCAGAATAGGCATGATGACAAATTTTGAAATCCTCTTGAATAATGTTTATAGATGTCTCTTTTTCCCGAAAATATTATTTCAGCAAAACACTAATCTTAAGTAACAAAATATTACACTTTTTTCTACATAATTTGAATTTCGCGCTAAAACGAGCTCAGGTGTCATGGTGGTCGCCTCTTACGTCACGTCTATGTAATCATTGTTTGTGTACGTTGAAGTTTTAGTAATTTGCATCGTAAAAAATTTATTCCAAAGATTACAAATGGTGTGCAGTTCCTCAGTGTACAAATACATCTCTATAAAAACGCCGAATAAACTATTCATTTAGGTTCCTCACAAGAAAACAGTGAGAGACAAGTGGCTAAAACTTGCACGACGAGACCCAGCAGGTATATTTACTAATTCACTGGTTTATTTTTGTGAAGATTACTTTGATGTAAGTAATTACATATACTACAATTAATAAGGCGACTCTCTGATCAATAATTGCAATAATAAGTCTGTCTTTGAGATCAAATAAGTGAGTGATAATAATTTGGTGGTTATGTTATTTGATAACATTTATAAAGGTGCCTTAATTTTGTAAATATCTTCTCAACTAATCATCAATGGTGTTTGCAACCTTATCTGACTTTAAGTAGAATATTTAAATGTATCATATTGCGGAGATTCAGCTAATTTAACTGATTGTTTTACATTTTAAATTCTAGATTTTACTGTTTATTTGAGAAAACATTTCTTTACAATTACCAATAGCAATTCTGTTTTCTCATTTCAGTTGCCGAATAATATGGAGAAGTACATGCAATACTATTTGATGGGGTCAGTGTCACAAGTGCGTATGAAACCAGAATGTTTGCCTAAAAAATTTGAATGCCAACCAGATAGAAAAAAAACGAACATCAGACACTGTCGAACGGCCATATCTGCTAAAGAAACCCCCGCTCTTCCAGCCCCAAAAATTTCTTAAAAAAAAATGTTTTTTTTACCTATTAAAAGAGCTTAATTTGCACCTTTTAAAATAGTTATTTATGAAACAGTTCGTGAAGTATGCTTTTTGCGTACGTACGCGATGTTTAGAGCACGAGCGTAAGTGCGCAAAAAGCCCTTCACGCACAGTTTCATTCAATATTTTATCTACGATAATCAAATAAAAAATAATTCCAAGGAAGCAATTTATTTTCAATTCATTTACAAGATACTAACAAAACTAATGCTTTCATAGCAACACCATGGCAACGCGAATGCTAAGGATATTTGATTATATGAAGGTGTGTCAAAAACAGTGCGAAAAAGTAAATCCCATTTAAAATACATTGTTACTTCACGCACACTTTCAATCCTTCACGCACTGCTGTCTATAATGACAGTTTTCACGAACTAAAAATTGATACATAATATGAGGTAGAGTAGATAAAAAGTTTTGTAAAACTGATGGGTTTGATGGTAAGCTAGAGCTTCCTTTTGACATGTCTCTTGTTGTTATATATTTTAGAGTAGTGCCAACTCTGGACAACTTTGATTTCAGCCAATAACATTGCACTGAAGTACATTACGGTTCTTTACTCCTCCTGTGGACCCACATCAAAAAGGCTATCGCATGTTTACAGCCTCCTTGAGCAGCAACACAGTCATGACATTCGATAGATATGACCTTTTCCTCGCCTTCTCTACTTTTAATGTAACTGCATACAACTTGGCATGGACTTTGTGCTCTGTGTAAATTTTACACTTGATTGTACATATATTTCCATTTCTTTGAAGTTGTACGTAACTTATTACATCATTCCCATATGATGGCCGTGAGGACCTAAAATTAAATAAGACTGAATAAAAGAATTTCGTAAAAAGCGTAAAAACAATTCATTGTGACAAAAAGAAAAAAAAATAGCAATAGATAGTCAGAGTACCTAAAATTGTGTCGGAGTGTACTAAGAAATATTAGAAATAAGAAATATTTAACCTTAAATTTTAGCCTTAACTATTACATAACCTTAAAAATATATATACTTACAGGGATGTTGTTACAATTCGAAATTCTGATGAGCAGAAGTCTTTATTCGGTGCTAGAAATTCTCCCATCATCAACAAATCAATCCTAGGCAAATTAGCACTATCTGCTTAATAAATCCTGGCTCCATCTTCGTGATATTGGTTGTTTAATAACACAAATATAATAATTGTTGATGTAAAATCAAAGGGATTCGCAAAATACAAGAGATTTAACAAGCAACAATTAACAATGGATGACACGGATGATGTTTACATAGACATGACGTCATTCGCTCTAATTGGTGTTTCATTTAAAATGGCCGATCATAGGTTTTTAATCTTTTATTTTATTAAAAATCACATTAATCTCCCTATTTATGTAAATAAAAAAATGTTATTTACGATTTTTAAAACATAATTAACAGTTTAAAAAGGTATTTTCTGTGGTTCTTTTATACTGTCATCATGCCTATTTAAATTGATTTTGAATCAGTGCAAAATTTGTAAACAAATGCACAAAACCGCGTCTTCGTAACTTTTTTTTGGTTTTTTGAAATATTAAAAATTAAAAAAAAGCATTTTTTTGGTTGATTTTTGAAAAATTCGGGACAAAATTTGGAATCACATTTTAATATCTTTTTTGGTTTTTAATATATCGAGACTCAAAAAAAAACCTTGAGTAGTTTTTTCGAAAAATTGCCATAATTCATTAAATCTTTAAAATTTTGTATAAATTTAAGTTTCTCAAAAAAATCTTTATGATTTTTGTAAAAAATTTAGTTGATATCTCAATTTTTGGTAAAATTGCCAATTTTTTGTTAAAAAATCACACTTTTTTGTAAAGAATGTATTTTTTGTGAAAATTTTAATTTTCTTTTAAGTTTCGCTTTTTTGTCAAAAATATGCATTTTTGTAAAATGTTGGCATATTTTTAGTTTTTGTAAGATTGCTTGATGTTTAAAAGTGTATTTTAACTAAAAATTAAATTTCGAACCTATTTCAAAACACTACATTTTGATATCTATTTTGGTTTTTGAGATATCACAGATTGGAAAAAAGTGTTTTTTATTTAAAAAATCGCTGTATATTAGCTGTTTTTTTTTTGGGAATTCAAAGTATTTCTGAATGTGGATTAAATTTGTAATTAAATGAAATAAACCCATTTTGATATCTTTTTAGTTTTTGAGATATCGATATCTCAATTTTGAGATATTTTACTTGTTTTTTAAGATTTTTTTAAAATTTGAAAAAAGGATTTTGAATAAAATTAAATTTCAAATTAAATCCAAAAAAAAGCATTTTGATGTTTTTTGATTTTCGAGATATCCAAAATCGAAATCTCTATTTTTCAAAATTGTGAAAATTTACTTATTTTTTGAGATTTTCCAAAATTGCAAAACAGTTTTTTTGTACAACTGTCATTTAAAGTGACACTTTTAATGATAGCAAACAATGTTAAAATTGATTGTTTACATGGCAGCGTGTTAAAAATACTTTTAACACGCTTCAGTTTAGTTTATTGTCATTGCAAATTCGCCCATTTCATTATCAAAATAGGGCAGTTGTACAAAAAACATTGTATGGTATTTGTGTTAAAAGTGATTTTATTTTGTTCGTGAAACTTTTTCACCCACAAAATAAAACGTCACTTTTAACACTCATATCATAAATAACTATTGTATCAACAGAAAATTTGAAAATATGGAAATCATATTTTGATATCATTATTGGTTTTCGAAATGCATCGATATCTCGGTTTTTAAAATTGTGGAAATACCAAAATGCGTTCGTTTGTTTAACAAGTTACCAAGTCATGTCAAGGAAGCTAATATGTATGTCTTTAAGAAGTCTGTTACGAATTTACTTTTGGAAAGAACTTTTTACTCGTTAGATGAGTACCTGCAGGCATCTTTTTAAAAGTGTATGTTTATATGTATATTTCTTCTTAATTATTGTATTTTCATACTCTATGAGTCGAATGAAATAAAGAATTAATTATTATTATTATTATTATTATTATAAAATTGTGATAATTTTTGAAATTTCTGAAAATTTTAAAACAATTTTTGTATCAGTTGAAAATTTTTGATTCAAAAACCGAGGTTTGATATCTTTTTTGGTTTTCAAAATATCGATATCTCAATTTTTAAAAATTATGAAAATTTACTCATCTTTTGAGATTTTTTAAAAAAGTTTTTGTATCTACAGAAAATTTTGATTTAAAAACCGAAAACCGCATTTTAACATAATTTTTGTTTTTCGAAATATATCGATATCTCGATTTTTCAAAATTGTGATATCGATACTTACGCTTCTTACAGTTTGGACTCTGTTGCCTGGAATATCTTTTGATGCTTCGCTCTGAATATAATTCTTCATCAAAATCTTGAAATTCCATTTTAAAATCCGGTAAATCGCAAATGGAGTGTAACTCTTCTTTTTTAATATCAAATTCAAGACTAGTTTGACTTGAAATATGATTTTCACTGCTAATTAACGTTTTACTTTTGTAGTGAAAGAATTTATTGAAGAATTATCCATTGTTAGGAATTGTTGCGAGTTTTCGTATTTGAATTTCGGTTCTCTCTCAAACATACTACTTTTGTACGGCTCTTCTTGAACTAAAATCAAAAAAATCAACAGATGTAATGGTTTAATATATAAGTAAGTTCACAGGTATTTTACATAATTGTTGGTCATGATATTGTGACAAATTTAGCTTCAATTTGCACACAATTCATCACACTAGAATTTTTAAACTATTAAATATAAAGTGTATAAGAAAGGGGAACCATCTAATTGTATTAAAGAGTGTCCATCAAAAGGGAACAATTTAAGGTGGCGCCATAGTTGCAAGTAGGAAGATTTTAAAAACAGCGCTATTAATCATTATAGACGTTATTTTAAGAGTTTTGTAGGTTATATTTACTTAACTACATATGATTTTATTTTTAAATTTTTTAACCCAGCACACTTCACTCTGTTTAAAATCGCTAAATTCGTATCAACTTGTCCCCCATACAAGACGCTTCTCCTTCCTTCTACCCCTCCACCCCTTCTATTAAATATCATATTACAATACATGACAGATACAGATAGAAAGTATACAAACAATTTTTCGTTATTGTCATTTAAAATATTCTTGTTTGTACATTTTTTCCCAAGATAGATATCTCAATTAATCGTCTACTAAAAATCCATTGTTTTGGTCTCCTAAACGAATAAAAATATAAGACAGGGCACAAAAAAAATGACTTAGGATTTGATTTGAAGTGTCGATTTGACAAAATCTCCTTTTCAAAAATCCCATGGGAGATATCTCAACCAATCGTTTACTAAGTCATGTTATATGTGTTGAATTTAACGACCAAAAAACGAAATAATGACTAAACATTCATAGCTTAGTTGTTAGAGCGATACCAAGTAGAGTCCTGTTGGATGCGAAATTTTTATTTCTCCTTAATGTAATTTAATATTCTTGTTTGTATACTTTCTAAAACTGCAAAATAACGGTTATATAATTTTACGAATTTTGAAGTGGAAACTTCTAAATCGACGTTAGGTACATTTTTTCTTCATTTTTATTGAACTTTAACAGTCCGAAAAATCTTGTAAAACAACAGAATTATTGCAATTTTTTAATTTTGTTTCTCCGCACCAATTTTAGTTGAGTGGAAAGGCTTCTTAAGAGAGTTATAAAAAATTGAAAACATCTCGAAGAGTAAGCGTTTTTTTGAGGTTAGAGCGAATCTAATGTAAAAAATAATTTTCAACTTTGAGCTTTGAAATTAACTATACGTCATTTCTCTAATCCGAAAATTTTAAAATGATTCATCGTTTAGTTACTTAGATATTAAATTTTAAAAATCACAAATTTTATCTCTTATGGCGGACAAACTTTTGTCGTGACTTTAATTATTTTTTCTACAAGCATGCGTAAAACAACACTTTCCCGCACGCATTTTAATTCAGAAAATATCTCTTTCCCGCACGGAGTGCGGGAATAGTTATTTACGTAACGAGTTATGAAAAGTCCAATTTTGTTTAACGAGTGTGATGTTGCAGCAAGAGCGTAGCGAGTGCTGCAAATGAACACGAGTTAAACAAAATGGCGTTTTATAACGAGTTCCGTACAAGATTTTTTATAATTTTGACGAAATTCCATAACTAATAAAAATCATAATTATCTGCTAATAATAAGTAAAAACAATACATCTAGTTCTCGTGTTTATTTTGCATTGACACCTTTCTAATGACAATTCTATTTAATACAGATATAATTAAAAGGTAAGTTTCTGACTTAAATATTAAGTATTATTATTTAATTTTTTGTTTAAAAATGTCTGCTTTTAAATATTTCTTTAATAAAGTTAGTATAAAATAGTTCTTAGTTGTTTATATTTGCTTTATATTTTTCGTAACTTGTTTTGAAATGAACTTTTCAAAACTAGTTACGTAAAGTTTTACTTTTCAAAACTAGTTATGAAAAGTAATGACTTTCAAAACTGACAGCAGTTTTGAAAAATGTCACTTTACTTGTCAAAATTATAAAAATACTTTTTCCCGCACGGCGTGCGGGAAAGATTTTTTCCCGCACGCATTTTTTTTTATTAATTAGAGATGTTGTTCGATAACTTTTTTGACAAATTATTGTATTATTATCTTTATCTTGTTGGACTACATACAAATAGTAAAAAAAATTAAGATTATTTTACATGAAAATAGGGATTTTTAAAATGTTTGTTTTTAAAAAAATCATAATTTATTAAATCACCCCTGTAAACCTTATTCAAAGCAACAACAAATTCACCTGTTTAAGTAGGGTTGCTATAGCTGCAGTCGTGTATTTATTGACACTATGAAAGATTTAATTGTCAGAATTGCATCTTTTCAAGTATCTGAATAGTAATCCAGGTGATTTTTAAAGTTTTGATTCAAAAAAATTAAATGGATAATTGCGATGAAGACCTTCCGCACAGTATTTTGGAGGCTGCTGCTGAGGCCAACCTAGAACTCCTTCCTGCGATTTCCAAACAAAGGTATGAAAGGCAGTATGATCATTTTGTTCAGTGGGCTCGTCAAAAGGGAACCAACAATCTAAAAAAAGAGGAAGTTTTACTGGCTTATTTTTTAGAACTAAGTAAAATTATAAGACCCAATACTCTTTGGTCCCGATTCTCAATGATAAAGGCTGTTATGAAACTAAGAGAAAATTTCGATATTGGCAACTTCTACAAATTAATTACATTTTTAAAAAAACAATCTGTAGGCTTTTCCCCAAAAAAAGCCAAGGTTTTCAATAAAGAAGATATTGCCAAATTTATGGTCGAAGCTCCAGATGATGTTTATTTATTAATTAAAGTGGCCACTATCTTCGGTTTAGCAGGAGCTTGCAGAAGAGTAGAACTCACAAATATAACCTTAGAAAACATCGAGGTTAAAGAAAACTACATCACAATAAAAATAACTGATTCGAAAAATCACACATCCAGAGCTTTTGTAATCTCGGAAGAAGTAAACAACGGTAGATATTTTAAGCTTATTAAAAAATATGCATCATTGAGACCTTTAAACACACCTCATCGTCGTTTTTTTGTACAATTTAAACAAGGCAAATGCACTAATCAATGTGTAGGAATCAACTCATTTGGAAAAATGCCTTCTGAAATTGCGACCTACCTAAAGCTTCCGGATCCTCAGTGCTATACAGGTCATAGCTTCAGACGCTCTTCTGCGACATTTTTGGCTGATTCTGGAGAAGAAATTACAAATATTAAGAGACTGGGCGGCTGGAAATCTACCACCGTTGCGGAGGGATACGTAGAAGATTCCGAAATAAAGAAAAAGAACCTATGCAACAAAATTTTAACACTAAATGAACCACAACCAGAAGCGCAGGAAGCGTGCCAATTAAACATGACTCCAGCTATATCCTTCAGTGAAAGCAGTAGACCAACTGTGGAGCAACAACTTAATTCGGCAATTAGCCTACAAAAAGCTATAAATTGTACTTTTAATATTAATATTAATAATAAATAATTTCAAATTTTGTTACGTTGTTAGAAGTTAAAATAAAATTTAAAAAATGCATAAAGTATCTTTTTTATGCTTGTAGAAAAAATATTGATCCTAACTCTTGCGGAAATTAACTTTCCCGCACTTAACTGCTTGCCCGAACTCCGCTTCGCGTCGTTCGGGCATCGGCAGTTCGCGTGCGGGAAAGTATAACTTTCCGCACTTGTTAGGATAATAACTATTTTTCAATATTAACCCCCCAACTTTAACGGATAAAAAACTTTATACAAAAAACTTGGATTATTGCAAAACATAAAAACGATTTAATAACAATAGATTACCGATATAATTATTAAAATATTTAAAGTTACATTTTATGTTTTTAACTTGTCTATCGTCAGCCATTTTCTTCCGACCCGTTAAAGGGGTCCAAAATAAAGTTTTAAATACAAAGTTAAAAAATATAGAGCGCGATTTGATTCCAGATTCAGAATATCAATAGAAAAATCATAGTAATATAAGACAACTTTGGTATAAACGAAATGACATGATATGACAAACAAATGTCTTTTTTGTGCTTCTACAACCCAGACAGATGATATAGTTATTATCCTAACAAGTGCGGAAAGTTATACTTTCCCGCACGCGAACTGCCGATGCCCGAACGACGCGAAGCGGAGTTCGGGCAAGCAGTTAAGTGCGGGAAAGTTAATTTCCGCAAGAGTTAGGATCAATATTTTTTCTACAAGCAAAATCACCTCGAAAATTATTTAGATACTTGAAAAGATGCGATTGTGACAATTAAATCTTTCATAGTGTCAATAAATACACGACTGTAGCTATAGCAACCCTACTTAAACAGGTGAGTTTGTTGTTGCTTTGAGTAAGGTTTACAGGGGTGATTTAATAAATTATGATTTTTTTAAAAAATTTTAAAAACAAACATTTTAAAAGTCCCTATTTTCATGTAAAATAATCTTAATTTTTTTTACTATTTGTATGTAGTCCAACAAGATAAAGATAATAATACAATAATTTGTCAAAAAGGTTATCGGAAAACATCTCTAATTAATAAAAAAAAAATGCGTGCGGGAAAAATTCTTTCCCGCACGCCGTGCGGGAAAAAGTATTTCCCGCACTCCGTGCGGGAAAGAGATATTTTCTGAATTAAAATGCGTGCGGGAAAGTGTTGTTTTACGCATGCTTGTAGAAAAAAGATGTTTTTAAATGTGAATCGTGCTTTCTAACTATCCACAACAAATGTTTAAGAACTGAAAGTAAAATATTGGCATGCGTAAGTCTTAGCTCCAAAACAGAAAACAATATATGTGATGCCTGCAGAAGCAACTAAAAATTAGGTATGTATGTATATTATTATAAGGAAAATATGCATTTAGGCGACCTATTAAAAAAATAACCAATACTTATTTATTTATGAATTTATTCGTTTATTTCGTTAAATTCAATTCAGGTGTCGGCTGCGACTAACTTCAGGGTGTCGGTATGCGCGCGCATCGTAAAAATTTACTCTCATCATTTTTCTCTATCGCGCCAAAAAAAGTATAACTTCAAAAATTCTAACATTATTTTGACTCATTAGTTAAAATTCTAACATTATTTTGACTCATTAGTTACGCTCGAACTTCCTTAAAAAATGTTAATTGTTTGTTGTAACTAGGGTTGCCAACTTTTTTTTTGACCAAAGATAGAAAAAAAAAGTATGTTTCAAATTTTATGTTTTTATTGCTTTACAACGTATTTTTGTGTGCTTTTAGCCCATGCTAACAATATTTTGTTGTCTTTAAATATTGCAAAGCTTGTTTGACAATCAACATCTAAATTTAAATAAATAGTTCGTTTTTAATTAAATTTATTGATACTCATAGGTTACTAAGAATAAATATAATTCAACGCTTTACAAGTTTTTGAAAAACAATTTTTCAAAGACAATGACCATTCGACTAAGAAGAAACAACTACCTCCTGGGCTATATGCCCCAACGGATATTGGATTATACTTCAAAGTCAAACTGGGTTGGGATATGTAAAAGATAACTTAAACCAACCATTCTAGTTTGCAGTTAGAAGGGACAACATAACTTATAGACCGGTTTCGACCTTTTTGGGTCTCGTCAGTACAAGGTATATGTTATCCATCAGCGAGCTTAAGGCATAATCGCTGACTGAAGACTTCACTAAAATCACGGAGATATATTACTTTCAGTAATGAAAGTGTAAACTCCGCGGTAGTAGTGACATCCTCACCTCCAACTGCAAACCAAAATTCAAAAGGTTTTGACAACGAGACGTCTGCCCCGAAACTTATAAGAATTAATACAGTAAACTGTAATATTGTCGTATTTAGTAAAGCGACTTACTCATAGGTTACTAAGAATTGATATTGATACTCCATTTTTCTCTTCCCGTCATTTTAGATTCATTACTGAAAAAAACTCTTTCAGTGAAAGCTGAAGTTGCGGGAATGGAAAATAGGTAAGAAATAATTTTTGTTATATTTGTTAAGCTATCAGATGCATTTGTAAGTATATATTGCCATATTTCAACAGTACTTTTCACTGAAAATTCTTTATCATAATTAGTGAATTTTCTTTGGATCTCTTCAAGTCTTCGGAATATATATCGTCCATCTTAATATTTAATCTTTCTTGTAATTTGGCCATAATGAGTATTTTATTTTACGCATCATAGTAAAGAATGAAAATAAAGTATTTTTGCATACTTTATTTGAATGTAAAAGTATTACCAAAATTAAAGTAAAATACGTTAATAAAGTATGGTTGGCAACCATAGTCGTAACACAATTAAATATGGCAAAATAGCCAGAGGAAAGTCACAGAAAAAGTCAAAAAAATTTATTCAAAAATCGAGTGTTGAAATCCACCACAAACACACAACCCAAAAGGAGTAGATCTGGTGGCACTGAAATGTTTTAGGTGTAAGAACCAAAAAAAAATCTTATCTTACATTTTAAATTAGGATTATGTCCAGGTCGATGTTGTAGCGGTAAAGCAGGTTTAGGACAATATTGCAACTTTGGAGGTTCATTCGTGGGTGTAAGTGGATGAGGTGGTGTAGCACCAGGAGTTTTAATAACTTCTCCATTTGGACCACTAATTGTTCTACGTTGTAACACAATAATTTCTTGCGGTTTTTGATTTAAAGCTGCATTGTGCTGAGCAGTCATTAATCTAAAATTTATACAAATATTTTAATCATAAAGACATTTGGAATGGAAACTTACCTTAGAGTTACTGCAGCAGAAGTTTCTTGAATGGCATCTAGTCTTTGAACACCCATAGATGAACCACCACTTTGTAATTTAATATTAAGCATATTGGCAAGAGCTGTTTTGGTTTTAGCATTAACAACTAATGGATTTTGAATATTGTTGTCTGGGACATGAGATATATTTGTTGTATAATCTGCGATCTGAGGTATTACAACTACTGGAGGTTGAACAGGACCTATTAAATTAAAAATATGAAGTAATTTAATTCAATGATAGTATAAAATCGCACGCGACTCTACTGCTGTAAACTGACAAACAACCCTCAAAAAGGAAGCCACAAATTAAAACTTTAACAAGTATTTCAAGATCAAAGTTAGCGAAACAGTTCTAGCCATTCCTGAGTTTTAGCGAGACACACGAATACCTTTTTAAAGCCGTTAGACTATCCAATTTCTTGCACAATAAATTGTACAAGAAATATTGTATGCTCATGTTTGAATTGTGTTTTAGACTCTACAATTTCTTGTGCAAGATAAATGTTTTAGGATTCGGCGCAATAGACATAATATTTAATTTTATTCTCAGTCTTCTTCTGTTTGTGGCCTCAGCTACCTAGGCTATTCAGCCTATATTTAATTTTGATTGGATCTTTTTGGCAGAAGTTCGGTTTTATTAAATGTTTTGATTATTTTTGATATAAAAGCAATTTAAATGATTAAGCAAGCAGCTGTTGCCAGTGCGATTGCGGGTATATACGTGTTAAGCAGAGTTTTAAAGCGCCGTATAGAAATGTCATGTGCGCGCGCAATTCTTGGATGCAATATTCTGTAGAAAATAGAGCATGTTCTATTTTCTTGTACAATAATTTGACAGAAACAATATTTGATCCAATCTCTTGTTTGAAACTATCCAATTTATCTTGTACAATATTTCTTGTACAAGAAATTGGATAGTCTAAAACGGCTTTTATATATACCTGTATATATCGTTTTTGGAACGGATACCGAATAATGATAATAATAATAATTACCTTGCTGTGGTGGTGGCTGTTGTGTTGGTTGTTGCTGCTGCTGTTGTTGTTGTTGTGCTAAATGTGTTTTCTGTGCTTGTTCCCGTTCTAATTGTAATAATCTAAATTGTCTTAATTGAATCTGCTGCTGTTGATTTTGATCGGTAAATTGTGTAGCATTCGGATTAATGGGACTCAAACCAGGAACATGTTGCATATTTTGAGTTAATGTTGGTTGCGTTAAAGTACCTGGTGTGATATTTTGTTGTTGAATATTAGGTGGCAGCACAATAGCTTGTTTCGCTTGTTGTTGCAACCATTGGACTTGTTGAGTTGTAAGACCCGGAGGAACATAACCTAAGATAATAATGGTAAAACAGTGAAATCATATACTGTAATTTTCAGTAAAAGTACTAATTAACCTAACTATAACATTCTTACTAATTTCAAATAAATAACTTTTTTCTTTATAATAAAATTTCACAATATTGTTTTTCTTTTAAAATTTAAAAAAATTTATGTCAATTCATTTGTGAATGTCTCTTAACCATCATTACAATTTTTTTTGCTTATAATCGGCTGCTACAAACTCAAGAGTTTAGACATATTTGTTAAAAGTTTTTGAACTAACTTCAAATTACATGCATGAGGAAAAATAAAATACCTATACCTACATATAAAAAAATGCACAAACTTACGTTTTTCCCAAAAATCCATTTTAATTGTTTGCAGTGTTTGTCGATTTTCATTTCTACTAACAGGGAAATCAAATAGACTATGTGTTATGTTTGTCTTAATTTCCAAATCACTTTTTCTTTCTTGAATACCCTCATTTGAATCAACATTTTCGGTTTTTATAGTTTCTCTGCATATTAACACAACATCAGTTTTAGTTGGAGAAACTTCTTTTTCTACACAACTTTCCGTTTTGATCGTAGAAAGATCGAATTCATACAAGTTATCAAATTCGATTTTACATTCTTCAATATCAATTTCTTCAGTTTTAATATTGGATAACAAATCTTTAGAATCACTTTTAATTTTATTATTCATTAATGGATTTGATGCATCTTTGAAAACATCCATTTTATAATAATTTTCTGGCTGTAACAAACAACAGTGAAATTAATGTGTAATTGTACGGTTAATTTCACTATAAGATCACTTTGTACTTTAGACTGTTTATAGATAGAACCACGAAGTATATGTCTTCGTGGGAGATATAAACAATGAACAGCCGGAAGCGGGAACCATATTAAGCGCCCACTACATTCTCGATCGAGGTTCTTCAACGAAGTGTCGAAGTGAAGTTATCCGAGGCGAGGAAACTCACTACATACTCGTTGAATTTCGAAAAACCTCAGTTGGTAGGCAAGCTTCAAAGATTAATGACGTTAAAATTGCAGCTGCCACAGCGCTCTGTGCTCTCAGTTATTTTAACTATGTACATATACATAGTACAAAAAAAATTAATAGAAAATGGAGGAAAAGGAGATGGTGGATGCTTTCAATTCACCGCAATAGAACCAGGTAAATTGTCTATAATTTTACTTATTGTACTTATTTATAATCTTTAGGTCAGTTCACCACATTAAAATTAAACATATTAGTATAAAATTATTTTTACACACAAACTATGGAAAACAAATTGACTGAACTCCTACAGGAACCATCAGGACAGTTTGAAAATTTCACTCGAATGTCAGAAAGAGATTTTGAATTTCTGTTATCTAAAATCGAACCCAAGATCTCCAAAAAAAATACTCAGCTGAGGGAAGCTATACCTGCAAAAATACGCCTAGCAATTACGCTGCGGTTCTTAGCAACTGGCGACAGCTATAGAAGCCTGCACTTTTTATTTAAAATTTCGAGCCAATTAATTTCAAAAATAGTCCTAGAAGTTTGTGCAGCTCTTAATGAGGTTCTCAAGGATCAAGTAAAGGTAAATAAATATAACCTTTATAATTATAAAACTGCTTTTATTTAAAAAAAAATCTAATCTATAATTAATCTATAATATTCTTCTGGTATTTCGTTTTCTTCGCTTTCATTTTCCAACTGCAAATAATCTGAGTGTGAGTTCGAGGTATCATCTTCTGGTGATAAAACCATATCTGAGCTATTTTGCATAGTGTCGGTATGAGGTGAATTAGATTCTCTGATATGTAATACTAACGGTTCGTTTTCTTGACTTTGGTGCACATATTTGTTTAAGGATTGGGGTCTGGAAGGATTATTAACGATGGTATATGAGGGTATATTTTTTTGGGAATTGGGTTGTTTCAACATGTATGGAGTGTTTTGTAAATTTCGGTACTTTTTGGTAGATGGTTCAGAAAATGACGGAGAGATGGTAGGTAATTTCGTAGTCCCTGATCTGCTGCGAGCATACATATCACTAGATACTGAATAGACACTTCCAGGTGAAGAAACACGAAATGAATCAGCAGACGAGGGACGAGAAATATTATCCCTTTCTCTAAATAATGAATGGATTTCGAACATTATATTTTCACGATTATTTTCAGGCAGCTTTTTAAGTTTCTTGGCAATAAGTTTACCAAAAATGTCACACTCATCTTCTTCAGTCGTCCTTTGATTAATTACATTTTTTAAGGTACTGAAGGCTTCGGTCATTTGTTTGCTAGCGTGTTGCAGTTCAGGGGGGTTGTAACGGCGGCGACGAACAGTTTTCGTCTGTTCGGAATCATTTGTTAAATTCGTCTCGTTTTGGTCCATAGATATTTCTGGTGTCTCATGGACCTCTGCTTCTTGATGTTCTGGTTCCTCCTGAAATAATAATAAATATTTAAGTACATAATTTTCTTTTTTTCAGATTCCAGTTAATGCAGAACAATGGTTAGAAGTTGAAAACGGCTTTAAGAAGAACTTTCCACATGCCATTGGTGCGATTGACGGGAAACACATCGTTATACAATGTCCAAAGAAAAGTGGATCAGAATACTTTAATTATAAAAAATCATTTAGTATAGTGCTGTTAGGCTTAGTTGATAGCTCATATAGATTTATGTTTGCTGATATTGGAAGTCAGGGAAGAATCAGCGACGGTGGTGTGTTTAAAAACTCTTTATTGTGGCAAAAGCTATCTTCAAATGACCTACATTTACCACCACCTTGTCCGCTAACTGCATCAAATAGTGAAGATATTCCCTATGTTTTTTTGGCTGATGGTGCATTCGCTCTTCATGAAAACATAATGAAACCATACCCTGGAGTGCATGAAATTGGAACACGACAAAGAAATTTTAACACAAGATTATCAAGATCTCGAGTTGTAGTAGAAAACACATTTGGTGTTTTGGTAACAAAATTTAGAGTCTTTAAAAAGCCTATTGAATTAGACATTGATAACGTGCCGCTTGTTACGATGACATGTATTTTATTGCACAACTTTTTAAGAAACAGCAAAACTTCTGGTAATGCCTATATGCCTCCTGGCATGGTTGACTCATTTGATGCAAACGGAATTTTAATTCGCCCTGGTATATGGCGAAATGATATAAGGGAAAATTGTGCGTTAAGGGATTTACCGCAAATACCACGCAGAGCAAAACTGACGCCTTTGCAGATAAGAGATAATTTTGCAAAATATTTTTTTTCATTTAATAATAATGTATAGTTTAATAAATAAATAACAGGTACCTATAAGAAAATAAAAGTATAGAAATTACTTACTGTGTTTATTGTTTGTCTGCATTTTAATGTTTTCCCCAAAAACTGGTCCATAACGTTATAGGCAAACCAGACTGGACGGTAGACATCTTCCACTCCAGCACCAGATTTTATAGATGCTTGTACTTTTCTATGATAGCCCCGGTAAGTGGCTACCAAAGATTCTTTTTTCTTTTTTAGTTCTTCAACTGGTATGTTTAATATTTCGCTTATACGCACCCAACCGTCGTGAATTTTTTTTTATCTTTGTGTCCTGCATGTTTAGCATCCCATATAACGGACTCCCCTTGAAATAATTCCAAAAACAATAGGATTTGTTCTTGCGACCACAAACTCATCTCTCAAAACTTCAAACAACGTGCACTATCAACACATCCAAAGAATATTAATATAATATAACCTAACCTAATATTCTTTGACAGCTATCAATGATATCCAGTCGAGTAATGTAGTGTATTACTTCGTACTCAAACTTCGGGTCCTTTGACTCGGGCACAAAAGACCGACACAGAACGGAAGTAGCCAAAAGCGAAGCGAAGTCGCGCGATGTACCTTTCTACACTCTCGTGCTCGGTCAACCTCGATCAACATCGCGAGTAATGTAGTGGACCCTTTAGAGAAACTTCTTCTACTTGTGTTGTATAGTATAGTAATTTGTGTTGTGTTGGCCTCTTGTCTTTCGATATCCAGCCAGTTTACTTGTTGCTATTAGTTGATATGTCTGTAAGGAGCGGCTAATTGTAGTTTCAGGTAAAACATTGCAATGTTGTCAAATTTAAAAACGTCGTTAAAGTGAAGTCCTATTAACAAGCGTCTAGCCGGACCTTTAAATATAAAATATAAGGATTATAAGCATATAAACCTTTTTTACGATACTAAGACGATGACGTAATTTTTAGTTATTTGTATGGTCAACACAAAAACAAAATAAAAAGAGAGAGTAAATACGATAAACAGTTGGGAATTAAATGTCATAAGTTGGCAACACATCACCATATTGCCAAGTCAACATTGTTAAAGTATACGTCATTGTTTACAATCTTCAATATTCGTTACGTTTTATTGGTGTTTTGTTGTATTCAGATTTCTTTAAAATCTATAAAAAACAGTAGTTTTCATTACTAACAGTTATTTTCATACTTAACTTGTTGGATTACTCTGCAGTGTGTGTGAAAAGTATTAAAATGCCGAAACCTTTAAGCAAACAATCACAGGAGAAAAAGCACTAGCAACCTGGAAAAAAGCATTAGAAAAAGCAACTCCTGATGTATGGTTGAAAACAGTACAACATACTGAAAAAATCATACAAGATTGGTGGGATAGGGAAGTGGGATTTGATAGGGAGGATGTGCCTCCACTTATTATTAATTTTGATAGTGAAGACGATGATAGTGACGATTTCATATTAGAGTAGGCAACCTGAATCATACATACAATAACTTGTGACTGTTAATTTGTATAATAAAGAGAGTACTTAGTATGGTAATTTGTTTTTATATTAAAATATTTCCACATAGTAAGGATTAAAACAATCAATTTGAACATTGCTTTGTACTTTGTGTTTAATACTTTATGGTGGAAATCTGACAGTTGTTCTGGAATTTGCAATTTTCAGACATGTTATCAATTTTATATCCTATCAAAGTAAGAAAACAATTATACCATGCTTGTCCTTACTTATAGAACTATGTATTCGATGCAAACCTGTTTTTTTATACAGGTTTGCATCAAATACATAGTTCTAGCATTATAAGTATTGGTAAGGACAAGCAAGGTATAATTTTTATATTACTTTGATAGGATATAAAATTGATAACATGTCTAAAAATTGTAAATTACACAATAACTGTTAGATTTCCACCATAAAGTATTAAACACACAGTATAAAACAATGTTCAAATTGATTATTTCAATCCTTACTTTGTGGACATAGTTACATAATGAACAAGTATTAAATAACTCCACAAAATAAAAAACTTCCTTTACGACCGGTTTCACAAAGATAGTCGTTGCATTATTAGGGGGAAGAATAGTTTTCTATTTTGTGGACTTATCTGGTACCTACTTACTTGTTTTACTTGTTCATTATGAAACATTTCCACGTAGTAAGGGATATTAGTTAAATTTTCGAATAAAACATTTTAAGATCATAATTGGATGTCTTTCAGGTCATTAAATACTTCGATAATAGTTAACAGCAAAAATAAACTGAAAAGGAAAACAATCGCATTCCTTTATTTAGGTAAGGGAAAAAAATTACAACGTGACAACGCCGCAATTTTTTAGCTTGTGACGTCATCGTCTTAGTATCGTAAAAAAGGTTTACCAATATATTTTATTTATTTAAATATTTTTTGAAAATAAGACAATTTTATATTAAAATTCAAAAATTTTCTAGAAAATGTAAAAAAAATATATACAATTAAATTTTAAACATCCCGTAATATTTATAATAAAAATACAATACAAATAAACTTGATTAGTCAATTATGTACGTAATTGTTGGACTTGACGATTATTAAATGTAGAGGTTTTGTGGATTTGGGATCTCGGGGCCGTCAATAAATACTCAAGTTTCAGATCAAATGTTTGGTTTATTGACAGAAACTCACAACAAAAGGTACCTGTCAACAATCAGACAGAATTAGAATTCATTTTCAACAAACTTAAAAATAAAAGTTTTTAAGACTCAATATAAAACTAGTTTCATTAATTGTTTACAATTGTTCATTTGAGTTTACAAAAGCTGTGCAAAAATATACTTTAAATTTACATAAGAATAAGCACAATTTACAAAAAGAACTTTTTATAATAGAAAGTTTTTTACTGATTTATAGGTCATATTTTGTGTCATCTCAACAATGCACAGCATCCCTGACATTGTAAAAAGATTAAGTCATACAACGCTTTGATTGATCATAGAGAAGATTGTTTCCTTGTTAACAAAATCAAGGGTTGTTGTATCTAAAAACTTTCTAAAACAGTTTATTTTATTACCAGTTAAAATAATAATTACTGTTTTCACATGTATAAACAAAAAAAAAAAAGAAAAAAAACTTCTCTCTCGCGAGTTCGATCCTATTACAATAACCCAACAGAATTGTTACAATCTACCGCTTCACCCCTTATCCAAATAGGCCACCGCAAACTTATATGAAGTCTTTCAAAATGATAATATGTATACATATTTAATTTAATAACAATTCAGTATAAATTTCGAGATCTGTGTATATGCCTAAACACACTTGAAACATGCATTGTCATCCAGTTCTTAGCTATCCTGAAAATTTCAGAGCTCTATGTAGTCGGGAAATAGGTTTAAATTCGATTGCAAATTCCACGGAATGACACAGAGACACAGAACACGGCGAAAATATAAAAAACTTTCTAAAAATATACCTTTTGCATAGAAACAATTCACTAGTTTTGATAAACAAAACTACTGCAAACAGTCAGTCGATTATTGCTCACAACTTTCAATAGTTGTCGATACAAAATTCGGAGCACTTTCTATTCGTTACTTTTCAAAAATGACTTTTTGCTAAATAAATTGAAACTATCAAATTGTCTAATTTCCCTGCCAACCTAATTAGTGTGAAATATGAAATTACAGTAAGTGCCAACTTTGACTCGATAAGGATCAGCTGTCAATTGATCAAATCTCAACATTAAATTTTTAAAAATACAACTATTTTAATAAATTTGTAGCGCCATCTCTTGGTGTTACTATTAAGGTTGTTAAATTAGTGTAAATAGGGTTGCATATTTTTCAGGCACTATTATTTACATAATAGTTATAAAAACACAAAAATACCATGGTGATCGTTCTTAAGGAGTAAACTCCTGTCGCGTGTCGTAAAATTTGTGAAAATTTTCAAAATTATGTAACTATTTTATTTGTAAACCGACAAAAAGTTATAACCTATCAAAGAATAGAAAATTTTCACAAAAATTAAGAAATGCAGCTATTTTTTTAATAACTTTTTTAGTTTTCGATATACGAGGGAATTTCAAATTTTAACAAAAATTTTGTGATTCCCCCGTATATTGAAAACTATAAAAGATATAAAAAAACTAATTAGAATTTTGGATTTTTGAGAAAATTTCCTATCGTTTGTACATGGCCTACTAGACATAGTGGCACCGTAACGCGTTACGTTACAAAGCAGTTTACCATCCCATAAAAAGTTATCACTTCAAAAAAAATTTTGAATTTTATCTTTTGGTACAATTCGCTAAATAAATAAATCAAATTCGAAATGAAATTTCGAATTTGCTGTAAGAAAAAAAAACACCTTCTGAACATACCTGAAACAAAAAGAAACAAAATATTTAGCATCTTTTTTTGTTTTATAAATGCTTTATAAATACAATTTGAAGAATTGATTAAAGTTTATAAATTACCTATTTTCTCCTTCCCTAATTCTGGCTCCTCCATTTCCATCATTCCTAGTTTCTCCATCATTTCTAGTTTTCATTCGCGTACACTTTTCTCGAATTTTCGCGGTTACGTTCACTCCCGTTTCGAACGAATTTTCTTCTAGAATAATTTCCCAAATTTCCCCTACGCCAAAATTATACAATTTAAAAAAATCATAAACTTTTAGCGTATCCAACAGCCTTGTCCAGATATACTCAATAAATAAATAAATGGAAATATCTAATTGGATTCATATAAATATCGAATATATCTGTCTTTATTGTATTCTGAGGAAATTGGTATAATTATCCCCGAGATTTTCCGAATTATAAAAGTGGAATTTTCCTAGGCAGTTAACACGATTTCAACGCCTGGAAAACGACCGATTGCAAAGTTGTATTTGCAATTTTTCCCGTAAATCGCACGATTTGACTTTTTGCGATAAATTCGATTTATTAAACGCACTGAATTTATATTTCCATTTGTTTTTTTAGCTACACTTTTACCGGTTGTAAGTCGTATTACAACATTTTATTCGAAAAACACTTTTTCTACAACCGTGCGTAAAGTATTACCTTTACGCACGGTTTAAGGTTCATAAAGTTTAACTTTTTTTCACTAGTGAAAAAAAGTAAAATAAGCAATGTTTTTCATTAGATTATGCAAAGATTTTTACGTATGATATTGGCCGAGGTTGTAAGGTGTTTACCTTCTACCCAGAAGACTCGGGTTCAATTCCGGGTAAGAAAACTTTTTATTATTATTTAATTGTGTAAATATTGTTAAATTATTGCAATTTAATACATACAAAACTAGATATTATATTCAGTAATTTTTAATTTGATTTTTAATATGACAGAAATATCAGTTCATGAATAAGGGTAAGTATTTTTATTTAAATATACGTAGGCTCTAAATGATTGACATTTCAATTAATTTATAATTCAAGCATTTCGCGTTTCTAGGTACCGGTATTATAAGCTAAGATTAATTTAGAAAATAAATATTTTGTTATCTAAAATATGTTTTAAATATATATTTTGTTTTTCGCAGTAGTGCGTTAAAAAAATCAGGCCAATACTTGTATTTCTTGTAAAAAAATCGGTTGTCGAAAAAATATTGTATGCAACTCGTGCGCAAAGGTTCCTTTTTTGACTCATGTGATTGTCGACAATATTCACATTCGTCAAAAAAGGTCACTTTACGTACTTGTTGCATAAATAACTATTCCTTTTACCATATCTATCTATATATATATATATATATATATATATATATATATATATATATATATATATACAAAAGGGGAAAATTATTGGGCAAGTACGCAAAAAGGATCAATAAGGCCACGAGTAGGAATGGTAACCGCAGACATGCATGTTTCTGGCTCATTAGCCGTCATCAGTGCGGCATAACCAAGTAGGGTATTGCACTTGGCTAGCAAAAGTGTTGGGTACTTGGGAGCAAAGGATGTTGGGGAAACATGTGTAAAGAAACATAAAAACACAAAAACAACGAAAGCTCACACAGGAGTCCTATCGCCATTTTGTGCTTTCGGCCAGCTGTGCCAATGGGTTTTCGGCTAGCAACCAGCGTCGCAACGTTGGCGAAACGGACTCATTGTGTTTGAGTCGTTCTAAGCCCAGGATATGAAATAAACAAAGTGCCAAGAAAATGCGTATTAATATAAACAAAAGGGGAAAATTATTGGGTAAGTACGCAAAAAGGATCAATAAGGCCACGAGTAGGAATGGTAACCGCAGACATGCATGTTTCTGGCTCATTAGCCGTCATCAGTGCGGCATAACCAAGTAGGGTATTGCACTTGGCTAGCAAAAGTGTTGGGTACTTGGGAGCAAAGGATGTTGGGGAAACATGTGTAAAGAAACATAAAAACACAAAAACAACGAAAGCTCACACAGGAGTCCTATCGCCATTTTGTGCTTTCGGCCAGCTGTGCCAATGGGTTTTCGGCTAGCAACCAGCGTCGCAACGTTGGCGAAACGGACTCATTGTGTTTGAGTCGTTCTAAGCCCAGGATATGAAATAAACAAAGTGCCAAGAAAATGCGTATTAATATAAACAAAAGGGGAAAATTATTGGGCAAGTACGCAAAAAGGATCAATAAGGCCACGAGTAGGAATGGTAACCGCAGACATGCATGTTTCTGGCTCATTAGCCGTCATCAGTGCGGCATAACCAAGTAGGGTATTGCACTTGGCTAGCAAAAGTGTTGGGTACTTGGGAGCAAAGGATGTTGGGGAAACATGTGTAAAGAAACATAAAAACACAAAAACAACGAAAGCTCACACAGGAGTCCTATCGCCATTTTGTGCTTTCGGCCAGCTGTGCCAATGGGTTTTCGGCTAGCAACCAGCGTCGCAACGTTGGCGAAACGGACTCATTGTGTTTGAGTCGTTCTAAGCCCAGGATATGAAATAAACAAAGTGCCAAGAAAATGCGTATTAATATAAACAAAAGGGGAAAATTATTGGGCAAGTACGCAAAAAGGATCAATAAGGCCACGAGTAGGAATGGTAACCGCAGACATGCATGTTTCTGGCTCATTAGCCGTCATCAGTGCGGCATAACCAAGTAGGGTATTGCACTTGGCTAGCAAAAGTGTTGGGTACTTGGGAGCAAAGGATGTTGGGGAAACATGTGTAAAGAAACATAAAAACACAAAAACAACGAAAGCTCACACAGGAGTCCTATCGCCATTTTGTGCTTTCGGCTAATGAGCCAGAAACATGCATGTCTGCGGTTACCATTCCTACTCGTGGCCTTATTGATCCTTTTTGCGTACTTGCCCAATAATTTTCCCCTTTTGTTTATATTAATACGCATTTTCTTGGCACTTTGTTTATTTCATATCCTGGGCTTAGAACGACTCAAACACAATGAGTCCGTTTCGCCAACGTTGCGACGCTGGTTGCTAGCCGAAAACCCATTGGCACAGCTGGCCGAAAGCACAAAATGGCGATAGGACTCCTGTGTGAGCTTTCGTTGTTTTTGTGTTTTTATGTTTCTTTACACATGTTTCCCCAACATCCTTTGCTCCCAAGTACCCAACACTTTTGCTAGCCAAGTGCAATACCCTACTTGGTTATGCCGCACTGATGACGGCTAATGAGCCAGAAACATGCATGTCTGCGGTTACCATTCCTACTCGTGGCCTTATTGATCCTTTTTGCGTACTTGCCCAATAATTTTCCCCTTTTGTTTATATTAATACGCATTTTTTTGGCACTTTGTTTATTTCATATCCTGGGCTTAGAACGACTCAAACACAATGAGTCCGTTTCGCCAACGTTGCGACGCTGGTTGCTAGCCGAAAACCCATTGGCACAGCTGGCCGAAAGCACAAAATGGCGATAGGACTCCTGTGTGAGCTTTCGTTGTTTTTGTGTTTTTATGTTTCTTTACACATGTTTCCCCAACATCCTTTGCTCCCAAGTACCCAACACTTTTGCTAGCCAAGTGCAATACCCTACTTGGTTATGCCGCACTGATGACGGCTAATGAGCCAGAAACATGCATGTCTGCGGTTACCATTCCTACTCGTGGCCTTATTGATCCTTTTTGCGTACTTGCCCAATAATTTTCCCCTTTTGTTTATATTAATACGCATTTTCTTGGCACTTTGTTTATTTCATATCCTGGGCTTAGAACGACTCAAACACAATGAGTCCGGTTCGCCAACGTTGCGACGCTGGTTGCTAGCCGAAAACCCATTGGCACAGCTGGCCGAAAGCACAAAATGGCGATAGGACTCCTGTGTGAGCTTTCGTTGTTTTTGTGTTTTTATGTTTCTTTACACATGTTTCCCCAACATCCTTTGCTCCCAAGTACCCAACACTTTTGCTAGCCAAGTGCAATACCCTACTTGGTTATGCCGCACTGATGACGGCTAATGAGCCAGAAACATGCATGTCTGCGGTTACCATTCCTACTCGTGGCCTTATTGATCCTTTTTGCGTACTTGCCCAATAATTTTCCCCTTTTGTTTATATTAATACGCATTTTCTTGGCACTTTGTTTATTTCATATCCTGGGCTTAGAACGACTCAAACACAATGAGTCCGTTTCGCCAACGTTGCGACGCTGGTTGCTAGCCGAAAACCCATTGGCACAGCTGGCCGAAAGCACAAAATGGCGATAGGACTCCTGTGTGAGCTTTCGTTGTTTTTGTGTTTTTATGTTTCTTTACACATGTTTCCCCAACATCCTTTGCTCCCAAGTACCCAACACTTTTGCTAGCCAAGTGCAATACCCTACTTGGTTATGCCGCACTGATGACGGCTAATGAGCCAGAAACATGCATGTCTGCGGTTACCATTCCTACTCGTGGCCTTATTGATCCTTTTTGCGTACTTGCCCAATAATTTTCCCCTTTTGTTTATATTAATACGCATTTTCTTGGCACTTTGTTTATTATATATATATATATATATATATATATATATATATATATATATATATATATATATAAATAATCACAATTTATAAATAGAACTTTTTATAGTAGAAAGTTTTTTTTTGGTGATTTATAAGTCATATTACTATTATTAAATTATTACTCCCTTGGCAAATAGCGCTTTACCGAGATAAATTACGGCATAGTCCACAGTATAGTCTAAAAAATTTTTTTAAAATTTTCTAAATTAGTTTATTTTATTAACAGTTAAAATAATAATTACTGTTGTCACATGTAGAACAAAAAAAAACTTCTCTCTCGCGTAGTCGATCCCATTATGATAACATAATAGAACTGTCACCTTGATTCATATCCGACGCTTAATCAACTAGGCTACGAACGACATATTTAAAAACTTTCAAAATGATAACATGTATACACAATTTATATCATATTTCATATCAATTCAGTACAAATTTCGAAATTTATGTATATGCCTAGACACACTTGAAACATGCATTGTCATCCAGTTCTTATATAGCTATCCTGAAAATTTAAGAGCTCTAGGTAGTCGGGAAATAGGTTTAAATTCGATTACAAAATTCCGCGGAATGACACAGAGACAAAGAACACGGTGAAAATATAAAAAACTTTCTAAAAAGGATGTGTTTTTATGTATGAAATCGATGAACTCAAAAACTACTGGACCGATTATTATGAAATTTGGTATATGTGGTGCTAGTGCCTCTTTCGAGCACACAAAGTTTCTTTATTTAAAGATTTTTAGTTATATGCAATCGTTGGCGATCATTTGGTCTCTTCTTTTCTTTTTCAGTGATTTAATAATCACTGATTAAGATTCATTTTCTTTTTGAAAGGCTTTATGATATTATTCGTATGGATAAAAAAATAATCTCAACCTGTATAGAAAATATGGAAGATCACCGTTGCCAAGACAGTGGATCGTGGTTGATATAAAAAAGGCGAAACAAGTTTTTTGATAGATTATTTTTGATATTTCACAAAAAGTCAGATGTATTTATTGTTACTGCAGTAATACAAGCTGTTATATTTTCATTTTTATTTTATTTTAATTTTGGTGTAATGACCATTGCACTAAAATATTGGTGACCCCGAGTTGAACTCAAGCTGAACCCAATCTGAACTCAAGCTGACCCCGAGTTGAACTCAAGCTGAACCCAATCTAAACTCAAGCTGACCCCGAGTTGAACTCAAGCTGAACCCAAGCTGAACTAAAGCAGAATCAGAGCATCACGACCAGAGTTTTCCGACCTGAGCATCCAGACCCAAACGTTTTGAGCTAAGCATACCGAATCGAAATCCTACGGATAATCGCGTGAAGTTTCTCCAAAAAAGGATTTGATTAGGTGCGCCATTTGATTTGCCATTTTTTTAGAAAGATTGCATATAACCATTTTAATATGACAGAACCAAATATCCCTGTCACTGAGGGTATTGATTCTTTAGAAAACTTAAAAAATATTAGACTCCCAACTTTCTGGTCATCAAAACCAGAACTTCGGTTCAAACAATTAGAAAGTCAATTTTTTATTTATAATGTCAAAGGTGACAAAAGTAAATATCACATTACTGTGGCACATTTACCACCAGAAATTTTTAGCGAGGTTTATGATGTAATTAGTAAACCTCCAGTAAATGATTTATATAATTTTCTAAAAGATAACATTCTGAGTCGGTTAACATTATCAGAGGAAGCTCGTTTAGATAAATTGCTGTCTAGCTCTGAATTTACCTTATAGTAAGCCAAGAAGGTTAGATCCCCTTAAATATAAAATTGCTAAAAAGAATTTGAAGACATGGTCGACTTAGGTATTTGCAGGCCATCATCATCTTCAGTGACGTCACCATTGCATATGGTTCCTAAGAAGGACTCTGCAGATTGGCGTCCCTGCCGTGATTATCGTTTTCTTAACAAACAAACAATTCCAGAACGTTATCCATTAACGTTGATTTCTGACATTAATTTAAAAATTTACGGATCTCAATATTTTTCAAAAATCGACTTAGTAAGAGCGTATCATCAAATACCCGTGGCTGAAGAAGATATTTACAAAACAGCAATTACTACTCCATTTGGTGCATTCGAATTTCTACAAACTCCTTTTGGATTACGTAATGCTGGTAATACATTTCAAAGATTTATTAATGAAGTCACCAGAGGATTAGATTTTTTGTTCGTTTACCTAGATGACATTTTAATTTTTAGCAAAAATGAACAAGGACATTTACATCATCTAGATATTTTATTTAAAAGGTTAGAAAAATTTGGCGTTAATGTCAAACCATCTAAATGTATTTTTGGAGTTACTAACGTTAACTTTTTAGGTCATTCTATCACTCCAGAAGGAATTTTGCCATCTGATGAACGAGTTAAAGTTATCTCAGATTACGAAATTCCAAAAACTTGCAAACAATTACAAAGATTTGTAGGAATGGTTAATTTTTATCATAAATTTGTACCTCAATTCGCAAAAATCTTAAGTCCTTTACACGAATTCATTAATTATTTAAATGCAACCAAGAGTAAAAATATTGAAAATTGGCCAAAAGAATGCCAAGAATGTTTTGAAAAAGCAAAAGAAATGTTAATTAAAGCATCTTTGCTTAATCATCCTAAAGAAGGAGCAAAATTGATCTTAACTACAGACGCTAGCTCAACAGCCATAGGTAGTACTTTAGAGCAAGTTATTCAAGATGTTAGACAACCTTTAGCATATTTCTCTAAAAAATTAACCAAAAGTCAACAAAACTACAGTGTTTTTGACAAAGAACTTTTTGCTATTTATGAGTCCATTAAACATTTTCGTTACATGTTAGAATGCGTAGATTTCCATGTTTTTACAGATCACAAACCTATAGAAAAAGCAATTTTTTCGAAATCGGAAAAATCACCACGTCAATTTAGATATTTCGAATATATTCTACAATTTACTAACAAAATTAAATACGTAAGCAGCAAAAACGTTGAAGTTGCAGATTTTCTTAGCCGAATTGAGCACGATCAAATCGATAATATTAATTTCACTTTACAAGATATATTTAACGAACAAAATTCAGATATAGAATTAACTAGTCTTTTACAAAAACAAAATTCTTTAAACCAAAGAAGAAACAATAAGGTTTTCCTCAAACAAATTAAAGTTGAAACACATAATTTCAAAATTTGGTATGAAACTTCTACTAATAAACAACGTATATATATTCCTCGAAGTTTACGTTACAGTTCTTTTCTTAAAGTACATAACGTAGCTCATTTAGGCATTAAAGCCACAATCAAAGCAATTAAAAACATATACTTCTGGCCTCATATGAATAAAAACATTAATCTTTGGACGAAATCATGTATTCAGTGCCAAAAATCAAAAATTTTCAAACACACCAAATCTAGTCTAGGAGATTTTAACGTCCCTGAAGGTAGATTTCAACATATTCACATTGACTTAGTAGGTTCATTGAAGCCTTCAGAAGGTTGCACTTACGTACTCACAGTCATTGATAGAGTTACTAGGTGGATAGAAGTTTACCCACTTCGGAATATTGAATCAGAAAATATTATTAGAACTCTAATAAATCAATATATTCCACGTTTCGGAATACCTCATAAAATTACACACGATCAAGGTACTCAATTCGAATCAAGTTTATTCAAAGAATTCAGTAAACAATTAGGTTTTCAAAGTTTACACACCACACCTTATCATCCACAAGGGAACGGCATGATTGAAAGAGTTCATCGGACTCTTAAATCAGCTCTTGTGTCAAAACTAACTTCAAATTCTTGGAAAGATGAATTGCCTTTGATTCTTTTAGGTTTGCGATCTGCAATCAAAGAGGACTTACAATGTTTACCCGCAGAACTTGTTTATGGACAAACGCTACGTATTCCTGGTGAATTCTTTAATACTTCTAAAGAAAATGTAGATATTTATCCTATTTTAATTAAACTTCGTGAAATTTTTAATAACATTAAACCATCTCAAGTACAAAGACATGGTTCAGCAAAAACATTTGTTCATCCAGAGTTAAAAAATTCAGAATTCGTTTTCTTAAAAGTTCCGGGTATTAAACCAAGCCTCACAGCACCGTACGACGGTCCTTTCAAAGTGGTTTCTAGAAGTGAAAAAGTTTTTAAAATTTTGAAAGGTAATCGCGAAATAAGTGTTAACATTGACATGACTAAACCAGCTTTTTTATTAAATGAGCAAATTGATAGCACCAAGGTGCCAACCAAGAAAAAGAAAGTCACTTTTTCTATTAATAATTTAAATAGTTTTTAGTTCAGTTTTTTAGTTATTTTTTAATCATAATTTTCATTAATTTATATATATCAATTTAATTTTTTTTAAGGAGGGAGTATTTGTGGTGCTCGTGCCTCTTTCGAGCACACAAAGTTTCTTTATTTAAAGATTTTTAGTTATATGCAATCGTTGGCGATCATTTGGTCTCTTCTTTTCTTTTTCAGTGATTTAATAATCACTGATTAAGATTCATTTTCTTTTTGAAAGGCTTTATGATATTATTCGTATGGATAGCAAAATAATCTCAACCTGTATAGAAAATATGGAAGATCACCGTTGCCAAGACAGTGGATCGTGGTTGATATAAAAAAGGCGAAACAAGTTTTTTGATAGATTATTTTTGATATTTCACAAAAAGTCAGATGTATTTATTTTTACTGCAGTAATACAAGCTGTTATATTTTCATTTTTATTTTATTTTAATTTTGGTGTAATGACCATTGCACTAAAGTATAGATATGTATTTTTCCACGGAGACGGTTTATATGATATGCTCATTGATGCCACTCACCACCAGGTGTCGCTGCAGGGTAGCAACTTCTGCACCGTTCAACCAATTGTCATGAAAATCAGTATGATGCTGTATTTTCATGGTAAATATGAATACGATAATCGCATTAATGGAAATTACCACTTAATGGCGCTTCCATTAAACGAGCAACCACTACTTATTTGATTACTTTATATCACGCCACCGTAAGGTGGCGCAGTTAATATCACATATTATTAAACGAGTAATCCGTATCTATTCTATATATGAAAAGGGATGTTTGTATATATGAAATCGATAGACTCAGAAACTATTTGACCGATCATTATGAAAATTGGTATGGACATGTATTTTTCCACGGAGAAGGTTTATATGCTATGCCCATTAATGTAACTCGCCACCAGGCGGCGCTGTAAAGTATCGACTTCCGCCCCGTTCAGCCGATTGTCATGAAAATCAGTATGATGATGTATTTTTTATGGGTAAGACAAATATGATATTCGTATATATAGTTACCACCAGATGGCGCTTCCATTAAACGAGCAACCACTACTTATTTGATTACTTTATATCACGCCACCGTAAGGTAACGCAGTTAATATCACTTAGATTTAAACGAGAAATTCTTACTAAATTAAGTATTGTGATGCATCTAATATATTTTATCGATAAACTACAAAATATAACGAAAAAAAAAATAGTATAAACCTAATAACTAACGAGAAAATATGATGAAAACGATAAAAACAAAATAAATTGAAAAAACGAAAAATGGAAGAATGACGTAAATGATTTGCGGTACGAAGTCCGTCGGGACAGCTAGTCTGACACTGATAAACAAGATTCAACTCGACTAATTTAAATACTTCAACTTAATATTATTTACAATGCGTTAGAAAGAGATAGAAATAGATTTTACATTAAAAAAAATTCAGTTTGTTTGAAAGGCACAAAAATTAACATAAAAGGAATGAATTCTTGCAATTGATATAAATCTATATCAACGTTTGACAAGTAGGTTTCGGACACACTCGGTAACTGTCGTTGTATTTCGATTTCTTTATAATGCACTTCAAATTTTGACTTCGTATAGAATCGAACTTTTCAACTAATTTACGATTGTAAATAGAATTTTTTAACACAAAAATGCAAAATTACGGCAATAAAACACCTATACAAAATTCAACAAAGTGACAGCTACGACTATAATTTTTTGTTTGGTTGAACAACTTTCAAACAAACTGGCCTCTTTCTTTCACGTTGTTCGGTAAAATTTATAATAACTATTGTAAAATATATTTACATAATATTAAAATAAGTTAAAATAGTTAATTAAACAAGATTTTACTTACATTTTATATCTTTTAAATATGAAAACAGCACTAAAACTCAATTTTCTATAAAATGACAACTATAACGGATTTGACATCAGTCATTATAAATAAAAAAACATAAACCGAATTATGTAAATCATAACAACACTCTTATTGTTTATAATTTAACTAATTTACGATTAAAAATAGAATTTTTTAAAACAAAAAATACAAAATTACGACAATAAGAAAACTTTGACAAATTGACAGCTACGAATAGAATCTTCTGTTTGGTTTATATCTTTCAAACAAACTGTATCCTAGGAAAAAAAGTACGCATTTTTCAATATTTATATATTTAATGTTTTCTCGGCTATTTTGAAGTTTATTCAAAATAATAAAATTAAAAGTCAATATTTTGAAAATGACCCCTGATAGATATATCGGATTTGTCAAGGGTCGTTTTTTCAAAACTGAAAATGCCTAACAAAAATTAAAATTAATTGCTGTTCTGAGCTTTCGATAAATTTGACATATAGAAAAAATATCTATCAAGATAAATAAGCGAGGGTCATTTTTAAAATATTGACAATAGAGAGAAAACTTACAACTTGGTATTGCTGAAAATGGGTTCAATTTATATACTCGGGGATTTTGGGGTCGCTGAACACGAATATCATGATGCCGAAAGTCTCCGCGGCACTTGGAGCATAGGGTATTTACCTCTTCTCCTGTGGTTTTATGTAAATTCTGTACGAAATCAGTGCACATTTGGTACTCGGCGGGTTTTTGAGTCGCTAAATAATTATAATAATGGCGATGGTCTTCGAAACACCTGGTGCTTAAGACGGACCTCGTCTTCAGGAATTTTATGCAAATTTGATACAAAAAGAGTTTGCACTCGGTACTAGGAGGTTTTGCATACAAATTTATGAATCCGGGTGCGTGCATAGAAGTATAACTTTAGAGCAATCAGCAATCAGAGCAGCGTTGCTAGGCAACACATTACAGTACCTGATACCGTAATGTTTTACTTACCGGCGCCAAATTGATTATTTACTGGACAGGATGATATAAAAGTTTTATAAACTCTTACTCTTGTTGAATAGTAAAAATTACCTTCACGGAAACTGACGTCTTGTATGTCAGGTTTGATCTATCTATATATACCGACATATAATAAATTTGTAGAGAGGTCAATTCTGTACATGAAATATATTTACAAAATAACCATCAGGGGGTGATTACTGATGCCAAAAATGCAATCAGTAAAAATTTTGTCTGTCTGTCTGTTTGTATAACCGTTATAGAAACAAAAACTACTCGACGGATTTTAACGAAACTTGGTACAATTATTTTTCATACTCCTGAGCAGGTTAAAGTATACTTTTCATCACGCTACAATCAATAGGAGCAGAGCAGTGAAGGAAAATGTTGGTAAAACGGGAGAAGGTACTCCATTTTTAAGCTTCCGTCGCGTATGCAACAGAAATCATGTATGACGGAAATGTTCTCCTTGAAATTATATAAAAAATATCTCACGATTGTAACGATCAGAGATCGTTTTAGTTCCGAAATACACCTGACTATTGGTAGATATTTATTTTATTGTTTTGTGCCTCAATTACTAAGTGGGAGACGAGACTCTCTGATATCCGACGTTTCCTTGCGCGACGATATTAATTTCGCGTTCATTTCAACTTCTTTGGTATTCCTGAAAAGTGCTCCTCAATAACAGTAAGTTATTCTATAGTTTCAGTTATTAATCTTATTTGTATTAAATTGTCCAAATTGTGGTGAATTTTGTTTGTTGTAAATTATTATTAACATTTAATTTCAAGTACAATCGCTATCGCAAACATCAGTTTTTTGTGATTATAGAGAGTATAATACACGTGTATTTAAATTAATTATTTCTCGATAATATGGAGAAACCAGATAGCGATTCTATTTGATTGTAATTCATTATGGGATGGAGTTTTGATTGTTGATTTCATTATTAGGGTTTTTGCCACATCCACAGGGGCCGTAGTAGGGGAAAGATATTTAATTTGAGGACGTGTCAAGCCGTTGGCCATTTTAAAAACCGACTTAAGGATAGTTGATAATATTCCGAAGAGAAATCAATACCATCCCTGAAAAGGAATATAGCGGATGATATCCCGAAGAGTAATCAAACCCATCCCAAGGAGAAGTTCCTTTATGCATACCATTACGGAAAAAAGGTAAGAGAATTAATTAATTTATCGTTTTTTTATTAAATTTACTATTGAAGATTTTTTAAATAAATCATTTAAATTGGTGTTTGAGTGTTATTTGCTTTGTTTTGTACTCTGGTGCCCTGTAATTTGTGTTTGGAAAAGATTAATAAAACTCAGAAAGGAAGTCACACACCCAATTGAGCTAGCCAAGGGTTATAATCCCATAAAAGGGAAAATTATTAAGTTAAAAATTGGCGCCCGACGTGCCAATTTGATTTCCTGGGGGATTATTAGGGTTACAGACAGCATATGTCTAACATTATTAACTATTCCATAAAAAATAATCAAATAAGTTGCTAGAGAAACACCAAAGTTATACATAAAATACGCTAATAATTAGCCATTGCGCGTGAATCCTGAATCATGCTATAAGGATTATCTATCTATATAAATATATACAACTCAAAAATGACTGATTGACATAGTGATCTACCAATGCACAGCCCAAACCACTGGACGGATCGGGCTGAAATTTGGCATGCAGGTAGATGTTATGACGTAGGCATCCGCTAAGAAAGAATTTTGATGAATTCTACCCTCAAGGAGATAAAAGTTTGTATGAAATTTTGTATTTAGCTACGCATTTTCAATTTTTGTGCGTGTCGCTTTGATATTGTATGTAAAGAAATTCCGACGCCATTGTGAGACTCATGGACGTATAAACGTTTATACGTCCATGGTGAGACTAGTTACCGACAATGATGTGTGTCGAGACATACAGGAGAGTCACTAATGGGAACCGACGTGGTAGTACCGAGAAGATAGTAAAATTTTGGAGTTGATTTAGCAGGGCCACTCTATACGAATTTTAGCGAGTGATTCTACTATTCTGACTAACGTCTGACCTTGCATAATGTTTCATTTTAAAACTAGTAAACAGTAGCGTCAGTGTGTTTATTGGAGAAATTGGTAAGAAATTATAATACTATGGCGTTTTGGCGATCATTTGAAACGGGTGATCAAGATCCATTATCGTCGCAATTATCAATAGACGACATTTATATTAATGGCAGTCTCGAATTAGAATACAAATATTTACACGTTCAATGTCAACGCGTTGTTTTAAATATGTATTATAGTTTGAAAAAAGAAAATGCTGGAATGATTGATAACGCGATTGTTCCGAGAATTCATGAATTAACACGAATCGGGTATACGACGATATATAAAATTGTTAAATAAGAACTGTTACGGATTATTCTTTAAAACGAAAGCGATCAAATAAAAAATTGGGTAGTGTTGACACTGTTGCAAAGGACGTTATTCAATGAACAGTTTATAATTTTTACAAAGAAAATAGAGTGCCCAGTTTAGAAATGATTCGTTATTTAACCTAGGAACGATTCTACTTCAGAAGACTCTGACAATTCTTGTTAGTCATTCTAACCAATTTCCTTTACAACTATCGTGATGTATCTTAAAAAGTTGTTTTCAAAAAGAAAACTATTTTTATATTTTTACTAACATACCCAACCCTTTCTTTCCAGGCAAGGAAGGCTCATACCTTCTCGTGATTCTTGCTGGACAGACAATCTTTTAAGATTTTAGAGACCTCTGATTACGAATTCATTATCCATTTTACCTTCAAACCTCTCTTAAGAGCGAAAAAAAGGTGTGGTTGGAAGGGAGTGGATAGTACAAATCTGAGAAAAATACATAAAATAATTGTGTAGAGGCTTCCGGTTAGTTTTTAAATGTCTACAACCCACGAACCCAGAAAGGATTTTACGAAACTCTACCTCTAAGGGGGTAAAACGGAGGTTGGAAATTTGTATCGAAGTCCATTTTTGGAAGTAAGGGACTAAAAAATTAAAATGTGTGCTCTTTACAGGTTGTGGAGGTATACTTATATTGTATTTTTAGATATCAACCCCCTTTATAAGGGTTGAACGGGAGTCGCAAATAACTATGCTACTTTATCAGCGGAAAAGTGACTCATTTCCACCGAAAACCCTATTTTAAGCATTTACAATGCTATTTTGTTGTGATAATTTTATACTTAAGAAAAAATAACAAAACATATAATTCCCATCGGTGCTAAGTGGAGTCTCTTTGTTTTTTTCTTAAATATAAAATTATCAATATAATAACTATTACATTTTTTTGATGGTGGTTATAAAAAGTACCATTTAATAAAATAGCTTTGTGATAAGCATTTCCATTGACTGGAATATAAAAATAATTTGCGTTAAACAACGTTTGTATATTTGTTTGATGTTTCACGTCGAAACGAAATAAAATTTTGGCATAATTTTTGTATCGGAATAGTTGAAAGCATGAAGAGTGATGTATGTTACTTTTCACCGCGGGAAAATATCCCTTTCCCAAGGGGAAAATAACTGAGACGCGTGCGGAAAGCTAGTTATTATATAAAGGTTGTCACGGGTCAAAATTTATATAGTTAAAATAACTAAATTGCTTACCTTAATTTGTTATCATTGTAGTGTTTATTCAAGTAAGAAATCGGTTGATTTAAGTTGTTTATAGTTAGTTATCAATTTATAAATATATTCAGTAGTTGCTAAAATCGATTTTATTTGTTATTATGGTTTGAATTATTGACATTTCATTTACATCTGTCTTGTAAGCGCAACTTCGTTCTTTTGTCAATAGTCCGACGGTAGTGTATTGCAGCCAATGATCAGTCGCATTTTTAACTTTATTGTTAGTATCAAAAATAAATAGGGAAACTAAGTAATGTTGGGTTATTTATTGTTAGTTAATTAAAATAATAAGATTAAATGTATCAGATAACCTCTGTTTGTTCATGAGTGGCTGGCTGAATTAACCATGGTTATTGTCAGTATCGTAGTAGAGGCCATCATGTTTCTGACTGAAGTGTGTCAAATCTAAGTGAATTTGGATAATCGTACCCTCTTGCTTTTTGACTCCTGTCTCTCGTAGTGAACGCGTGTTAATCAGAAAATTTTTGGGAACTTGATTGCATCCCTGTACATCGGGGGCGACGTAGGTTGGATTTGTGTAATTAAGTTCCATCTGTCTCCATCGAAAACTGTGTAGAAGGTATTTTGCTGGATTTTGGTGAATTTGTTGGAGATTTCGGCTTGTCCGGATTTTTATTGAGATTTTCTATTGACAGTAGCGGGGTCTGGTATTTTTGGAACCTTTCCTTTTTTTTTTTTTTTGGATAACCATCGTGGTTGGAGCTTGTACGACATTGCATTTAGCAGCGAGGAAATTGTTTTCTTTTGTCCTAAAACTTACCCAACTATCAACTGGGATATCGTCTCACGAAAAAAGAACCCTATTTTGTTTTAAATAGGGTTTTTAGTTACCGGCTACATTTTTAGTTACGGGCATAAGTTTTGGATACAGGCTTCTTTTGAAAGTAGGCCTGATACTTGGTTCGAGCATACGTTTGTTGTTTGGTGTAGCCTTTTGGTTTTGGGATAAGGCTTGATTTTGGAATCGACCCAAGTATTGGTGAAGCCTGGGACTACAGCAAAACTTATTAGTTTAACAGATAAGCTATTTTAGAATTAAGTCGCAACCATTGTAGTTAAGATTTATTTTTCTTGTTTTATTTGTATTGCGTGTGATCACACTTACTTGTTAATATTCTTTTGGAATAATTCTCACATATTCTCAGTTGTTGTTTTAAATATTGATAGCGTGTCAAGCACGAGGTTTGACTATTGTGAAAATTTTCAATTTCTTATTTTATTTATTAAAGAAAGGGTCTAGTGGAAATTTTAGTTTTATTTAGCTCACTTATCGTTATTTTCAGTTATAGTGCAATTCGAATAGTACCGTTTAAAATTCTAAATTTACTTGATTATCTCCAGTGGGTGAAGTGGTGCCTGGGACATCAGGGGTTTCCGATTTTAACCGTCTAAATCGGTGGCGCGACTCACTAGTACTTGTTTACTTACCTCTACGGCTGAGCTGGGCACTAATTTGCCAGTAGAGAGACCACTACCGAACTCAGCTGGAGTTGTATTTCTTTTAGTTCATTTCTTTATTTTTCTTAATTTGATTTATGTTTTAAACTCATTAAAATACGTGGCAAATTTTTGGCGCCCAACGTGGGGCCCATATTTGTTTAATTGGGCGAGTAATTGATAGTTTTTTTTTATTGTTTATTATCGCGTTTATATAAGTGAGCTAAGTAGTAACTTTTTTTTATAGATATTTTAATTATTGGCGTTATTAACATCTGATCACACCAAACGTGAAACGATTTACATAGTTGAATACTTTCTTATTTTTATCTATATATCATTGGTAAGTTATTTAATATTATTCAACGTTGCTAATTGCTACCGAACTGCAATTTGTTGATTATTTGTTGAAAAGGTTGTAGTTGTCACTTATTCGTTTATTGTTGAATTTTGTTGAATTGTTGTTATTTTAATCATATCATGGAGTATAAAATGGATATTTCATACCTTAAAAAGGACATGTTGGTTCATGAACTTTTAGTCCGTGGGATTTTAGTTGATTCACAGCCAACGGCCGATCAGATGAGGATGGCCCTGCGGCCAATTTTAAAGATGGAGAGAGCGGGTACTTTCACGAGACCCCTATATACAGTAGCAGATGTTAAGGGTGAGTTAGAGTCAATTCGTAGGTTGTTGCTAGAGGAAACGGTTCTTACGCTGGAAGGTGAAAATATCGTTAGGGAATATAATTCTTCGTTGTCGAAACTAGTCCATATCTACCATCGTATCCAACGCATTCCGGAGTCTGGATTAACAATTGAGGAGAAGTCGGAGAGGGATAAGTTGTTGGTGGAGGTGATAGCTGCCCTAGATTCCCTTGATATTGCTGCTAAGCGCAATCCGGAGCCTAGTCATATTGTCCACGATTTAGATGAGGAATCTTCACCTGTTCATTATACTCAAATGAAACCTTTAAATTTAGAAAAATGGAATGTGAAGTTCACCGGGGATGCTAAGTCTTCTGTTTATAATTTCCTGGATAGAGTTCGAGAACTTCGAATAGCTCGTAACATCACTGAGGAACAGTTATTTTCCAGTGCCATAGATCTTTTCTCCGGTAAAGCATTAACCTGGTTTAGAGCCAACATTGATAGGTTTGGAGATTGGCAAAGTTTGTCAGATTTGTTATTACGTCACTTTGAACCACCCGATTATCGTGCTAGGCTTTTTAAAGAAATCTTAGAACGAACCCAAGACACCACCGAGGGTATAATTGATTATTTGTGTTGTATGAAAGCGTTGTTTCGGCGTCATGGTAGTCTTACTCCAGAGTTGCAATTAGACCTCTTAATAAGGAATCTATCCCCATTCTATATTACTCAATTGCCTGTTGTTCGAACCATCGAGGAGTTAGAGGAAGAGTGCATGAAATTAGAAACGAAGAAGTATAGAGTAGAAAATTATGTGCCACCTTCCCGTAAAAGAAATCAATTTGTCGAACCTGACTTTGCTTTTGTGGAGGTACAACCTATTCAGGAGAACCCCGATCTCCAACAGTCGGGAATAGGTAGAGTTGACACGACTACTAGTAGAGCTGGTCGTTCTTCCAGTGTTCCAATTTGTTGGAATTGTCGAAACCCCGGACACGTCAATAGGAATTGTCCCAACTCTAGAAAGGTTTATTGTTATCGCTGTGGTGCCCCTAACGTTACCATTAAGAACTGTCTGAAATGTAAACAGCAGGGAAACGGATCCCGGGAGAATCGTTAGGTCGTGACCTTTTCTCCCAGTGCCGTATTAACACGACCAATTCGTCAGTAAATGTAGTAGACAACTGTACCGTCACCCCTGAAACCACCACCGACAAGTGGTACGCTAGGATGTTATCGAAGGTTCAGGACAACCCCTTAAAGTATCCGTTATGGCGTGTACAAAATGGTGCCCTTTATAAGTTCGTGAAGTCTGGTATTCCTAATTCGTCGCCTCTTTCAAACGATTGGAAATCAGTGGTGCCTAAAGACCAACGCGGCCCCATTCTACAACGCTGTCATGAGTTACCATCTGCCGGACACGTAGGCGTAAATAAGACCTTTGGGAAAATCTACCATAACTTTTACTGGCCCAAAATGAAAATTGATGTGTCTAGGTATGTTCGTCGTTGCAAGAGTTGTGCTCAGAATAAAGTTGAGCAGGAAGCACCAGCTGGGTTGATGGGCGATCGTCCTGTAATATCCGAACCCTTCCAGGCAATAAGTCTAGACTGCATTGGACCTCTTCCTAAATCGAAAAAAGGCTACCAGTATATTCTAGTTGTTTCTGATAATTACAGTAAGGCAGTCTTCTTATATCCGTGTCGAACCGCTACTGCCAAAGACTTGACAGAAATTATGGAAGGTTTCTTTTTGTTGTACGGTGCACCCATGACTTTAACTTGTGATAACGGTGTCCAAATGAAATCGAACGAATTCCGGAGATTGTGTGAAAAATATAATATCAGAATGTTCTTTACCACACATTACAATCCACGCGCTAACCCCACAGAACGGCACAATAGAGTTATTATGACCATGTTACGTACATTTGTAAAACAAGACAACCACCGGACTTGGGATGAGCATCTTAATGAAATTGGCTGCGCAATCAGGACAACGCCTAGTGAAACTACTAAATATAGTCCATATTTTATTCTTTTTGGTAGGGAACACAAACTTTATGGAACGGATTACGAGGATAAACTTCGGACGGACCCAATCGAAATTAATGATTATGCTAAAAACCGTCGTGAGAGCTTCGCGAAGTTATATCAGCAAGTTCGACAGCGTATAGAGTCCGCAAGAGAGCAAAATGCAAATCGGTATAATCTGCGACGGAGACCTCTATCTTTTAGTTGTGGGGATAAAGTTTGGAGAAAGAATAAAGTCCTGTCTGATGCTCTGAAATTCTATTCGGCAAAATTAGCGCCAGCGTATCTTGGTCCTTTTGTTGTAAAGCGTAGGTGTGGTTCTTGGTCCTATGAACTCCAGGATGAATTAGGGAATTCGAAAGGTATTTGGCATGTACAGGATTTGAAGCCTTTTTATGAATCACTCGCTCCAGACGACAATTCCTTGTAGTATGTTTGAATCTTTGGTTGTTTCTCTTTTGTGATTTTCGTTATTTCTTTTATTGTTCTCACTTTTCTGTTTGGTGTTTTGTATTTGCGGCCTTGTGGATGGAGGCCTAAGAATTTCACCACCCGAGGATATTCCAGGCGGAGTGGGTAAGAGTCCCCTAACCTTAACACTTCTGGGTTCAAGTTTCGTTATACCTTGGGTTGTTTCACTATTATTCCATCTTACCTATCGTCACTTGAATCCAACCTTTTCAACAATTCCATCGTTGATTTCTTGTTTCGGCCTTGTGGCTGGAGGCCTTAGAATTTCACCACCCGAAGATACTCCAGGCGGAGCGGGTAAAAGTCCCCTAACCTCAACACTTTTTGGATTCAGGTTCGTTACTTTGGGTTGTTTTATTGTAATCCCATCTTACCCGTTGTCACTTGAATCCAACCCTTTCAGCAAGTCCATCGTTGATTTCTCACCAACCTTAACACTTTCTGGATCCAAATTTCGTTCTGCCTTAGTAAACTTATCTTTACCATTATCTATATTTAGTTACATCGTTTTTCTGCTTGTTTGGCTTTAGAATGACCTTATGGTTTTGGCTTTATTTGTAGTGGTTCTACGGCACGTTTTGTGTGGATTTCGAGGCCAAACCTTTTATTTTCCGACCGGGCCATTGGTTGTTGAGTGCCCGGTGGAAAAACCATTTGTTGGGATTTATTGAGGGAATTTTCAGTCTGTTTGGCAGGAACTTAGGTTTTGTAAACTTATGGTATCTTTCGTTATTTGGATTCAAACCTTGTCAACACGACCATCGTTGACCCTTTTGTGCCTTGTGGCTGGAGGCCACCACCCGAGGATACTCCAGGCGGGGAGGTAGAAGTCCTCCAACCTTAACACTTCTGGATTCAAGTAATTTCCTTATCTTTACCTTTATCTTTTCCTTATCTTCCTTTATCTTACCTTTTATGTTGTTGCTTGCTTCGTCGACTTTAACTACCCTCATGGTTTGGGTCTCTTTTTTGGCCGTGGTGCTATTTCACGTTTTGTGTGGATTTTGGAGGCCAAATCTTTTGTTTTCCGACCGGGCCATTGGTTGTTGAGTGCCCGGTGGAAAAAACCACGTGGTGGGATTTGTCGAGGAGTTTTGGTCGACTTAGTGGGTAACATGTGTTCGTTACCTTCTCTACCCTTTGCTACATTACTTGAATCCAGCCAACTTATCAACAACCAACGTTGATACCCTTTTGTGTTTTTCTTTTGTTTGTTTGTACTCTTTTTGGTTGTCTTTTGTCGTTTCAGTTTGGCGCAGCTTTATTGCACTGGGTGCTGTTGTTCCCGAGTATTACTCAAAATTTTTGTTTTTTTTTCTCCTTCTTTGGGTTTTGAGGTGTAGTTAGTTCGTATTTTCTTACGAAATGGTATATGGCGTTTTATTAGTTTTATTGTTAGGCTTGTTGTCCCTTTTTATCGTGATCGTTGGCTCATTTAGCACAATTGCGTTATCGTCGAAAATCTTCGTTAGATTTTCTCCTTTCTTAGGGGAGGGGATGTTGTCACGGGTCAAAATTTATATAGTTAAAATAACTAAATTGCTTACCTTAATTTGTTATCATTGTAGTGTTTATTCAAGTAAGAAATCGGTTGATTTAAGTTGTTTATAGTTAGTTATCAATTTATAAATATATTCAGTAGTTGCTAAAATCGATTTTATTTGTTATTATGGTTTGAATTATTGACATTTCATTTACATCTGTCTTGTAAGCGCAACTTCGTTCTTTTGTCAATAGTCCGACGGTAGTGTATTGCAGCCAATGATCAGTCGCATTTTTAACTTTATTGTTAGTATCAAAAATAAATAGGGAAACTAAGTAATGTTGGGTTATTTATTGTTAGTTAATTAAAATAATAAGATTAAATGTATCAGATAACCTCTGTTTGTTCATGAGTGGCTGGCTGAATTAACCATGGTTATTGTCAGTATCGTAGTAGAGGCCATCATGTTTCTGACTGAAGTGTGTCAAATCTAAGTGAATTTGGATAATCGTACCCTCTTGCTTTTTGACTCCTGTCTCTCGTAGTGAACGCGTGTTAATCAGAAAATTTTTGGGAACTTGATTGCATCCCTGTACATCGGGGGCGACGTAGGTTGGATTTGTGTAATTAAGTTCCATCTGTCTCCATCGAAAACTGTGTAGAAGGTATTTTGCTGGATTTTGGTGAATTTGTTGGAGATTTCGGCTTGTCCGGATTTTTATTGAGATTTTCTATTGACAGTAGCGGGGTCTGGTATTTTTGGAACCTTTCCTTTTTTTTTTTTTTTGGATAACCATCGTGGTTGGAGCTTGTACGACATTGCATTTAGCAGCGAGGAAATTGTTTTCTTTTGTCCTAAAACTTACCCAACTATCAACTGGGATATCGTCTCACGAAAAAAGAACCCTATTTTGTTTTAAATAGGGTTTTTAGTTACCGGCTACATTTTTAGTTACGGGCATAAGTTTTGGATACAGGCTTCTTTTGAAAGTAGGCCTGATACTTGGTTCGAGCATACGTTTGTTGTTTGGTGTAGCCTTTTGGTTTTGGGATAAGGCTTGATTTTGGAATCGACCCAAGTATTGGTGAAGCCTGGGACTACAGCAAAACTTATTAGTTTAACAGATAAGCTATTTTAGAATTAAGTCGCAACCATTGTAGTTAAGATTTATTTTTCTTGTTTTATTTGTATTGCGTGTGATCACACTTACTTGTTAATATTCTTTTGGAATAATTCTCACATATTCTCAGTTGTTGTTTTAAATATTGATAGCGTGTCAAGCACGAGGTTTGACTATTGTGAAAATTTTCAATTTCTTATTTTATTTATTAAAGAAAGGGTCTAGTGGAAATTTTAGTTTTATTTAGCTCACTTATCGTTATTTTCAGTTATAGTGCAATTCGAATAGTACCGTTTAAAATTCTAAATTTACTTGATTATCTCCAGTGGGTGAAGTGGTGCCTGGGACATCAGGGGTTTCCGATTTTAACCGTCTAAATCGGTGGCGCGACTCACTAGTACTTGTTTACTTACCTCTACGGCTGAGCTGGGCACTAATTTGCCAGTAGAGAGACCACTACCGAACTCAGCTGGAGTTGTATTTCTTTTAGTTCATTTCTTTATTTTTCTTAATTTGATTTATGTTTTAAACTCATTAAAATACGTGGCAAGGTATCATTAATTGTTTTTTCTGTAAAAAAATTTTTCTACTATTTATTTTTAGCATTATTGCCATTGATATAAGATTATATTGTAACGGGATAACCGTAAAGAAAGGGACCTTAATTTGAAAAAATGTTATTGACAGTTGATTTTTAGAAGTTTCTAAAAATCAACTGACCATTTTAAATAATGTTTCTAGAAAATTCTAGAAACTTCTAAAGACACTAACTAGATTAAATAAAGTTGTATATAAGGTTATGCATGGGCAGTTAACTTCAGTTCAAGTTCAAGTATTCACAAGAGTTCATTGTATTGTCAAGTAGTTAGACGTTATCCAGCAGAGTTCAGTGTATCTTAACAATTTTGTAAATAAATTGTGTAAAAAGCCCCCATAAGTGTTTCAATATATTTCAGGTTTTCTACCAGCGCCAAAAAAGTATCAACCTCACTTTGGGAAATTTTATGAAACATGTTCCTTTTGAAAACAATTTTTCTGTGATAAATTACTATTTTTAAAACATTTTTATATATACCACTTTTTAGTTAATTCCAAAAAATCTGTTAACTTAAGAAGGAATAATTCTGATAAAAAACATATTGGACAAATGTTCTTTAAATGCGAAATTTGTACAAAATGTTTCAAACAATCCAGTGATTTGAAAAGACATATTAGAATTCACACTGTTGAGAAACCTTCTAAATGTAAAATTTGTTCAAAATGTTTTCAAAGTTCCAGTCATTTAAAAATGCACATTAGATCTCACACTGGTGAGAAACCTTTTAAATGCGAAATTTGTACAAAATGCTTCACACAATCCAGTGATTTAAAAAGGCATATTAAAATTCACACTGACAAGAAAACTTTTAAATGTAAAATTTGTTTAAAATGTTTCACATCTTTCAGTAATTTAAAGGTACATATTAGATCTAACACTGGTGAGAAACCTTTTAAATGTAAAATTTGTTCGAAATGTTTCACCCGATCAAGTTACTTAAATACGCATTTTAAAATTCATACTGGCGAGAAACCTTTTAAATGTCAAATTTGTTCAAAATGTTTCACACGATCCAGTTATTTAAAAATGCACATTAGAATTCACACTGGCGAGAAACCTTTTAAATGTAAATTTTGTTCAAGATGTTTTATAGGAGCCACAGAAATAAAATGCATATTAGAAGTCACACAGGTGAAAAACCTTTTAGATGTGAGATTTGTTTAAAATGTTTCACATTTTCCAGAAATTTAAAAGTTCATATTAGATCTCACACTGGTGAGAAACCTTTAAAATGTAAAATTTGTTCAAAATGTTTCACCCGATCAAGTTATTTAAATACGCATGTTAAAATTCATACTGGCGAGAAACCTTTTAAATGTCAAATTTGTTCAAAATGTTTCACCCGATCAAGTCATTTAAATACGCATGTTAGAATTCACACTGGCGAGAAACCTTTTAAGTGTGAAATTTGTTTAAAATGTTTCACACATTCCACTAATTTAACAACTCATGTTCGAACTCACACTAACGAGAGACTTTTTAAATGTGAAATTTGTTCAAAATGTTTCACAGCATCCAAAGTTTTAAAAAGGCATATTAAAACTCACACTGGTGAAAAACCTTTCAGATGTGAAATTTGTTTAAAATGTTTCACACGATCCAGTTATTTAAAAATGCACATTAGAATTCACATTGGCGAGAAACCTTTTAAGTGTGAAATTTGTTTAAAATGTTTCCAAAATCAAAAAGATTTAAAACAGCATTTTAGAAGTCATAGTGGCGAAAAACCTTTTAAGTGTGAAAATTGTTTAAAATGTTTCAAAGCCCAAAGTTATTTAAAAAATCATATTAGAAGTCATACTGGCGAAAAACCTTTTAATTGTGAAATTTGTTTAAAATGTTTCACACATTCCAGTAATCTAACAACTCATGTTCGAAGTCACACTAACCAAAATGTTTCACATCATCCAGTTGTTTAAAAAAGCATATTAGAATTCACACTGGTAAAACTTTGTTGTGAGATTTGTTCAAAATGTTGGTCACAAAAAAAGTGATAAAAATAATATTAGAATTTAACTTTTAAATGTGAAATTTGTTTTAAATGTATTTAATACACACATGCTGTAAATAAATTTATAATTTATAATAGTTTTTTTTTGTAACAACTAGTTTAGCATATAATAAATCTAAACCATTTTCGTATCCACTTGAACACATACAAAAATTTTCATCAATTTCAGGAGGAGTTTAGTGACATACACACGTACAGAAGATTTTTATTTATAAACATTTACTAGCTGACCCAGCGAACCGCCTACTGATGTTTTTTTACCATTTTTCCAAATTTTTACGGTTTTGTAAATTATCGATTAGATATATTATATATTTCTATAACTTATTTATATTATTTATTATTTGTGTGATTATTTTAAGCTTATTGACAGATGATAGAAGCGAAGTTAGTTAATTTGCTTTTTGAATAGTTCATTTTTAGGCGATACGTTGCAGCGCCGCCTGGTGGCGAAGTACATCAATGTGCATAGCATATTCGTTTTCTCCGGGGAAAATACATAGTCATACCAATTTTTATGACAATCGGTTGAACGGGGTGGAAGTCGATACTTTACAGCGCCGCCTGGTGGCGAGTTACATCAATGGGCATAGCATATAAACCTTCTCCGTGGAAAAATACAATTTTCATAATGATCGGTCAAATAGTTTCTGATTCTATCGATTTCATATATACAAACATCGTCATGATTATCGTCACTACTGTGACCTGTGACAATAAAATTAAACCGCTTTGGTTTGAAGGTGATCCAACACCTCTTTTAGTTGAAGACATTGTTATGGTGGAACTTGATGAAGTAGAGCTTGATGAAATTAATAATTGTGACGATGGTTATTATGATAATGATTACAACAAAAATAATGATAGTGATCATGACGATAATGACGATGATAATAATTATGAAAATAATGGCGACCATGATGATAATCATGACAAAAGTGATGATGATCATGAAAGTAGTGACGATAATGATGATGATGATCAGGATGATATTTATAATGATAATAATTCCGTAGATATGTTTCAATGTATAGTTTTTATTAATTTTATAGTAGAATATATTAAAAAAATTCGAAAAGAGGTTGACCTTAAAGGCCATCCTTGCAACTTCCCGCTAGTTTTAACCGCAAAGCTATAGTAACGTGACGTATTTTGACGTTTTTGACTTTTTTTGAAATGTTTAAAAAGCCATAACTTTTTAACGCGTTACGATTTTGATGTTCAAGATGGCATTCGACGCAGATTTTTGAGACCTAAAAACGTTACCGGGAGTGCAAAATCGGTTAGTCAAAAAATCTCTAAGTTATTGAAAAAAAAAACACTTTTTTGAAATTTTTCGACAACGATATCTCACGAACGAATCAACCGATTTTAATTTGCAAAATGGCATTCGACGTGGCTTTTTAAGCTTGAGAGCTGATTAGGTTATGAAATTGATCAATGCAATAGCCAAAAAGATATGCCCAAAAAACATCATTTTTACCAATTGTTTTTTTCGGTTATTTTGAAATTTCTCGAAATCAACTGGCTCGAATCGGTTCAAACTTACAGGGAATCTAAGTTAGATGGAACTCTTTGGAATGCTTTTTATTTCATTCCGATCGGTCAAGCCGTTCAAAAGTTATAAGAGGTTTACATACATCCACACACACATCCACACGTACATACAGACACCCTCCTAAAAATAGTCAGGGGAGGTTCCTAAGACCTCAAAACGTTGAGATCCGATGAAAACTCGATTTTCGAAAAACGGGGTGAAACCAATAACTTCCCGATTTTAAAATTTTTTTTAATTTTTTTAGCGGGAAGTTAAAAATTGCATTGTATTTCATTTTTATCAATACATAGTATAAAACAAAGTCGCTTTTTCTGTCCCTATTTTCCTTTGTATGCTTAAATCTTTAAAACTACGCAACGGATTTTGATGCAGTTTTTTTTAATTAGATAGAGTGATTCAAGAGGAAGGTTTATATGTATGTTATATTAGAATTTTCACTGAGTATACAAAACGGATACACCTCTATTCACATTTCATATCAGATTACATTTTTCTATTAAATTACTGAATTGCATTTCCCATGGGAATGAACTTCAAAACTGCTGACAATAAACTTAAAAACTTATAAATTTACGTAAATGATTTTATATACTCAGTTACTATTCAATCTTCAAATTAAATTAATAATAATTATTGTAACTCATTTTTATATATTTAATTCCGGTTAACGGTTAAATAAAATAATAATATTTTTTAAAAAGTCTTTTCTGTTTTTACCGATATAACAGTGGCGCAGTCAGTAGGATTCCTCTAACGCATCTAGAACACATGTGTGATCCAAACTAAGTGCCGAATTTCGAATTTAGAACACGGGCGACCCTAACCAAGTGTTGAAAGAGAATAACATTTGGAACACGGACATTCCTCTCTAAGTGTCGATTCGCATTTAGAACACGGATATTCCTCACTAGGTGTGGTGGTTCCTAAACCTTTAAGGAAGAACAACGTTCAAACACAATATTTTCAACTTTAGACGGTCTAAGCGGCATCGGGAAGAAGCAACCTGGTGTAGCACAGCTTACGGATCTGGATTTCATCTACAAGGCATGAAAATAATTGCGTAAGAATTATCTCGTTTTTCTTTAATTTTACTGTTCTATTGTCATTTATCTGTATTTTTATAATTATTATTTTTTTATTCCCTTTATATTTATATTTCTCTAAAACATTCAAAATGGTAGATACTCGAAACACTGCCAACAATAACGCCAATACCGGCAACACTACCAATTCCGGTAGTTCTTCAGATCCAACTCATTCTATAGAACCTTATAAATTATCTAAAATTTTTGCAATGGTACCGGAATTTGACGGTAATCAAAATTTTTTAAACAATTTTATTAATGCTTGTAGAACAGCTTTAAGCATGGCAATCGGAAATCAAAAAATATTGCTTACTCTTCATATTAAAAATAAACTAAAAGGCCGAGCGTCTGAACTAATTAATTCACGCGAACCAAATACATTTGAAGAAATTAGAAATTTATTAGAATCTCATTTTGGTGACTCTCGTGATTTAAATTCACTTATTCAAGACCTTCAAAGAATGCGACAGCTTAATAACGAAACACCTCTTTCATTTATAGCTAGACTTCAAACTCATGAAGCAAAAATGCATGCATCTATTAACCAACAAATTTCTTTTTCCATTGAACAAAAAATTGCACAAACTAATCTTGTTGATTCTCTAGTTTCAGGAAATTCAGGAAAAAAACTGTTTTAAAATTAAAATACATATTATTCGTAGCGTTTTCTTCAAGTTCTAATATAAAATTGTTGGTTTATCTACGGAATTAAACTTTTATAAAAAAGAATAGGTATTGTTCTAGTGTTTTATATATTAATTAATTGGTATTGTTTTAACACTAATAAAATTTTATTCGAATTATAACAATTCATTAAAAACATCAAATATAAATCGATTAATAATTTGAAACTAGTTAAATAAACTAAATAGCAGAAATAAAAAACTGTTACAAACATATAACTTTATTGGACCTTAAATAAAAATAGTTTCGTATACATACTTCTTACGCTTTCATCTTTTATATAGTTTTTACAAATATAATTTATCCTTGTGTTAAAAAAAAACAATCACAATAGTATATTGTGAAACAAGTGGGAAAAGTCGAACTTTTCTTACGAGTGTGAAAGTTGTGGCACGAGCCTGAAAGGCGAGTGCCGCAACACACGAGTAAGAAAAGTGCTTTTCCCACGTGTTGCACACTATACTTTTTCTACTACTGCAACTACAAATATTTAGATATTGTTGGATAATTTTACGAAAACTTACCTTTTCTAATAAGTATATTTTATCGGGAGCCCCGTTTATAAATTTTTGGAGCTCTTCCGCTGATAAAATTTTACATTTTTTAGGGATGTATTGTTTCGATTTTTTTCTTAAAAAAGATCGCAATTTCGCATATTTAGAAATATCAATGTTATCTTTTATATTCATTGTACTTCTTAACATCGAGTATTGTAGAAGCCTTTAAAGTTTTAGATAAATGCTCAAAATAAACTAAAAGAACGTTTCCAGAAATTGAATTCACTTTACAATTTTTCTTCCAATCCATAAACTTATCGTAAGCTACTTCATATTTCTTTCTGGAAGTTACTGGTAATAAGTCCAGAGTGACATTTGCCGCTTTTTCGATAATTTCTGGCGGGATACTATCATAATCACTTTCATCTATATTCATAATAACAAATTTAATAACATTTATAAATTTATATCCTATTTTTTGTAGCTTAATCAAAAAACAAATTACAATTTATAAAAGCTTTGACGTTTATGACAGAAAACTCAAGAACATAGACTAAAAGCCACCTATGTTATGATCAAAAAAATGTCAATTCTCCATTTAAACGTACATATCGTGGGATAAATGATTAAAGTCGTGGGATAGATTCACTTATCCCACGGCTTTGGAAAAGTCTAACATTGTAGCATCGCTACATGTGAGAATAGAGCTATATTCTATAGCAGTCGTAGAAAAACCAATTTTATTAATTGGATGGAAAGTTTTCTAAACCATTTTTATCATGATTTTGCATGCTGTGAAATACGTTTTTGTATTAACTTAAAATTATAACACAATTGTCAAAAATATTAATATAAATGGGTAATTTTAACAGTAACTAAAATACACAAAAGAAATAAAACTAAAAACACACGACAAATAGACTATTTAACAGACACAAAAAAGCAACGACCATTAAACACAACCAAACGTAAACAATAAATGAGTCATAAAGTGGCTGTCCAATATGGCCGTTTCCGTCGCACTTTTTAGTATTGACAATACGCAGATCCCTCCTTCCTGATGTTTTATATTCAAAGAGCCGGACCAGTAAATTTTGCAACCGCACTCACACGAACTTTTCACGATCATTTAACTTCTGTGCTTATGCCATAGAAAGAACTTTGAATTGGCGCAGAATTTAAACTAGAGGAATTTTTGAGAAGCATATATGATTGTCAGTTTTCTTAAAGGCAGAAGTATGAAATTACTTTTCATTTTAGTGCAGCTTTGTCATTTATATATGAATTATTATTTTTCAAATATCTTTGAAAATATTTTGTAATAATTATATACCATAATGAGAGATAGTTTGATTTTTTTGATAAATTTGATTAAAAATTTGCTTTACTTAAACCAGACTTAAATGATTATTTCTCACTGCCTAAAGAGTATTTCGATATGCACCTTTTACCAAAAATTTGCAATTAATAAAATCATTTCCTGGCATCCTGGCTGATGTACGTTCAAAAATAAATAACTGCGCATGCATTCACTACCCGCAGTTACTTATTTTTGACAGCAGTCCGAAACTAATTTTATTAATATTTATAATTGTTACCGTTTTTCGCAAATTTTACGATGGTGCAAATCAGAAAATTAAAATTGCAAATTTTTGGTAAAAGGCGGATATCGAAATACTCTTAAGGGAGTGAGAAATGAGTATTTAAATCTAGTTTAAGTAAAGCAAATTTTTAATCAAATTTATCAAAGAAAGTACGAGGGTGCAAATTATGAAAAATACATTTTTGAAAGGTGCAAATAAAGCTCTTTTAATAGATATAAACAATTTTTTTTAAGAAGTTTTTGGGGCTGGAAGAGCGGTGGTATAGAGTGCGTACTCCATAGACAAATTGCGTACTTGAAAAATGTCATGTTATCGTCAAGATACAAATTACTATACTATATACCACTGTTGCCATATCAACTTTCTTCTTCTTCTTTTTGGTTAAATATATCGCCTTCGTCTAGGTATGGGCGTGCTGTTTACCCCTAAAAATACAGAATATTCCACCACCGCTCTTCCAGCCCCAAAAATTTCTTTAAAAAAATTGTTTATACCTAATGAAAGAGCTTAATTTGCACCTTTCAAAAACGTATTTTTCATAATTTGCACCCTCGTACTTATTTTAAATTTTGCTTTACTTAAACCAGATTCAAATGCTCATATCTCACTCCATGGAGACTAGACAAGGAGTACGAACTCCATGTATGCAAATAGGGTTACCAAAATAAGAGGGCGCTGGTGTTCCATTTGTACCAAAATGGCGACCAATGAGGACGTAGTTTAAAATAAAATAAATAATTTTTAATTATTTCATTATTTATTTATTTACACAATAAGAAAAATAGTTGGATCTTTCGGATATAAATAATAAAAACCAATTTAATAATTCACGATTATTTAATTGTCTATATTCATACCGGTACAAAAGGAAAACTAGCGCCGCAAGTGGTGAAAAAAGTAAACCTAATATGTACGATACCGTTGACAGATTTTGGCAATTCTCCCGGTCGAGTGCGTACTCCTTGACCACCGCACTTCCAGCCCCAAAAATTTCTTTAAAAAAAAAATTGTTTATACCTAATGAAAGAGCTTAATTTGCACCTTTCAAAAACGTATTTTTCATAATTTGCACCCTCGTACTTTTTTTTTAAACTTGATTAAAAAAATTGGCTTACTCTAACCAGATTTAAACGCTTATATCTCACTCCCTAAAGTGTATTTCGATATGCGGCTTTTACCAAAAATTTGCAATTTTAATTTTCTAATTTGCACCATCGTAAAATTTGTAAAAAACGGTGCAGATTATTATAAAAATTAATAAAAGCAGTTCTGGGCTGATGTAACATTAGAAATAAGTAATTGCGCATGCGTTTAATGTTGGTCAAAGGAACGCTTTTTAAAAAATTGACTGTGTTGGTATCAGTAGTCCGAATAGCCCTAGTAGCTGAGGCCTTTATTCGCAATTCGCAAAAGAAGAAGAAGAAATAAATATTAGTGAATGAGTGTTGTTATCATAGAGATATAAGATATAGAGCACGGGAGCCAGCCGATAAGACCAGCACGAAATAGAAAGAGAGAGGACAACTAGTGCGTCGGTGCCGATACGACCAGCACGAAATAGAAAGATAGAGGACAACTAGTGCGTCGGTTTATCTTTGTCTAATCACATGCGCAACAGGCGAGTCTCTCTCTTTCTATTCCGTGCTGGCTTTCACTTGTGTGCGTTCCTATGGCTCACGTGCTCCATATCTTATATCTCTATGGTTGTTATTCCATGGTTGTTATAAACAAATATCTAAATATAAAGATTACCCATACAAATTTTAAGTTTCAAATTTTTTCCTACTTGTGTATGAAAATAAAAAGTATTTATGTCTGATATTGCAAAAAGTTCATATAATGGCAAGTGAATTATGAACCAGAAAAGTCAGTAAATGTTTATTCTAAACAACATTTGTTATCATTTTCAGATTTTTTGGCACTTAGCACGTGCTCCGTAACTGGAAGAAACAATAAAATCAAAACATAAGCAGGTAATTTTTTTTATATTGAATGTGTATGAGGCATTTTATATATTTTGAATGTTTTTAATAGTTACCGTGGGTTTATACAGCGATAAAATAAAATAAGGAATAAGATAAGAAAATAGAACATACGTAATTCAATGAGAGCGTTTATACATGTACTGAATAAAAATAAGAAATAAGGAATTAAATAAGAATGGACTTATTTTTCATTCTTATCTTATTTTAGTTCGGAAATTGAAGTACGCATGTACAGAAATGACAGAATTGTTTCATTCCTAACCTTCAATATTTTTTCGCGAAGAATGAAAAATTTTAATTTACTAAACAAATATAAAAGAGTTCCCGGTGAAATGTGAAACGACCATACATGAAAATTAAAAATTAGGTTAAAAGTTTTGGCACAGAAAATACAAAAAACATGAAATTCTCAATTGACATGAACGTCATTGTCATAAAAAGCCGTGATTTCATTGGTTGATTCTTATTTCTTAATTGACTGTATAAACGGATCAATTTTTGTCTTATTCCTTATGCTATTTCTTATTTTATCTTATTTGCTGTATAAACCCAGGGTTACAGATTATACATAATTTCTAATAAGTACAAGTGATCAAGAGGTGGCTGATTTTATTAATTATTTTGAAGATTATTAAGTCAAAAACATAAAAAATTTGCTTACAGACTTTAGTTGGTTTGAAGGCTAACATTCACCGGGAACGCTTTCATAAAAGCCTTAAATATATATACATATATCTAATATCTGTGCTATAGTGAGATTTGTCAGAGATAAATTGTTTGACAGACCAACAACTTGCTAAAAAAAACAAGATTTGCACCAAAATTAAAGAAATAGTAAAAAAAATTGTAGCTCTTTTTTTCACCAACCTAGCAGCACTAAATTATCATATTTATTCACTTAATTAAACTAAAACATCACATAATAAATATAAATAAATAAACACCATAAAATTGTTTTATTTCCTATATATATTCGGTATCTGTACAATGTTAAAACTTATTAAATACATATATGACCACCTATATATTATATAGTTTCTCTCCTGCTCCGTCTTAGATTGGTCTTGGTCCCGGTGTTCTTGTGCTTATACTTACTTAATACTTTAACTGAGTGGATGTTTTATAATTGAACTCTTTTACTAAGGTAAAAACCTATAAAAGCTTGCAACGTTGTTAACACTGTTATGTATTTTTGTCAGTTTTGGAGTATTACATTAATATTATTATAACCAAAGAATGATTATTCTTCTTCTTCTTTGTCGAATGGCTTCGCTACAGGGCGATTCGCCAGTACTATTTGTTTGCGGCTGAGATGTTAGCTGGTATTATACCATTTCACAGCCGCTGACATTTGCTTCACAAATTACAGTTTGCTTGAAGTGGTAAATTTGTATAATACTTATGTTATTGAGAGGTTATAATTAAACAATTAATGTAAAACAAATGGTAGGTAAGGTATACATTACACAAGACAGCACAATTGAAGGAAAATCTGAAAGGAAACATATTATAAAATTGAGCATTGTTTGTTACAATTTAATTTTGTTAAAATCAAGAAAGCGCAGAATTGTGTTGATCGTCCTTGTATTGGGTGAAAATAGTAATGACTCAATCGACAAAGGGGTAGCATAGTTCATTGATGTGAAAATTGTGTATAAATCCATATTAGGTGATATATTGATGGGACATTCAAAGAAGATATGGTTCAGGTCCTCCACCCTACCGCATTCACAAAAAGGGTTATTTATAATATTGATTTTAAAAAGGTGTTGTTTTGTCAAACAATGACCAGTTCTCATACGGATTATTGTAGATATGTGTCTTCTATTTACATAAACTAAGTCAGAAAACCACGATTTGGAAGGAAAAGAGGTTTGTATTTTTTTATATTGGAAATTTTTCTTCTGTACGGTGTCGCTCCATTTATTTTTAAATTTGACAATTATCTTTCCTTTAATGACACTTGCAATGTCTTGGGAATCTAGGGAAATGTTTAGAGGAATGTTTAAATTAGCCCCTATTTTAGCTAGTAGGTCCGCTTCTGAGTTACCAGGAATATCAGAATGTCCTGGTATCCAGGAAACCAGGATTTGGGATCCACCCTTATTTGACTGAGCAATAAGATTTCTTGTTTTTAGGATTACTGGGTCGTCTGATGCTGAAATTTTGGGGGTTGTTATTTTATTGATAGCATTTAGGGAATCGGAAAATATAATAGCCTTGTTAATTCCTTTCGAAAAAGTAACTTTTATTGCTTGGTAGATTGCCACAATTTCTGCTTTAGTGATGGATAATTCACCAGGAAGTCTGGAGGAAAATTTAAAATTAATGTTAGGGATGTTGATTCCAAAACCTGCTCTACCGTTTATTTTTGAGGCGTCAGTGTATATTAATGAAAAGTCTTTAGTGTAGTATTCTGTAGCCGCAGAGAATTGTTGTTTAATTAGTATGTCATTTTTCTTTATGTTGCAATTTAGCGAGTGTATGGGTTTAACTAATGTGTTGAAATCTGTTTCATAGCACGGGAAATTTGAAGATTTGTAGATTTTTTTAAAGTACGGGAGGAAATATTCAAGGGCCGAGATGAGGTGTGGTATGTGATTGCTTTTGTTCCAAATTGGTTTGTTTATAATTATTCTGCGAATTCTAAAAAGAGATGAAATTATTGGATGGTTTTTTATCCTGATGATTTTGGACAAAAATTTTGTTGCCAATATTAGGGTTCTATGTTCTATGTCGATCTGTGCGGATTCAGCTAAGATTGCCATATGTGGGGTAGATTTCATACATCCTAGGCAGGTTCTGAGACCTTCAAAAAATACTGTATTTAATTTATTGATGTTTTTTAGGGTTATTGGACTGAAAAGAAAAGAAGCATAATCTATATGTGATCTAATTAGTGCATTAAATGTCATGATAAGAATTCTAGGGTCCGCGCCCCACCACACTCCACATAGTGCACGTAACACATTCATGTTGGTCTTTATTTTATAGATGATTTTTTCAAAATGAGGATTCCAGTCCAAGTGTTTGTGGAATATGACTCCTAGAAATTTTACTTGGTTTTTCAAGGGAATAATTGTGTTGTTACAGAAAATTGGTGGAGGTTTTATTTTACGTTGTCCTTTTGTAAACCACAGAGCTTCACATTTTTCAGATGACAGAGACAGCTTGTGTGTTTTGAGCCATTTTTGAATAGTAAGTATTTCCATGTTCATTAGGTCAACCATATTATGAATATCTTTTCCAGTTATATATACGACCAAGTCATCTGCATAACCACAAATATTTACCCTCTCAGAAACTATAGCAAATAGGTCGTGGGTGTATATATTAAAGAGGATAGTACTTAGGGGTGAACCTTGGGGGAGACCTTTGGAAGCTGTGTATGGTCCTAGAAAGTTACCAGTACATGATCTTGAATATAGCAATCTATGTTGTAAGAGATTGAAAATCAGGTTGTTTATTGCGGAAGGGATATTTAATTTTTTAATTGTATTATAGAGTATGGAGATGTCAACATTATCATACGCCGACTTGATATCAAGAAAAACGGCTAAAACTGATTGTGAGGATTCGAATGATTCTAATATGGAAGAATGGAGTAGGGCTAGGTTGTCATATGTTCCTCTACCTTTCCTAAAACCAGATTGGAAGATTTTGAATGAAAGTGTATGTTCCATGTGCCAGTCCAGGCGATTTTTTATCACGATTTCAAGAGTTTTAAGGATACAGGAGGATAAGACTATAGGTCTGAAGCTATCGGACGACAGAGGATTCTTGAGGGGCTTTAATATATTAATTATATTAAAATTTCTCCAATCGTTGGGAATAGATCCACCATACAAACAATTGTTATAAAACGACAATAATATATTTTTTGCAGAGAGTGGTAGGTGTTTTATCATTGTGTAAGAGATATCGTCCATACCTGCAGCAGAGTCTTTTTTATTGGATAGAGCAAGATCAAGTTCATAGATTGAAAATGGGGCTACTAATTCATTATCATAGGAAAGAGTGAAATTAGGGTCTATATTGATGGAAGACATTTTATAGAGAGTTTCTTGTTTAATATCGTCTGAGGGGTTGCAGAATTCTTTGAAATTGTGGTAATTTGAAAATTTTTTGATTTTATCCCATACATACGAAATATTAGATTCTTTATTTAATGTTTCACAGAAATTTTTAAATTTATGTTTTTTCTTTTGTTTTAGGTTTCTTCTGGTTATAGCAATCAAACGTTTTGTTTCAATGAAATTTTCGAGTGAAGGGGAATTATTAAAGTTGGCTATTGCCCTTTTTCGGGATTTAATCCATAGCGAACATTCCTCGTCCCACCATGGATTACTGGGTTTGCCACGTACACCACAATTTTTAAAAGGGATTGTTTCGTTGGCAGCCTTGTTAATAACCGATAGAAATTCTTCGTAACTTGGTTTTTCGGGTATATTGTGAATATATGTAGAAAGCTTTGTGAAATAAAGTTTCCAATCAGCTTTTTTGGTGTTTCTAATCTTATATATGTTACAAAATGATTTTTTAGATATATTCATCTCCGAAATATTCAAGTTGACAAAGGTGGGAAAGTGGTTGCTGTTGCCACAATCCTGTATAACATCCCATTTAGAGTATATGACCATGCTATTGCTCATGATTGATAGATCTACTGCACTGGTATTCTTGTCGGGAGATTGAAGAAGAGTTGGAGAGCCATTGTTTAACACTGTCAAGTTATTGTTGAAACAAAAGTCGAAAATATTTTTACCTCCTTTATTGGGTATACCATTATCCCATGCAGGGTGGTGTGAGTTCATGTCTCCCATAATAATTAAATTTTTTAATTGGATATCTTTGATCATGTCATTTAAAAAGGATTGTGATAGAGCCGAGTTGGAACTAGAATATATATTTATAAGGTGAAGATTGTCAATGTTGATAATTATGTATTGAATTAAATCAGAATTGAATTTTCTAGTGGTTGAGAAGAATATGGATTTTTTGACACATGTGATTACACCACCGTATCCGTCATCTCTATCTTGACGAACAGTGTTGTAGGAGTTTAGGGAGAATCTTGAGTCATTTCTAAGCCATGACTCGTTAATGAAGATAACATCAGGATCTTTATCGGATATTAAGTTGATTAAATTATCCCTATTTGCTTTAATACTTCGTATATTCCATTGTAGAATTTTTAATTTTGTTTTACAAGACATAGTAAATGTGAAAAATCAATAAAAATCGGCTTCAGAGGATGAATCTAGTTCCATATAGGAACCTACGTTTAAATGGGATAAAAATTTTTTAATGTTATTTAGATTATCGGGTGTTGCGTTATTTATAAATTGTAAGCAAGCATTTTTAATAATGTGAACAGGATCGGAGTCAGAATTTTGAATAGAATGCAAGGCACTGGAGTTCCAGGCTAAATTTTGTTGAGAAGATGAGGGGGATTTTTCAAGAGATGTAGATTTAGAAGATGACATTAGGGTTTGTTGGGGAGACACTGAGGATTTCATTGATCTTCCATTAGGAAAGAAGAGGGCTTCTTCATGGGCCTTCTTATCATAACCTTTCTGTAGTACTCTACGTTTATTGTCAGGATTGGTTGCTACTTGTTGAAAGGAACGTTTGGTAGTGGAGGACCTGAAGTTATGTACTCTTCTTTGCATAGGTGAAATAGAATTGTTTGTATTGGATTTAGTGTTTGATGTGTTATTGGATGTACTACTATTAGAGTGTCTGTTAGGAAGAGTCGGAAAGTCTTTAGAGTTCATTATGAATCTTTCTTTTTCTAAATATGCTTTAGGTATTGCATCATTCGCATCAAAAAATGACATATTTTCAAAAGCCATTAATTCTTTGATATTCTTTTGTCTTAGAAACTCTGGACATTCTCTATCAGTGGCTTTGTGAGGGCCTTTACAATAAAAACATTTTATTTCGCATTCATCTGAATGAGCGAGTTCGCCGCAGTTACAGCAACGTGACTTGCCCTTACAATGAGTTTTTGTATGACCAAATCTAAGACAATTGAAACATTGTGTAACTGGGGCGATGTATATATCAACGCGTTTAGGCAAATCGTAAAAATTTATAGATTTGGGCATTATTACCCCTTTAAAAGTAAAAAGTGCGGTTCCGGTTGGTTCATAAGTTGTAGTACCGTTATTAATGACTCTTCTATTGAGCCGTCTAACACTTAGTATTTCAATATCAGTATCAGTACTGCAACATTCTAGCAATTCTTTGTCATCGACATCCATATCTAGTTGTCTTACTAAGCCTTTACACGTTACAAAGTTAAATGGGATGAAAATTTTATATCCTTTCTCCAAAAGATTTTTATTGTTTAAGAATTCATTAGCAGATTGAAAATTTAAAAATTCTACTGCGATTCTATTCAACCCTTTGCTTGAAATTTTCTTAATGTCTTTTAATTTTAGATTAAATATATCGCGTGCTATTTTTATTCCATTAAATGTACCTACTTTAATACCAGGTATGTTAGTCGATTCTAAGTATACAAAAAAGGGACCACTATCTTTATCAGTATAAATGTTATTGTTTTTTTCTACGCCCATGACTGTAAACGTCAAAAATCGCACTGTAGACATTCCGTGTAAGTGACATTTAACAATAACATGCACGTAATGAGATCTCATATAACATACATGTGCGTTTAGATAAAAAAACTTAAATTTCTTTGTTTAATCAAATTGCAATAAAATTTTTATGTACGTACTACTTTATTTGGTCTATTTACAAACTTTTAGTCAATTTAAAAACATAAATATATAATAGTTTTTATTAAAAAATAAAATAAAAATAAAACAGATATAGGCAACATACATTACATTTTAAATTATTATTTAATCTAGGATGTTACTTATTGTCACTACTTTGATAAATGTTATTTTAAACGGCAAATTTTGTCATATATTTTTTAAGAGATGTCAAATATTTAGAATTTAAATTAAAATATTGAGTCGTAGAAAAAGCATAGTACGTAACTCGAGTGGTAAGAGGTATTACGTACTCGTGTAATTACGCACTCGCCGCTACGCGGCTTCGTGCGTAACTTTTTCACTCGTACGTAATATCCTATTTACCACTCTTGATACGTAATATACTATTTTGTGTTTTGTCGATTTGTGAAACGGAATTTTCAGATAAATTAGCCGAAATAATATCGTTTTTTATTAAGGAAGCCGGGTTATTAGATGAATCAAGGGAGGACGAGCCTCCCCCTTCATCACCCATAATTTTAAAAAGGCCGTCAGCACAACTCTGTATAGAAAAAACAAAAAAAAAAACACGTAAAAAAAAGAAAAAATAATTAAATGAAATAAGGAAAAGCAACTACCGTATACTAATGCAAAGTAAATGTAACCAAAGTCAAAAATAAAAACTAATGCTCAACTTACCCACACTAGACAAATAGGTAGGGTGATTAAAGAAAGCCTCTCGTATGCGATGTTTCACCACCAAGCACAGGTCGAGAATGCGAAAGAATGATTATAACACACATTCTCTGATTTCTTCTTTTGCGAATAAAGGCCTCAGCTATTAGAGGTATTCGGACTAATGATACCAACAGTCAATTTTGTAAAAAGCGTTCCTTTGACCAACATTAAACGCATGCGCAATTACTTATTTCTAATGTTACATCAGCACAGAACTGCTTTTATTAATTTTTATAATAATCTGCACCGTTTTTTACAAATTTTACGATGGTGCAAATTAGAAAATTAAAATTGCAAATTTTTGGTAAAAGCCGCATATCGAAATACACTTTAGGGAGTGAGATATAAGCGTTTGAATCTGGTTAGAGTAAGCCAATTTTTTTAATCAAGTTTAAAAAAAAAGTACGAGGGTGCAAATTATGAAAAATACGTTTTTGAAAGGTGCAAATTAAGCTCTTTCATTAGGTATAAACAATTTTTTTTTTAAAGAAATTTTTGGGGCTGGAAGAGCGGTGGTTACTCCTTGTCTAGTCTCCATGTCTCACTCCCTAAAGTAAGGCACTATAAATATAGGTATTATCGTCAGCCATGTTTTGTCCAATGTCAACCACAAAACCAGAGATTATAGAACAGATGTGTTGATGTCTAATATAAAGTTGGCCATAAGTACTGACATCAGCGCACTATGTTTAAAATTTTACTTTTACACCCTTTTTATGCTTAAAGTACCTTAAGTTAATTTTAATCTAAAACCACTAGTACTTACTCTATCACTATACCGTTATAAGTACTTTTTAGCTTTTCGCGCTACCCATTTTTACCACTACAAAATACGATTACACGTCTCTTTAATGTGTCTATGATCTGACACGTGAATTGAGTGACATTGGAAAAAAAATGGCTGATGATAATACCTATATCTATAGTGCCTTACCTAAAGCGTATTTCGATATGCACCTTTTACCAAAAATTTGCAATTTTAATTTTCTAATTTGCACCATCGTAAAATTTGCGAAAAACGGTAACAATTATTATAAAAATTAATAAAATCATTTCCTGGCTGCTGTACGTTCAGAAATAAATAACTGCGCATGCGTTCACTACCCGCAGTTACTTATTTCTGACAGCAGTCCGAAACTAATTTTATTAATTTTTATAATAATTGTTACAGTTTTTCGCAAATTTTACGATGGTGCAAATTAGAAAATTAAAATTGCAAATTTTTGGTAAAAGGCGGATATCGAAATACTCTTTAGGGAGTGAGAAATGATTATTTAAATCTGGTTTAAGTAAAGCAAATTTTTAATCAAATTTATCAAAAAAAGTACGAGGGTGCAAATTATGAAAATACATTTTTGAAAGGTGCAAATTAAGCTCTTTTAATAGGTATAAACAATTTGCATTTTAAAGAAATTTTTGGGGCTAGAAGAGCGGTTGTTGTCTATTACCTTTGAATATATAAAACCTGTTTTATATTCTATATATGTTTATTATTAGTATTGGATATTGGATTGTTCTGTGATGTTAGGATTAAATATCCCGGATTGTTCAATTCAGTATAGTATTTTTTATCATTTTCTGTCCAATGTCAACCACAGATAATAGAACAGATGTGGTGATGCCTAATATAAACTTGGCAACAAGTTCCCACATTAGCGTGCCTTGTTTAAAACTATTCACTATACTTTCACCACAGATTAATAAAACTTTTACACTCTTTTTATGCTTAAATCTTTAAATTAAAACAACTAGCATTTATCCTGTCACTATACCGCTATAACTACTTTTCCCCTTTTCGCTATATCAGCTGATTATATTTTGCTGGTTTAGGTCCCATTTTCAACAATACAGAATACGATTGCGCGTCTCTTAAATTTGTCCATGGTCTAACACTCTAACATGTGAATTTAGTGACATTGGACAGAAAATGGCCGATGATTTATTTATTTATTGATACACTTTACCATGGCACTTTACAAACACCAATGAGTTAATTACATGTATAATGATGATAATATCTATATCTATAGTGCCTTAAACTAGGTACAATTGACTGGCTGGATATCGAAAGACAAGAGGTCAACACAACCAGAAGAAGTTTTTCATAAACATATATACTTAATATGACAACGTCAATATTGTCAATGTCATTTAATTACTAAAATAGTGCGAAGTTAGCGTTAGTTTTAAGATCAAGTAATATACTTGATATTCTAGGACATTTTTAGTTTTAATTCTTTCTTAATATCCTTGTAAATCATTATAGGTAATGTTAATCTATTTAAGGTTGCCTCGGAGTGCTGTGTAAGTGCGTCCTAGAGTGTCGTTGGTCGTTGGAACCTTTGAATATGAAGGTTGGAACCACTGTCTCCATGCCCGTAATATTAGATATTAAGCAAACGGTTCTGTCAACTGTCAACTAATGAAATAAAAATAAACTAATATTTTGGCGACATTAGTGCTTCCAGTTTATAATTGTATTTAGTTATTATTGTTTTGTTTTTTGTAAACCTTATTAAAGTGTTTCCCACAATTATTGATTCATTTTCCGAAGATTGAGTTTGTGCACAAGAGGAATAAACCCTCACTACCTCGACCCACTATAATTGGCTATCCAACGTGAAGCAGAAGCAAGATTTAAGGAAAAAACCGAGTAAGTTCAATTCCTTTGTATGTTTTTACGATCTGTACGCGATTTAAACGTAACTATGCCCGATAAAAATCACATCGTTATGACTCAAGCAATGCTTCAAAACTTAATCTCTAACCTTACAACTAATCTAAATAAGAATAACACTGATGTGAATTTTTTACTTTAATTGATTCAGTAATAGTTTACAAAGATTGCGTAAACATTTCCGCTAAAAATGCTCTTAACTTAATCTTATTTATGGTTTATTAAATGACAGAATTAGAGAGAAAATGAGACGTGATAAAATCTAAAATTTTAAAGTATTCACTTAAACTGATCGTGTTATCGAAAAAACATTATTTGATAAGTTTAAATGACAATGCTATTCTAACAAAACAAAAATCCGTTTTGTATAATTACTGCAAAAACTATGGATACTCGAAGAAAGAATGTAGGAAATTAAATGCTCGAAACAACCCTACCAAAAGCACGACTTCAGATTCTGTAAACGCTATAAGTAATACTAATAACTCCATCTGGAACCCATCTTGTTATGGTTGCAAATTAATAAATTGTCTCTTCTGAGTCTTCTGTCCCAATAGATGTTCTCGGTACATTTGTATTTAGGTCTTCTATAGCTACGAGGATATCCTGAAATAAAAAAAACGTGTGCGTCTCAGGACGCGCGACAGAAGTGATAACTTCAACTAATCCAAGTTGAACTATTTAATATTGAAATTTTTAACTTGAGAAAAACTTTGCCTATTACTTAAATTTTATGATAATGTGTATAAATTTAAAAATTTAAATATTTTGAAAATTCTGAAAAATTTGAAAATTTTTGAAAATTTTGAAAATCCTAAAAATTTTGAAAATTTTAAAAATTTTGAAAATTCTAAGAATTTTTGAAAATTCTAAAAATTTTAAAAATTCTGTATCTAACTTCTGAAAATTTTGAAAATTCTGAAAATTTGAAAATTTGGAATATTTTTGAAAATTCTAAAAATTTTAAAAATTATTGAAAATTTTAAAAATTTTGAAATTCTGATAATTTTAAAAATTTTGAAAATTCTGAAAATTTTTGAAAATTCTAAAAATTTTGAAAAATTTCGAAAAATTTTGAAAATTTTGAAACTATGAAAATTTAAAAATTTTGCAATTCTAAAAATTTTGAAAATTTTCAAAATTTTAAAAATAAATTTAAAAATTTGAAAATTCCCGTAGAAAAGATAGTTTCTTCATAGAAAAGATTGGTTTTCCTATAGAAAAGATAGTTTATTTATAGAAAAGATTGTTTTTCCCATAGAAAAGATAGTTTCTTCATAGAAAAGATTGTTTTTCCCATAAAAAAGATAGTTTCTTCATAGAAAAGATTGTTTTTCCCATAGAAAAGATAGTTTCTTCATAGATAAGATTGTTTTTCCCATAGAAAAGATAGTTTCTTTATAGAAAAGATTGTTTTTCCCATAGAAAAAATTGTTTCTTCATAGAAAAGATTGTTTTTCCCAGAGAAAAGATAGTTTCTTCATAGATAAGATTGTTTTTCCCATAGAAAAGATAGTTTCTTCATAGAAAAGATTGTTTTTCCCATAGAAAAGATATTTTCTATGGGTATTTTGAAATTTCTAAAAATTTTGAAAATTTGAAAATTCTAATAATTGTGAAAATTTTGAAAAGTTAAAAAAACAATCATTTTGAAAATTTTGAAAAAAATCAAGAATTGCTTTTTCTATGTGTTTATTTATTTATTAAACGGAAATATCCTTTTTCACAATAATTATTAATAAACAATATAGATATAGCAAGCATTGGTTTAAAACTTAACTTAACACTTAACAAAATACATATGTATAAAAGATATAAAAGTATAAGAAACAAAAGTCTACAAAAGTCTAACAAAACTAACATATATATACACACATATATACACATATATAGATCACAGAATGAACGAGTACTACAAGTTGTTGCATAAAAGGCGTAAACATTGGTTTTTAAAACTATTAGTCGACGAACCTATTATATCACAGCTCTTATAATTATTATTACATAGACGCATGCATCTTCGTAAGGGATTGTTGTAACTAAAATTAGATGTACAAGTGGGTATTTCAAATAAAACTGTATTGCGAGTAGATCTTAAAGGTACCTTAAAATGTATGGAAGACAGGATATCGGGACAATTTACAGTGCCATTTATTATCCTATGTAATGTCATCAAATCTAATAAATCACGCCTAATTTGTAGTTTCGGTAAGGCCAATTGGCTACTTAATTGGTCATAGCTTTTATTAACACCAAGTTTAAATGCACATGATCTTAAAAATTTATTTTGGACTGATACTATTTTGCTGATATGAACGTTATAAGGGGACCAAATAACAGATGCATACTCCAGGATTGATCTAACGAATGATAAGTATATTAATCGCATTGAATGAGTTGTGAAATCGGCAGTGTCGATTTATGAAATCAAGCATTTTTAAAGACTTGTTAACTATAAAATTAATATGAGGAATAAATGATAATGAACTGTCAAATATGACACCGAGGTCTCTGGTTTCTTGTACCCTATTAATGATTTTATTGTTTACACTATAATTATATTTAAGAGCTGTCATACGTTTAGTGAACGAAATACATACACACTTGGAAGAATTAAATATCATATCATTATGAGTACACCAAAGTTCAGTATAAGATGTTTGGAAAAAGCATAGAGAGAGAGAAATATGATATTATTATGTGTAAAAACGATAAACAACGCGTTATGATAAACGCATTTTTCAACGCGTTAAGCTAAAAATCAGTTACCCTCCCATAACAAGTTATCACTTCAAAAATGCTCATAACTAACCATATTCCTAAGAAATTGTGGTAATTTAATCGTAACATCCAACAGCTGTGCATATACACACAAAGTAAAGTTGTAATAAATATTAATTTTAAAATATATATAATTTCAATTTCAGGCGAGAACAATCGTAGAGGAAATATGGATATTTCTGTAATTAAACAAGAAGAAGAAGAAATAGAAATTGTTAACGAACCAAGACCCGAATTGCATTGTTTCAATCAGGTGGAAACAAGTAATTATATTTTATATATTTATTCTTTCAAATCTTTTTATTTTCCTAAAATTTTGAAAAAAATTTTTGTTTTTGTTGCGAAATATTTCTTTTGCTTTGATTTTATGGGTAGATACAGTTTCGTCCGGGACGAATTTTTAAACATGGACAGGTTCGTCCGTAAGTACTTCTCCGAAAAAGGAATGAATATTGCCAAGTATCAAGTGTCATTAACACGATAATTCTCTAGGTAAATTCGCCACCGAACTTTAATGACCACCGGTAACTTCGCCACTGTACCACTTTACTGTACCTATCTTGTGTCTATTTCTTTGGATACATTTCCTACCTCTGAGTTTTACTTTTATTGTTTTTGCACTTTTTAACACTTTGTCCAAGGCTTTATGTAATTCCAAAGTAGAATTGGGCAGATTTAGAAACTTCTTCCTTCTTTTTCCGTAAATACTTCTTTTAACGGAGTTAAGGTCCATTGTTAAGTGGTCTGATTCGTTGTATTTTAGAACACTGTGCAAAATTTGTTTTGGCTGATGCAAACTTATGTCTTCCGAAGCTTTGCGCTTAGCAGTAACTGCCATGAACTGCTTTTTTAAAACAAACTTGCATAACTCTTGATGGCTGTGTGTTATGTCGTGATACAACTTTTTCTTCGCCAACCGTGGAACCCTGCAGTTGGCCAGTTTTTCACAAAAATTAAATTTGAAATTGTTTACAAATAGTACCACTTTTCCCCGCTTGGTTAAACTAGATTAAACATTTAAGTTTTCCATCAAGTGACAACTGCGGAAGCAAATCATTTAATACCTGGTTATGCACATGCAAAATTATCCCACCCACCGATAAAATTTATCTTTCCCAAAATATCGTAGAAAAGCCTACTGCATCTTAATTGCATTTCTTGGATCGATTAAATCAAGTTGGGTTATACCTGAGCAATGCCCGGACAAAACTGTATACTTTTAAATTTTATAATATTACCTACCTGGACAAAAGTGTAGTCATTAACAAAAGTATATAGGGATTACGGACGAAACTGCAATCGCCGGATTTTATATTGATAACATTTACATGACTAATTTTAAATTTTAATAAAACGCTTACTTTTCGAGATTTTATAACTCTCTTAAGAAGCTTTTCCACTGAACTAAAGTTGGTGCGGAGACACAAATTTAAAAAATTGCAATAAGTCGGTTGTTTCACAAGATTTTTCGGACTATTAAAATTCACTAAAAATGAAGGAAAAATGTACCTAACGCCGCTTTAGGAGTTTTTACTTTAAAACTTTTTAACCTTTCTTTTGTAATTTTAGAAAGTATACAAACAAGAATATATTGAATGACATTAATGAAAAATTAAAAAAATATCTCATCCAACATGACTCGAACACACCTTTGAGTCTACGCGGTAACGCTCTTACAACTAAGCTATGCATGCTTAGTCATTATTTCGCTTTTTGGTCGTTTAATTCAACACATATAGCATGACTTAGTAAACGATTAGTTGAGATATCTCTAATGGGACTTTTGAAATTTTTGAGAAAGAGATTTTGTCAAATCGACAATTAAAATATCAAACCCTAAAACACTTTTTTTTTAATCTTTCTACGTGCTATTATGGCGCCACCTAAAATTGTTCCCTCCCGATTAACACTTTTTAATACATTTAGATGGTTCTCCTTTGTCAAAATACCATGGCCAACAATAATGCAAAAAAACCTGTGAACTTACTTATATATTAAACCATTACATTAGTTTATTTTTGATTTCAGTTCAAGAAGAGCCCTACAAAAGTAGTATGTTTAAGAAAGAACCGAAATTCGAATACGAAGACTCTGAACAATTCGTTGAAACTAAAAGTGAAATGTTAATTAGAAGTGAAAATGATAATTCAAGTCAAACTAATCATGAGATGCATCTTGAATGTGACATTAAAAAAGAAGAATTACACTATTTGCGAAAATTTTGATAAAGAATTACATTCAGAGCGACGCATCAAAAGGTATTCCAGGAAACAGGATCCAAGTTCTAAAAAACGTAAGTCTTTGTGTAATTAACAGTCTCATAAAAAATATGATTATTAAGCCATTAGACTGATATAGAAAATTAACGTATTTCGAAGAATTATCAGCAACTTCTGACCTCAACATTTCAGAATATTTTGGGTCTAACATGTTCTAACATGTTATTCATTTTTTTTCCAATATTTCATAAATTTGATTTCTCGTTTGTTTTTTCCGCTGTCCATGCGACTTTTAGTATTTGCCTGTATATTCAAATTTCGAATGCTTCGAATCTGTTCATGTAGTTTACTTTTAATGTCCAGCTCTCCATTCCATAGAGCAACACTGACCACGTTTTGCAAATCGGATTTGTAGGATGAGGTCAAATTCGGTATTGGTAAGAGCCCTTTTGAATTTCTTGATAGCATTTCTGGTCATCTCTATTCGACATTGATTTCTAATTCGGAAGACGATCAATCGGGGAAATAAACATTCGGGAGTGTTAAAATACATTTCTTTAATAAAAAAGATCAATTTTTTTGTGCCAAACATTTAGGACATACTGTCAAGCCTACCAGGGTTGGTAGGTCTTTGGGGGTATGTTCTCTTATGAGGTAGCTTGATAGAAACGGGAAGAATAAAATAACCAGTATATTAATAAAAGAGAAATGCAATATAAACAATATGAATATAAATGTATATGTATATCATGGATATGGAATCCAGAAGGGCTTTCCGCAAACAATCCCGCTACCCTAGTAATGAGGGAAACAAATGGATTAGTCACACTTACAGTATTTTAAATGATTCTAATTAATCTACAATGGGAAATATGAATGATTACTCAACTAATTACATCTATAAGTCCAAAAGGGGTTCCTACACAATCAAATTAATCTTACCTTAACATAGTACTAAGGCACATCACCACAAAAGGAACTGCGTTTATGAAATTAAAACTTTAACTACCGGTGCGTACGTCCCTAAACGTCTTCTTCTCGAGCGGCGAATAAGACCCCGATAATCGCCGCGTTCCTGCATTTATTCGCTAATTTTTGTTATTACATTGATTATTAAATATTTATTAACAACACGGTGTATAATGTAGCTCTCAAAATATTTAACTATTTCGGAGTGTCTATATTTGCTTTTATTACTGCTAATTGTATCATTATTATCATAATGTGTGCTTATATGTTTTCAGGTTTTCTATCTGCGACCAAAAAATGTCAACCTCACTTTGGAAAATTCTATGGAACATGTTCATCTTGTGGAAAATTTTTCTATGATATATTGCTATTTTTAAATCATTTTTATATTTACCACCTTTTCGTTAATTCGAAAACCTCTGTGAACTTAAAAAGGAATTATTCTGGCACAAAGCATATTAACCGACAAGATCTTAGTAATTTAAACAAACAGATAAGGACGGACAATTTTACACAACAAAGTAATTTCAAAAAATTAATTAAAACCCACAGTGGCGAAAAACTTTTTAAATGTAAAATTTGTTCGAAAGGTTTCACACGACCCTGTCACTTAAAAACTCATATTAGAACTCATACTAACGAGAAACCTTTTAAATGTAAAATTTGTTCAAAATGTTTCACACATCCCAATAGTTTAAAAGTTCATAATAGAACTCACACTGATAAGACACCTTTTAAATGTAAAATTTGTTCTAAATTTTTCACACAATCCAGTACTTTAAAAACTCATATTAGCACTCACACTGGCGAAAAACCTTTTAAATGTAAAGTTTGTTCTAAATGTTTCACATATTCCAGTAATTTAAAAACTCATATTAGAATTCACACTGGTGAGAAACCTTTTAAATGTAAAATTTGTTCAAAATGTTTTACACAATCCACTAATTTAAATAGGCACATTAGAACTCACACTAACGAGAAACCTTTTAAATGTAAAATTTGTTCAAAATGTTTCACATATCCCAATAGTTTAAAAGTTCATAATAGAACTCACACTGATGAGACACCTTTTAAATGTAAAATTTGTTCTAAATTTTTCACAAAATCCAGTACTTTAAAAACTCATATTAGAACTCACACTGGCGAAAAACCTTTTAAATGTAAAATTTGTTCAAAATGTTTCACAGATTCCAGTAATTTAAAAACTCATATTAGAATTCACACTGGTGAGAAACCTTTTAAATGTAAAATTTGTTCAAAATGTTTCACATATTCCAGTGATTTAAAAGTTCATATTAGTGCTCACACTGGTGAGAAACTTTTTGAATGTAAAATTTGTTCAAAATGTTTCACACAATCCGGTCACTTAAAAACTCATATTAGAACTCACACTGGTGAAAAACCTTTTAAATGTAAAATTTGTTCGAAATGTTTCACACAATCCAATGGTTTAAAAGTTCATAATAGAACTCACACTGATGAGAAACTTTTTGAATGTAAAATTTGTTCAAAATGTTTCACACAATCTGGTCACTTAAAAACTCATATTAGAACTCACACTGGCGAAAAACCTTTTAAATGTAAAATTTGTTCAAAATGTTTCACGCATCCCAATAGTTTAAAATATCATATTAGAACTCACACTGACTAAAAACCTTTTAAATGTAAAATTTGTTCAAAATGTTTCACACAATCCAGTAATTTAAAAACTCATAAAACTCACACTGCCGAAAAGCTTTTTAATTATAAAATTTGATCAAAATGTTTCATAGAATCCGGTTATTTAAAAATGGTGAAAAAACTTTCAAATGTGAAAGAATCCCGCACAAAATCAATGAAAAAGTATTTATCGTCAAATTGTCTGAACTCTTGCGAATAAATAGCTCTGTGTGAGTAGAACAAAAGTCTCAATAGGCATCAAGCTTAAAAATATTGCACATACACAATAATTTCTAATTAACTAATTATGATAAGTAAGATTTTATGTTCGACAGCTTACAATAAAATATATTTAAATCCTGGCTAACGTTATTTGTCCTTTTACATATTATATGAAGCGGAGAATTCTCCAGAATATTTGTGCGACCTGAATTGGCATAAAAAGTATGAGGGAACGGAAATATTAAAATTTTCCAATATTCTCGGTCAGCCAATAAGACTAACGATTTTATAAGTTAACACTACAATGCAATAATCACGCCTGTTTTTGAGCCTGCAAAGTTTATGCTTTTCTAATAGCTCAGAGTGAGGTATGCCTATTGATGGATAAATGCCATCAATTTTCAGGCTTAGCAATTTTGAAAATCGTTTTTGATTTGCTTCTATTCGATCTCTATGATATTGATAATATGGACTCCACACAACTGACCTTATAAAAGCATAAAACAGAGTTTTTAAGGTGGAAGTCTTCTTAAAATCAATAGAGCTACGTGCAATTAACTCATATATGCGATATGAGGAGGATACAACATTATTGATGTGCTTATTAAATGATAGGTTAGTGTCAAAGTGACGCCAAGATTCGTAAATGTTTCCGGACGCTCGAGAACAACGCTCTCTATTGAGTAATTTTATAAAGCTTTAGGACAAAACTCTACATTTATCCGGGTTTAGAGGCAAATTATTACGGTAACACCATTCAACAACACGTCCTAAATTTTCCGAGAGATTATCGCTATCACCTATAATCTCTACTAGGCTGTATAATTTTAAATCATCGGCATATAAAAGGAAATTTACATTTAAAACTTGAGCAATATCATTAATAAAGATATTAAAAAGCAGCGGCCCTAGATTAGTTCCTTGTGGAACACCGGAAGAAGCAGTATATTCAGCAGATTTAAAACCATTGAGCTGCACATATTGCTTTCGATCCCATATTTAGGATTTAGTTTTATTAACTTAGGAGATAATCCCAAGGAAACAAGTTTGTTAAGCAGAATGCTATGGTCAAGTCAATCAAAGGCTTTAGAAAAGTCTGTGTAAATCACATCAGTTTGGGCCCTGTTGTCAATAGATTCAATAATATATTGTTTAATGATCAATAGATTGGTGACTATTGAGCGATTCTTCATAAAACCATGTTGATTTACATTTATACAGCAGCTTACGTGTCGATATATAACTCGCTCCATTAGGATTTCAAAAACCTTCGCAAAGGTTATAGGCCGATAGTTTGATTTATTTCGTCTACCTCCTTACTTGAAGATTGGACAGACCTTTGACGATTTCCATATCCTTGATATTGATGACGATTTTAAACAGGTGTTAAATGTTAATTTTTGAGATATATAGGTTTGAAGTTTGATATACTGAGTATCTCTAGATCTCACTATTAAATTTTTTCCAAAATTCCTAAGATAAAATAGGGTTTTTGGGTTCGCTGATTTCGAATATCTATCACGGTTTAAATTGTGTATTTTTAAGCTTGGTGTCCATTGAGATATTTGTTCAACTCACTTAGAACTATCTAGTCACAAAATTTCAGACAATTTAACAAGAAGTACTTTTCCATTGATTTTGGTTCAAAATGTTTTACACAAATTAAAACGAAAAACCTATTAAATGTAGTTAATACACACGTATAGCAAACTAATGCTGTAAATAAATTTTTGTACAACTGTCATTAAAAGTGACACTTTTAATGATAGCAAACAATGTTAAAAACGATTGTTTACATAGCAGCGTGTTAAAAATACTTTTAACACGTTGCCATGTAAACAAGTTTACTTTTAACACGGTTTAGTTTACTTTTAACACGGTTTAGTTTACTTTTAACACGGTTTGGTTCATTGTCATTGAAAATTCGCTCGTTTCATTATCAAAATAGGGAAGTTGTACAAAAAACATTGTATGGTATTTGTGTTAAAAGTGATTTTATTTTGTTCGTGAAATTGTTCAATTCGCTCCGCTCATTTCACAAACGTTTTCACTCACAAAATAAAACCTCACTTTTAACACTCATATCATAAATAACTATTTTGTACAACTGTCATTAAAAGTGACACTTTTAATGATAGCAAACAATGTTAAAAACGATTGTTTACATAGTAGCGTGTTAAAAATACTTTTAACACGTTGCCATGTAAACAAGTTTACTTTTAACACGGTTTAGTTTACTTTTAACACGGTTTGGTTCATTGTTATTGAAAATTCGCTCGTTTCATTATCAAAATAGGGAACTTGTACAAAAAACATTGTATGGTATTTGTGTTAAAAGTGATTTTATTTTGTTCGTGAAATTGTTTAATTCGCTCCGCTCATTTCACAAACTTTTTCACTCATATCATAAATAACTATTTTAATTCATCTACAAGTTTTTTTTATAAACAATGATGGAATATTAGACACAATGGTTTATTAAACTACAACATAATACTTTTCTAATGTCTAACTATCAAGCTGACATATTTCGTTTCTCTTAACCTTATCCCAAGCCTAGTTGGAGTCGTCGTTAGCCTTCCGTTTTCTTTTTCGCCCTCTATATTTAATACATTATTTCTTCTTCAATTTTTCTCGATTAGGTCTTCATTTATTTTATAAATCTACCTCAACTTCCTTCTTCCTCTTACTTCCCAATCTCATTGTGCTATTGCGGAGAATTTGCAATGGAAATATTGTGTTGGGATTTACACTGTCTGTTTTTTTTTTCATTAAGGATGTCCTCGTGGGTATAGACCTAAATACAAATGTACCGACAACATCTATTGGGGCAGAAGAGACGACTTATTAATTTGGGATTTAAAGGCCTGCAAGTTAGGACGAGTGGGGAAGACGTCAGAAGGTAGGGAGTTCCACAATCTGGAGACCCTGGGGATGAAGGAACGATCGAATCGACCCGTTCTCGATGTCGGGCATTGAACAGTATAAGGGTGCATGGAGTTGGCACGTCGCGTTGCTCTGGCTGGTCTGGCAAGTGGAGGCATTATAGAGCGGAGTTCTTCTGAGCAAAATCCGTTTATGTATCGATAAAACAAAGAAAGATCAGCCACTGCCTTTCGGTGGGATAATGGGGCTAGGTGTTTGGGGATACTGGTGTCGTTTATTAGTCGAGTTGCTCTTCTCTGTATTGCATCAAGAACTCCGAGCCTTGACGGAGCCGCCGAACCCCAGACATGCGAGCAGTATCCAAGATTAGGCCGTATTTGGGCTTTGTAAAGAGTAGCTAAGTTGGATGGAGAAAAATATTTCCGTGCTCTAAACAGAAAGCCTAATTTCTTTCCTGCTGCAGTTGCTATGGATGCAATATGTTCATTCCATAGTAAGTTCTGGGAGATCGTTATACCAACCAGCGTAATGGAGTCGCCCGCTATCAGTGCCTGATCATTGATTGTAATGGATGAGTCGCATGTTTGCCTCTTGTTGGATAGGCAACATGTCTTTGTCTGGGAAGTGTTGAAATTAACAAGATTATTTCTTCACCACTCGTCTACAATTCTCAAATCTTGATTGAGAGAAGCCGTTGTGGATCTTCTGTCCTCTTCCAGAATATCTAGAGGTATGGGACGGTTGTGCGGTTTGCTACAGTGTAGATTGCTATCATTTGCAAAATCATGTATCGGGTTATTAGTGGCTTCTAGTAGATCATTAATTAATATGTAATAAGATTAGAGTATGAGCTAGAGCCGATCCTTGGGGAACTCCAGCGTTGTCTGGTAAATACAATAGTTTGGAAGCGCTTGCGAAGAAGGAATCTTCAGATATTATTAAAACACATTGCGAGAAGCTTTAGCGTCCAAGTCTCTAAGCCCTGGTCTAAATATTGTTTTGGTAGTATTTATTGAAGTAGTTAGTACATAAACATTGGGTCATTAAAATCAAGGATTTTTTCTGGGCTTTGTACTGACATGGGACCTTAACATAATTTTTTTTTTATTATTCTTCATCCAGATAGTTATCACGTGCTAAGTTTGTCAAGCGTATCTACGAACTGAGAAGTTAAATATCGGTATTTTTGAACGAAGAAGGAAATAAACGTTCGGCAGAATTCTCAGACCTGTTATTTTTAATGAATCTTTCTTATTTGGTAGATATCTTTGAAAAAATTAATACTCTTAATCACAGATTAATAAATCTTAATCTTCAACTCCATGGAAATAACTGGAATGTATTTGATTTGGGTGAAAAGATTGAATCTTTTTTGTAAAAAAATGCATTTATGGAAAAACAACTTAAAATCAAATTGCTTTGATGTTTTACACATTGTGTAGAAATATCCAGGATTTTCCACTAGAAAAGAATCATAAAATTGTAATGTTGGAGGGCCATTTAAAAAACCTGAGTACGAATTTCCGACGATACTTTTTTGCAGATGAAGATATCAATTTGTCTAATTAGAATTTGGTTTGTAGTCCATTTGACAGTAAAGATAATTGCTTATCACTAGAAGAAGAACAACTAATAGACGTTTCGTCAAGCATTTCACTGAAACTGGAATTCACTACCAAATCTTTAACAAATTTCAAATTACTTTTTAGCAAAAAGGCCGAAGTCACACGGAATTTGTTAGTTTTCTCCACGTCCTATCTTCGCGAAACATAATTTTCTGCTGTTGTTAATAATTTTAGTTTTCAATTTACTACCCTTACCAACTTAACACGCACCCTCCTGTTTGATAACCTCTGGGCTGGGCTAGAGGGTTATAAGAAATATTTGCAATTATTCTTAATTTTAATTATAAAACTGCTTGCTAACATAGTAGTAAACCTGTCATCTGTCACAAAGGACATGATGGTAGGAGTAAGAATATATGAAAAAAAATCATTTTATTGTATAGGGACCGAGCATCTAGACCGTCACGCCCCTCTGGTGATAGAAATTGTAAACTTATGGGCAAAAATATTAACCAATAGTAGGTGATAAATTATTTATTTACCTTTTATTAAAATAAATTTTGAAATTATTCACGATCTCTTTATCAATAAAATCATGTTGTATAAAAGGCTGTACAGAATAGTCTCGCAGAGAGCGGTATATAAATTTACCTGTGAAATTTTATCCTTTTCTGTTAACTACCATTGGTGTCTCGTGGAAAGACATTTTGACCACGAATATTATCATTAATTATCGGTTGAAATCCGTATTTAGTTATTTTTTCCATTATTTATTAATTATGACGTTTGTTATTAATAAATTTTTGCCCATTTAATTCCTAATTTTCGCACTAGGGCGCGCGGCCTTCAGTCAAAGTGCTGCCTCTACAGTTGGAGCTCGGTCCCTATAGTTCTCCCAACGAAAGTTTGTGACAGCCACGTGTTAGTCGGCGCAGGTAGGCGGAGTCTTTCTATCAGTGGCGGACGGAAATAAAAATATATTATACATCTTAAATTAATTTTTAATGTATGATGCCAACATAATTAAGAAGAATTTATTTTATATAAATTTGTTACTGCCTAATTTAAACTAAAAAAATACATACATTTAAAAAACAACTCAGAAACTCTCTCAGCATATTCGTAGCTAAATACAGTTTACAAAACCATTCTAGCTACCACACTGACAAGCTTTCAGAACGGTCGTTGTTATCGTAACGCTCGTAAAAACACTACTGCGCATTGAATGAGAAGCCACGTGGCTGTCCCAAACTTTCGTTGGGCGATCTATATCATATTTTCTTATAAATAAACGAAACAAAGTTATTAATGTTATAGAAACCACAGGAAATATTATATATTTGCAATTATTCTTAATTTAAAGTACAGTAACTGTTTAATAACATAGTAGTAAACCTGTCATCTGTTACAAATGACACGAAGTTAGCTGTAACCACGAAGACTAGATACCACCTATGCAAACTTAGCACCCCATCCATGGAATTTTGGGTCGAAAATGACCTTAATCGATAGGTCCCCGTTAGGTCCTACAAGGTCCCACAATTTTTTCGTTAGGTCCCCTTTAGTTTTTTCATAAATAATTTTTTAAATTTTGGGTAAAAAAACTACACTTTAGCACCCCATCCAATGCAAAATTGACAAATTTAATCAAAATTGTATTCTTTAGCGTTAGGTCCGTATTGGTCCATTATTTTAATTAATAAATAATTTATTTTATTTGTTTTATTCTTAATTATAAAATAAATAAAACCTGCGCATGCGCACATCAGACACAAACAGCGCGAAATTTAAATTGTTATCGTTTCATGTACCTTGTATTAGTCTTTGAATATAAAACATATAGGTTTTATATTCAAAGGTATTAGTGCATAATACAGACATATAAAACAAATCTCGTGAGAATGATTCTCGAACAACCTGAAGTGGTAAGAAGATGTGAGAATGTAGTCTTTACTAATATGTCGATGTTTCCTTGACTATGTAAAAGACCATGTGAGAGAAGAGACCGAAAGCTGCCAAAAGTCATTAGTGTCAAGTGTCAAGGCAGAAATGAAAACATTAGTTAACCCATATATGTAATACTACAGTTAACCTAACAATTAACAATGATAAAATCACACAAATGCACTGGCTGATTGCCCAAGAGAGCAGAGCCATAAAGAAAAAATTAAGTGATGAAATAACATGGATTGTGCTTTCTGATATTAATGAGGAGATTAATGATAAAATCGTTAATATGATAATTACTTTCATATTAGTCTCATTGTTAAATTCTTATTTTAGGTCCCAAGAAGCAGTTATGAAAAACATCAACCCAAAAACAGCTTTATAGCTTAGACGGCTTATTTAGTTTATTATTGCTAAATAGATTTCAGTTTATTTTTTTGGCTAAGTAGTTAGTTTGCTTATTGTTATTATGATTTTCTTTAAATAAAGTTGTAGATAATAGCAAGGGTTACTTTATGACAATTTTTGTAGACATATGAAACAAGTACTTTTTCAGAAACTTTAGGGAGAAGAAGTTTATTTTCGACACTTAGTAAGTACTTATAGATGGAACTTAAATTATCAATGTCAGTCCTTTTTAGCGTCTTTGTTACATTTTTAATTATAATTATACCTATGTATCAATATTGATCAACTGTCATTTTCAAACAATATAAGCTTTAAACCAAAATCTTGTTATTTCTTTTAACCTTAACATGACACAGTATGATCATATAATAGTATTTTTATATTTTGCACCTATAATATTTTTCATTATGACACCCAAATGAGTACTATAATGTTTCATTAAAGCACTCAACTTTGGAAACTTTTCCTGTATGCGATTGGTAGCTTTGGATAGTATTTAAAAAGAACTAAAATAAAATACAACATTTAAATTTATTTAAAAAAGCAATAAAATAGCAAAATATAAAAAGTATTATAAACAACTTATTTCATATGGCTGTTATGACATTCGTCCTTTAAAAAACTCATCGCTACGCGATTCGTTTTTTAAATTTGGACTCGTGTCATAACAGAGCGCCATATGAAATGCGTTGTTTAATATACTATTATAGTATATGCACACAATATACATATGTACATCAATGCGGCCCTCAAGCCCACCCAAAGTAAAAATTTGGCCCTTTATTAAGATAAGGTTGAAGAACACTGTTTTAGATAATAACAGAACAAATTATTGTAAAGAACATAAACTTATTGTGTTTCTAGGTAATTATCATTTGATTTGTATTTAACAGGTTCTTTAGTATTTAATTAATTCTTTTATTGTAATTGTTTACATTCTGATGACAAAAGAAGAAGAAAGGATGCAATGGCTCGAGTAGAGACAAATTTTTACTAATTATTTAAATTTTGTTTTTGAAGGATAAAATTGTACAGAAAAAAAAAAGAATCAATATTATATGCCAATGAATTAAATATGTGGTCAAGTATTTATGATATGTGGATAAGATGTTTTTCTTATAGCGCATGTTTTCATCACGTTTGTAAAAGCTGTGGTGTGTACAAAGTGTACAAGTAAATCAAAGAATACTTTGGGAAAATGGGTATAATAAACTAAATGAGTCAATAAAAATTTTTGATTCAACGATTCGTTGTATAAAATGTAAACTTACTATGGTTGATCGGACATTATTATTTAATAGATGCATTTGCATTGAATTAAATGTTTGTAAATTTGGAAGCACGCCGTTAATATGCCAGCTGAGAGATATGCCTGCAATTATTCAATTAAATGATTCGAGTTATCGGTGAGTATTAATTACATATTTGTTTTTATCAACACTTGTACTTAAATATTTTTTAATAAAAAAAGCATTGTGTGGTTTTATAAAACCACGGTAAAAGTGAAACTTTTTTTTACACTATAGACATTTTAGTCGAAGTTCGTATTAATACGAATAGGTACAATATAACCGTCGACGTTACATGTCGTAGATACTTACTTAGTCGAAGTTCGTATTAATACGAATAGGTACAATATAACCGTCGACGTTACATGTCGTAGATACTTACTTAGTCGAAGTTCGTATTAATACGAATAGGTACAATATAACCGTCAACGTTACATGTCGTAGATACTTATTTAGTCGAAGTTCGTATTAATACCAATAGGTACAATATAACCGTCGACGTTACATGTCGTAGATACTTACTTAGACGAAGTTCGTATTAATACGAATAGTAGGATTGCTTTTATTAGCAGATCTGCTCACTCCCGTACATTTTTGTATTAAACTATAGGCGCCGCCTACTTTATACTTTATACCTACTCGGCGTTCGACCGACATGCGACATGCACTTAAAACGATCCTATAAAAGTTTCACTTAAAAAAAAATGATTATTTACACAGATTGCGAGGAATAATTGAATGTGGAACAGGCCATTTTAAATCCTATTGCAGAAGAGGCCAAAATTATTGGAGCTTGTATGATGATAATGTAAAAAAAGTACAGTTTTGTTATCCAAAGTAGTAATACCTGATGCTGCTATTTATACTAGAACTAGCTGACCCGGCGGACTTTTGGGTAAAAAAACTACACTTTAGCACCCCATCCAATGCAAAATTGACAAATTTAATCAAAATTGTATTCTTTAGCGTTAGGTCCGTATTGGTCCATTATTTTAATTAATAAATAATTTATTTTATTCACAATCACATATGTAATGTAACCATTATCGACATTTCAAAAGTTAGAAAGTAAAACTTTTTTATACAGTAGCACTTCCCGACCTAGGTCGGGAAATGGCCACTTCCCGACCTGTCATTCTTCTTCTTTTTTATTATTATTTACTAAGCTTCTTAATTTTAACTCGGACAACTCTCTAATTATTCCATTAAACTAATCATATAATTGTTCATTGCTGCAGGTAGTAGACTATGACAATGACGTTTCTCGATTTCTCATTATATTGACAGTAACTTCAGATTAAAAAGAAAACTCATTTAGTAAAATGTCTGACAGTGATATAGAAATGGAAAATACAAGGTATATCTACCTACCTTAGTCTAAGTTACCTTTTATTTCATTTTGTTAAAATACCTTAATACCAATAAATATTAAATAATAAGAAGAAGACAATTATTGATTATTTAGGACATACGAGAATACTAGGTATTTTAGAAATATACATAGTTTATAAATTGTTATTTTTAAATTATTTTCTGAAACAATTGATTGTGAATAAAATAGTATACAAACCTCAGTAGAAAGTTTCCTACTGTCTCGAGATGTAACTGACTTCGGCGCTACGCGCCTCAGTCAGTTATCTCATCTCTCGACAGTAATGAAACACTTTCCACCTCGGTGTGTAATATACTATTATTTGTTTTATTCTTAATTATAAAATAAATAAAACCTGCGCATGCGCACATCAGACACAAACAGCGCGAAATTTAAATTGTTATCGTTTCATGTACCTTGTATTAGTCTTTGAATATAAAACATATAGGTTTTATATTTAAAGGTATTAGTGCATAATACAGACATATAAAACAAATCTCGTGAGAATGATTCTCGAACAACCTGAAGTTGTAAGAAGATGTGAGAATGTAGTCTTTACTAATACGTCGATGTTTCCTTGACTATGTAAAAGACCATGTGAGAGAAGAGACCGAAAGCTGCCAAAAGTCATTAGTGTCAAGTGTCAAGGCAGAAATGAAAACATTAGTTAACCCATATATGTAATACTACAGTTAACCTAACAATTAACAATGATAAAATCACACAAATGTACTGGCTGATTGCCCAAGAGAGCAGAGCCATAAAGAAAAAATTAAGTGATGAAATAACATGGATTGTGCTTTCTGATATTAATGAGGAGATTAATGATAAAATCGTTAATATGATAATTACTTTCATATTAGTCTCATTGTTAAATTCTTATTTTAGGTCCCAAGAAGCAGTTATGAAAAACATCAACCCAAAAACAGCTTTATAGCTTAGACGGCTTATTTAGTTTATTATTGCTAAATAGATTTCAGTTTATTTTTTTGGCTAAGTAGTTAGTTTGCTTATTGTTATTATGATTTTCTTTAAATAAAGTTGTAGATAATAGCAAGGGTTACTTTATGACAATTTTTGTAGACATATGAAACTAAGGCACTATAAACATAGGTATTATCATCAGCCATGTTTAGTCCAATGTCAACCACAAAACCAGAGATAATAGAATAGATGTGTTGATGCCTATTATAAAGTTGGCAACAAGTTCCGACATCAGCGCACTTTAAAACTTAACTTCTATACCCTTTTTATGCTTTAAGTACCTGAAATTTATTTTAAACTAAAACCACTTATAGTACTTACTTTGTCATTATACCGTTATAAGTACTTTTTCGCTCTTCTGCTACCAGCTCGTTTAGTTTCCATTTTCACCGCTATAAAATACAATTGCACGTCTGTTTAATTTGTCTATGGTCTAGCACGTGAACTGAGTGACATTTGACAAAAAATGGCTGATGATAATACCTATATCTATAGTGCCTTAATGAAACAAGTACTTTTTCAGAAACTTTAGGGAGAAGAAGTTTATTTTCGACACTTAGTAAGTACTTATAGATGGAACTTAAATTATCAATGTCAGTCCTTTTTAGCGTCTTTGTTACATTTTTAATTATAATTATACCTATGTATCAATATTGATCAACTGTCATTTTCAAACAATATAAGCTTTAAACCAAAATCTTGTTATTTCTTTTAACCTTAACATGACACAGAATGATCATATAATAGTATTTTTATATTTTGCACCTATAATATTTTTCATTATGAAACCCAAATGAGTACTATAATGTTTCATTAAAGCACTCAACTTTGGAAACTTTTCCTGTATGCGATTGGTAGCATTGGATAGTATTGAAAAAGAACTAAAATAAAATACAACATTTAAATTTATTTAAAAAAGCAATAAAATAGCAAAATATAAAAAGTATTATAAACAACTTATTTCATATGGCTGTTATGACATTCGTCCTTTAAAAAACTCATCGCTACGCGATTCGTTTTTTAAATTTGGACTCGTGTCATAACAGAGCGCCATATGAAATGCGTTGTTTAATATACTATTATAGTATATGCACACAATATACATATGTACATCAATGCGGCCCTCAAGCCCACCCAAAGTAAAAATTTGGCCCTTTATTAAAATAAGGTTGAAGAACACTGTTTTAGATAATAACAGAACAAATTATTGTAAAGAACATAAACTTATTGTGTTTCTAGGTAATTATCATTTGATTTGTATTTAACAGGTTCTTTAGTATTTAATTAATTCTTTTATTGTAATTGTTTACATTCTGATGACAAAAGAAGAAGAAAGGATGCAATGGCTCGAGTAGAGACAAATTTTTACTAATTATTTAAATTTTGTTTTTGAAGGATAAAATTGTACAGAAAAAAAAAAAGAATCAATATTATATGCCAATGAATTAAATATGTGGTCAAGTATTTATGATATGTGGATAAGATGTTTTTCTTATAGCGCATGTTTTCATCACGTTTGTAAAAGCTGTGGTGTGTACAAAGTGTACAAGTAAATCAAAGAATACTTTGGGAAAATGGGTATAATAAACTAAATGAGTCAATAAAAATTTTTGATTCAACGATTCGTTGTATAAAATGTAAACTTACTATGGTTGATCGGACATTATTATTTAATAGATGCATTTGCATTGAATTAAATGTTTGTAAATTTGGAAGCACGCCGTTAATATGCCAGCTGAGAGATATGCCTGATTCAATTAAATGATTCGAGTTATCGGTGAGTATTAATTACATATTTGTTTTTATCAACACTTGTACTTAAATATTTTTTAATAAAAAAAGCATTGTGTGGTTTTATAAAACCACGGTAAAAGTGAAACTTTTTTTTACACTATAGACATTTTAGTCGAAGTTCGTATTAATACGAATAGGTACAATATAACCGTCGACGTTACATGTCGTAGATACTTACTTAGTCGAAGTTCGTATTAATACGAATAGGTACAATATAACCGTCGACGTTACATGTCGTAGATACTTACTTAGTCGAAGTTCGTATTAATACGAATAGGTACAATATAACCGTCAACGTTACATGTCGTAGATACTTACTTAGTCGAAGTTCGTATTAATACGAATAGGTACAATATAACCGTCGACGTTACATGTCGTAGATACTTACTTAGTCGAAGTTCGTATTAATACGAATAGTAGGATTGCTTTTATTAGCAGATCTGCTCACTCCCGTACATTTTTGTATTAAACTATAGGCGCCGCCTACTTTATACTTTATACCTACTCGGCGTTCGACCGACATGCGACATGCACTTAAAACGATCCTATAAAAGTTTCACTTAAAAAAAAATGATTATTTACACAGATTGCGAGGAATAATTGAATGTGGAACAGGCCATTTTAAATCCTATTGCAGAAGAGGCCAAAATTATTGGAGCTTGTATGATGATAATGTAAAAAAAGTACAGTTTTGTTATCCAAAGTAGTAATACCTGATGCTGCTATTTATACTAGAACTAGCTGACCCGGCGGACTTTTGGGTAAAAAAACTACACTTTAGCACCCCATCCAATGCAAAATTGACAAATTTAATCAAAATTGTATTCTTTAGCGTTAGGTCCGTGTTGGTCCATTATTTTAATTAATAAATAATTTATTTTATTCACAATCACATATGTAATGTAACCATTATCGACATTTCAAAAGTTAGAAAGTAAAATTTTTTTATACAGTAGCACTTCCCGACCTAGGTCGGGAAATGGCCACTTCCCGACCTGTCATTCTTCTTCTTTTTTATTATTATTTACTAAGCTTCTTAATTTTAACTCGGACAACTCTCTAATTATTCCATTAAACTAATCATATAATTGTTCATTGCTGCAGGTAGTAGACTATGACAATGACGTTTCTCGATTTCTCATTATATTGACAGTAACTTCAGATTAAAAAGAAAACTCATTTAGTAAAATGTCTGACAGTGATATAGAAATGGAAAATACAAGGTATATCTACCTACCTTAGTCTAAGTTACCTTTTATTTCATTTTGTTAAAATACCTTAATACCAATAAATATTAAATAATAAGAAGAAGACAATTATTGATTATTTAGGACATACGAGAATACTAGGTATTTTAGAAATATACATAGTTTATAAATTGTTATTTTTAAATTATTTTCTGAAACAATTGATTGTGAATAAAATAGTATACAAACCTCAGTAGAAAGTTTCCTACTGTCTCGAGATGTAACTGACTTCGGCGCTACGCGCCTCGTTCAGTTATCTCATCTCTCGACAGTAATGAAACACTTTCCACCTCGGTGTGTAATATACTATTATTTGTTTTATTCTTAATTATAAAATAAATAAAACCTGCGCATGCGCACATCAGACACAAACAGCGCGAAATTTAAATTGTTATCGTTTCATGTACCTTGTATTAGTCTTTGAATATAAAACATATAGGTTTTATATTCAAAGGTATTAGTGCATAATACAGACATATAAAACAAATCTCGTGAGAATGATTCTCGAACAACCTGAAGTTGTAAGAAGATGTGAGAATGTAGTCTTTACTAATACGTCGATGTTTCCTTGACTATGTAAAAGACCATGTGAGAGAAGAGACCGAAAGCTGCCAAAAGTCATTAGTGTCAAGTGTCAAGGCAGAAATGAAAACATTAGTTAACCCATATATGTAATACTACAGTTAACCTAACAATTAACAATGATAAAATCACACAAATGCACTGGCTGATTGCCCAAGAGAGCAGAGCCATAAAGAAAAAATTAAGTGATGAAATAACATGGATTGTGCTTTCTGATATTAATGAGGAGATTAATGATAAAATCGTTAATATGATAATTACTTTCATATTAGTCTCATTGTTAAATTCTTATTTTAGGTCCCAAGAAGCAGTTATGAAAAACATCAACCCAAAAACAGCTTTATAGCTTAGACGGCTTATTTAGTTTATTATTGCTAAATAGATTTCAGTTTATTTTTTTGGCTAAGTAGTTAGTTTGCTTATTGTTATTATGATTTTCTTTAAATAAAGTTGTAGATAATAGCAAGGGTTACTTTATGACAATTTTTGTAGACATATGAAACAAGTACTTTTTCAGAAACTTTAGGGAGAAGAAGTTTATTTTCGACACTTAGTAAGTACTTATAGATGGAACTTAAATTATCAATGTCAGTCCTTTTTAGCGACTTTGTTACATTTTTAATTATAATTATACCTATGTATCAATATTGATCAACTGTCATTTTCAAACAATATAAGCTTTAAACCAAAATCTTGTTATTTCTTTTAACCTTAACATGACACAGAATGATCATATAATAGTATTTTTATATTTTGCACCTATAATATTTTTCATTATGAAACCCAAATGAGTACTATAATGTTTCATTAAAGCACTCAACTTTGGAAACTTTTCCTGTATGCGATTGGTAGCATTGGATAGTATTTAAAAAGAACTAAAATAAAATACAACATTTAAATTTATTTAAAAAAGCAATAAAATAGCAAAATATAAAAAGTATTATAAACAACTTATTTCATATGGCTGTTATGACATTCGTCCTTTAAAAAACTCATCGCTACGCGATTCGTTTTTTAAATTTGGACTCGTGTCATAACAGAGCGCCATATGAAATGCGTTGTTTAATATACTATTATAGTATATGCACACAATATACATATGTACATCAATGCGGCCCTCAAGCCCACCCAAAGTAAAAATTTGGCCCTTTATTAAGATAAGGTTGAAGAACACTGTTTTAGATAATAACAGAACAAATTATTGTAAAGAACATAAACTTATTGTGTTTCTAGGTAATTATCATTTGATTTGTATTTAACAGGTTCTTTAGTATTTAATTAATTCTTTTATTGTAATTGTTTACATTCTGATGACAAAAGAAGAAGAAAGGATGCAATGGCTCGAGTAGAGACAAATTTTTACTAATTATTTAAATTTTGTTTTTGAAGGATAAAATTGTACAGAAAAAAAAAAGAATCAATATTATATGCCAATGAATTAAATATGTGGTCAAGTATTTATGATATGTGGATAAGATGTTTTTCTTATAGCGCATGTTTTCATCACGTTTGTAAAAGCTGTGGTGTGTACAAAGTGTACAAGTAAATCAAAGAATACTTTGGGAAAATGGGTATAATAAACTAAATGAGTCAATAAAAATTTTTGATTCAACGATTCGTTGTATAAAATGTAAACTTACTATGGTTGATCGGACATTATTATTTAATAGATGCATTTGCATTGAATTAAATGTTTGTAAATTTGGAAGCACGCCGTTAATATGCCAGCTGAGAGATATGCCTGCAATTATTCAATTAAATGATTCGAGTTATCGGTGAGTATTAATTACATATTTGTTTTTATCAACACTTGTACTTAAATATTTTTTAATAAAAAAAGCATTGTGTGGTTTTATGAAACCACGGTAAAAGTGAAACTTTTTTTTACACTATAGACATTTTAGTCGAAGTTCGTATTAATACGAATAGGTACAATATAACCGTCGACGTTACATGTCGTAGATACTTACTTAGTCGAAGTTCGTATTAATACGAATAGGTACAATATAACCGTCGACGTTACATGTCGTAGATACTTACTTAGTCGAAGTTCGTATTAATACGAATAGGTACAATATAACCGTCAACGTTACATGTCGTAGATACTTACTTAGTCGAAGTTCGTATTAATACGAATAGGTACAATATAACCGTCGACGTTACATGTCGTAGATACTTACTTAGTCGAAGTTCGTATTAATACGAATAGTAGGATTGCTTTTATTAGCAGATCTGCTCACTCCCGTACATTTTTGAATTAAACTATAGGCGCCGCCTACTTTATACTTTATACCTACTCGGCGTTCGACCGACATGCGACATGCACTTAAAACGATCCTATAAAAGTTTCACTTAAAAAAAAAATGATTATTTACACAGATTGCGAGGAATAATTGAATGTGGAACAGGCCATTTTAAATCCTATTGCAGAAGAGGCCAAAATTATTGGAGCTTGTATGATGATAATGTAAAAAAAGTACAGTTTTGTTATCCAAAGTAGTAATACCTGATGCTGCTATTTATACTAGAACTAGCTGACCCGGCGGACTTCGTACCGCAAATCATTTATGTCATTCTTTAATTTTTTGTTTTTTCAATTTATTTTGATTTTATCGTTTTCATCATATTTTCTCGTTAGTTATCAGGTTTATACTATTTTTTTTTGTTATATTTTGTAGTTTATTGATAAAATATATTAGATGCATAACAGTACTTAATTTAGTAAGAATTTCTCGTTTAAAAATAAGTGATATTAATTGCGCCACCTTACGGTGGCGTGATATAAAGTAATCAAATAAGTAGTGGTTGCTCGTTTAATGAAAGTGCCATCTGGTAGTAACTTCCAATAATACGAATATCATACTCATCTAACTCATTAAAAATACATCATCATACTGATTTTTATGACAATCGGTTGAACGGGGCAGAAGTCGATACTTCTCAGCGCCGCCTGGTAGCGAGTTACATCAATGGGCATAGCATATTAAGCTTCTCCGTGGAAAAATACATGTACATACCAATTTTAATAATGATCGGTCAAATAGTTTCTGAGTCTATCGATTTCATACATACAAACATCCTTTTATATATATATATATATATATACAAAAGGGGAAAATTATTGGGCATGTACGCAAAAAGGATCAATAAGGCCACGAGTAGGAATGGTAACCGCAGACATGCATGTTTCTGGCTCATTAGCCGTCATCAGTGCGGCATAACCAAGTAGGGTATTGCACTTGGCTAGCAAAAGTGTTGGGTACTTGGGAGCAAAGGATGTTGGGAAAACATGTGTAAAGAAACATAAAAACACAAAAACAACGAAAGCTCACACAGGAGTCCTATTAATACGCATTTTCTTGGCACTTTGTTTATTTTATATATATATATATATATATATTGAGATGATATGAGTTACTATGCTATATTAAATAAGAATGTAAAATGAAAATCTTATGGAAAATAGAGAAAGGAAAATTTTCTTATTTCGGGTCAGAGCACAAATGCAGTACCAGTGGGATTAATTGTCATCATCTTCTTCATAATTCCTAAAAAAAAGGAAAAAGAAAATAGAATAAGAAAGAAAAAAATACAAATTCATTTCAAAGAGTTTGTTTAAAGATTCAAAATGGTTTAATCTACATTATATAAAGTTTCAATAATTATGAAATTGATAAATGGGAAAAGTAAATAATTAAAAGTTTATAAAATTGCCAATACGTTAGTAATCAAACATTAATTTTTAAATGAATTAAGGGTATAATTAAATAAGAAAATTAAATTATAAAAATATCACAAATAGTTAAAATAAATATTAAAATTTTTACTTACTTTTAAATTATACAAATTTATCAACCATATTCTAATTTGTTAATAGTTCAAATGCCAAATGAAATATTCTGAAAAAGAGAAAATTATTAGTTTGTAGTGCTAGTAAATTTTATAAAAATAAAAAGAATAATCATTGTTTTAAATTGTAATAATGAATCAAGAATTAGATTTTGTTAGTAATTTTATTTAAATAAGGAATTAGTAGGCGATTAGGTGGTAAGGATGTATAGATTTAGGTTTGTTGAATTTTTCAGTTGTTTTTTTGTTGATTTGATAGAATCTCTCTTGTTTTCTGGTTCTTGATATGTAAGTTGTATTAAAAAATTGCTCCGTAGAAATTTTGAGTTTTTTTTGAAAATATTGATAAAAGAAAGTTTTAAATCAGTTTAAAGTGTTAATATTATCACAAGGTAACCTGAGAAAGCAATTGGTAAGAGAAAATTACAATATTTTATGAAGAAATCGATACTTGAAATGTGGGTTGAGCAGTATATGGTATGACTGCATTTTAATTAAGTTAATGAAGATTAAACTAATATTTAACAAGAAAGAAAGTCATAATTACACTTACCAGAGGAGGAAGTAGCAGTTTATCTTTTGGTTGAAAAAGAATTTATTGTTTGATCTCTACAAAGTGTCCTGAAATCTTGGCTGTTCCGGGGAAGAAAGTAGATTGTCCTGTGAAGTGAATCCTGAATCCTGGTTTTCCAGAAGAGGAGAGAAGTTTCATACAAATGGTAACACTTTTCACTTGGTACAATAAAGAGTTTTCTGTGTTTGTTTTTTTTATAACTTTGATGAACATTGGTATTTCACTGTTTTATGTATTTAACTAAATTATTATTCACTATTTGATAAGTTTAATTTGAATTGTTTATTAACACAAATCAGAATACTTCATTTCATATATTTGATGCATATTTGGGTTTAACAACTGTTTCTTGAAGTTTGTCACATTTTGAATTAGTAAGGTTAGAAATTTATATACAATTCATGCCTAGAAAACATCATTGGTCTAGGATAGTGTGGTTTTACAGTCATTTTATTGAAAATTTTTATATTAACTGATTTTGAATCTAATTTTGTTGAATATTTGGAACTCTGACCCTGACATAAGGGAATAGCCGGTAGCATATCTAAATAATAATATTGGAAAATAATTAAATTAAGTTAATTCTTACCTATTTAATATTTATATTTAAATTCAAAATTAATTCATGGTAAGGAATATTTTATAACATAGTAATTGATATAATCAAAAGAAATTATTATTCATACACACTCTTATATGTTATAAATTTTGGCGCCCAACGTGGGGCTCTAAACAATCAAAATTAGAGCCTATTCAAAACTTGAGAATTTTGTTAAAATTTTTTTTTATTATTTCGCTCTAAATAATCAAAACTTGAGCCTATTTAAAGAATAGAAACTTTAGGATTTTCGGATATTAAAAACACTAGTCAAGAAAACTTTGTTTGGTAATTTTTTTTCTTTGAGATTTATTTGCTTGATTCTGATTGATCAGAATAATAAAATAATTAAAAGACATTTGCTTGGTAACTCTTTATTAAGATAAAGGTATTGTAAGTAAAAATTTTAAACATTAGTTATATTTATCTCGTTAAAATAAATTGTAAATATGGATGGAAAAATGAGATTGAGAGATGGTAAGGTAGTAGGAGATGAGAGTGAAAGTAGTGATGGAGGAGAGATTGAGGTCGAGATAGTAGCGGTGCAAGTGCATGAAGAGAGAGTGTTAGGAGCAGGAGATTATCGAGTGGAAGAGCTGATTCAAACAGGACAGACACAGGAAGAAGCAGAGACAGAAGAAGGAGATAATTTAATGGAGATAGGAGGAGAGCAGGATCGAACTATGGTTGAAATAGAGACAGAGGCAACTGCTGGTGGAAATGAACAAGAAGAACAGATAGTACAAGCACAACCCAGAGAAGAGAGCTCAGCTGATATGTTCAGGATGATACAAAGTCTCATGATGAATATGAGTAAAGATATAAAAGAAGATAATGACAAGAAATATGAAAAAATTAATAAAAGTATTATGAATATGGATAAGAATATGAATCAACAAAAAGAAGACATAAGGAAAGATATAAATAAGAAATTGGATCAGCAAAAAGAAGATATGACTAAGATATTTAGAAATGAAATTAACTGTATTAAAGAAGACAATTTGAAGATAAGAGAAGAAGTTAAAGTTATAAAAAAGGAATGTGACAAGAAAATTGAACAACAAAACATGAAATTAAGGACTGAAATACAGGATACTGGACTAAAAATTAAGGGGGAAATTGAAAAAGATATGGAAATTAAAATAAAAGAAGTAGAAAAATCAATTAAAGAAAATTTACCGGAGGAAATAGAACGTGAAGTCAAAAAACATACTGATGTCATAAAAAAAGATATAGGACAAATACGATTACAAGAGAAAATTTATGAAGAGGTAGTGGACAATATAAAAATTAACTTAGGTAAAGAATTTGAAAGACTAGAGGGAGAAGTAGAAAAACAAAAAGGAGTTTGTAGTAAGAATCAAGAATTAACCAAGTATAAATTAAATAAGGAAATGGAAGATATGCAAAAGAAGTTACAAAAAATTATGGATAATAATGTCAGAGGAAATATGGTGGGAGTTCTTCCTAATATGATGTCACACTACAACAATACCGGAATTAAATTTGATGGAAACATTAATCATATACATCCAAAAGTATTTGTAAATATAATAAAAAGTAAAACAAAGTATATTAGTGACTTCTCGGAGAAAAAACTGTTGATCCGTGATATGTTAACAGGACATCCTTTACTATGGTTCTGCAATAAAGAAAATCAAATGTCGTCAATAAAAGATTTCGAAGAGCAATTTTGTAGATATTTCTGGGGGGAAATCCAACAAGCTACCTTTAGAGAAAAACTGTATTTTGGAAAATATGACTATAATAAAGGAAAAAATTTTAATGCATATGCAATGCAACTATATAATAATGCACAATATTTGGAACCTGCGATGAGGGAAGAGGAAATAGTTTTATATGTGGCTAGACAGTACAAACATGAAGTGACGGAAACAATAGCAATACACAACATTAAAACAATGGAACAGTTATCAAATTACTTACAGAGACTAGAACGAAGTCTAATGAATGAAAGTAGAACGAATGGGAATGAAAGATTTAATTATAGAAATAGATATGATAATAGGAATTCTGGAGGTAATAGATTTAATGAAAGGAATCGAAATGAGAATAGGAATGATGGTAATTACAGATTTAATAATAGGAATAGGGAATTTAATAGGGGATATAGTAATTTTAATAGGAATGAAACAAGAGCAAATGAATATAGGAATGATAATAGTAATGGTAGAAATGGGGAAAATAGGAATTTTGATAGGAGAAATAGGGATTTTTCAAATAACAATAATTATGATAGGAATAGAGGGTCAGGTAATAGATGGAATAGAAATGAAGATAATCGTAATGTAGGTAATCAAAACAATGAATGGAGAGAGAGAGGTGAGAATAATCGACAGGTGAATGTTATTAATGCAAATCAGGGTGATGTGACTGGTCAAGGCCAGGAACAGAACGTGGATTTTGCCTAAGTCGCTTCCACGTGCGTAATATCATCTACTCTTCTAGGTATGAACATCCTAGAGAATTTCTTGTTAATGATGATGAAATTAAAGTCAATGAACTTAGGAGGTTAATTTTTATAGAGGGGGTTTTTCAAAATATTAAATGCCAAATTATGATAGATACTGGTTCAGAGGTTACTTTAATTAGTCAAAAAATAGTGTCACAAGTTAAACAAGATGATATTATGATGATAAAAACAAATAAATTATCATTAGTGGGAGCGAATAATAAAAAATTATATGATACCAACAACATGATTATGGGAGAAATACTAATAGGTATTAAGAAATATAAAATCCAAATGTTACTTATTCAAAATTTAAATTATGACATGATATTAGGTTCAGATGAATTGAATAATCATAAAGTAGTAATAGATTATGAAGAAGAATGTTTGAAATGGGAACAACAGAGAATACCATTTACCTTAGGAAATAATGCAAATCAGGAAGCTGATCCGAATAGACAGTATAATAATATTGCCAAGGTAGATTATAATGAGTTAGAAGGAAACTGTGGACAATATCAAAAAGAGGTGGAAATGTTGTGTAAAAAGTATTGTAAACTATTTAATGAAGAAACGTGTATAGCATCAAATTATACCCACAAGTTGAAGATGAACAAGGAGATTAAGAATTTTAAGATTAAGACTTATCCAATTCCATATAAGTTGAAGGATGAAGTATATCAGGAATTAAGCAAAATGATGAAAGATGGAATTATAGAGAGGTCAGATTCACCGTATATAAGTGCAATTACGTGTGTTAGAAAAAAGTCAGGGGAAATAAGATTATGTTTGGATGCTAGGAATATAAATACTTACACAGTAAAACAATATGAAAGTCCTATGAATGTAGAGGGAATATTTGGCCGAATAACCAAGGCAAAAATATACTCAAAATTAGATCTTAAACACAGTTTCTGGCTAATTCCTCTGGAAAAAAGTAGTAGACAATACACAGCTTTTATGGTGGATGGAATTGTATACCAATTTTGTGTTGTACCCTATGGATTACAAAGTTCTTGTGCAGCATTAGTAAAAACGTTACATACTATATTAAATAAACATGAATCATTTATACTACATTATATTGATGATATTTTGGTGTATTCAGAAAATGAAGAAATACATAAAGAACATTTGGAAATAACTTTAAAGGAACTGGAAACAGCGGGTTTGAAATTAAATGTGGAAAAATGTAAATTTTACCAACAAGAAATAAAATATTTAGGATATGTTTTAAATACTACAGGGGTAAGCATGGATCCAGAAAGAGTACAAGCGATTTTGAATTATCAAACACCCAGGAACTTAAAAACATTAAGAGGATTCCTTGGAATTTTAAACTACTACAAGAGATTGATTCCGGATTTATCGAGCAAAGAAGTTCCCTTAATTGAACTACTAAAAAAAGATGTTAAATGGAAATGGACACCAGAACGAGAACAAGCTTTCAAAGAACTGAAACAAATTTACTTAAAAGTATATCATCCACAGTATGATAAACCTTTTGTACTTAGAACTGATGCATCTATAGATAGGTTAGCAGGAGTGCTGATACAAATCCAAGAAGAAGGAGAATTGCCCATTAGTTTTGTTTCAAGAGTTACGAAAAATAGTGAAAAAAAATTATAAAATACTTAAGAATTTTATGTAGCCAAGACCACGAATTATGGGGAAACAACTTGGAAGAAGTTCAGAGATTTGTGAATGAAACTCCGCGTGGAATTACAAAAGAATGCCCGGAATTATTATTTAAAGGAAGAGCACCGGAAAGGAATTTGGAGGTAGTTAGAAATCAAGAAATGGATGAGATTTTAGAAAAGGTCAACAAAAATCTGAAAAGAAATGCTGATAGATATATTAAAAGACAGGAACAGAAATTTAAAAAGAAAACTAAATTCAAAAAGGGGGACTTGGTTATCATTAGAGCATTACAAGTGGCAAACAAAAGGGAAAATCAATGTGCTAAATTATTAATGCCATTTGAGGGACCATATGTGGTAGATAACGAGAATGCTCAAAACAGTTATAGGTTGATTTGCCCTAGTACAGGTAGATTGAGAGGAATTTTTAATATTAAAGATGTATATAAATTTACACCTGCAGAAGGGTAGATGATATTTCAAGCAGTTTTATAAATAGATATTAGGTTGTAAATAGTAGTTTTAGGTGTACATAGTTTTTTTTTTATTTATTATGAAAAATACTGTTATGTTTAAGGAATAAACATTAAAACAGTTCCTGGAATGAAAAGATATTACAATTGAAACTGGTATGAATAATAAGTTTAAATATTCTTGGTTAAAGAATTTTTTTTGAAGGGAATATGAGATAAATTAAATTTTTATTGATTTATAGTTTTAGAATATAAATAATCATTTACAAGCAATTACATCAAATGAACATTTTATAAAATGAAATATAGAACAAAGAAATTTGTATTATTTTATTAAAATAAAGTTAAATTTTATTTACTAAATAAACTAAGAATAAAATAAAATATTAAAGATATAATGTATCAAGCAAAGTTACTTGACAGCAATGAAAGTATTAAAGAGGGAATAGAAATTATAATTTTTTTAATCAAATATGGACATATGATTGATTATAAAAAATTTTAATTGGGGGATTTGAGATGATATGAGTTACTATGCTATATTAAATAAGAATGTAAAATGAAAATCTTATGGAAAATAGAGAAAGGAAAATTTTCTTATTTCGGGTCAGAGCACAAATGCAGTACCAGTGGGATTAATTGTCATCATCTTCTTCATAATTCCTAAAAAAAAGGAAAAAGAAAATAGAATAAGAAAGAAAAAAATACAAATTCATTTCAAAGAGTTTGTTTAAAGATTCAAAATGGTTTAATCTACATTATATAAAGTTTCAATAATTATGAAATTGATAAATGGGAAAAGTAAATAATTAAAAGTTTATAAAATTGCCAATACGTTAGTAATCAAACATTAATTTTTAAATGAATTAAGGGTATAATTAAATAAGAAAATTAAATTATAAAAATATCACAAATAGTTAAAATAAATATTAAAATTTTTACTTACTTTTAAATTATACAAATTTATCAACCATATTCTAATTTGTTAATAGTTCAAATGCCAAATGAAATATTCTGAAAAAGAGAAAATTATTAGTTTGTAGTGCTAGTAAATTTTATAAAAATAAAAAGAATAATCATTGTTTTAAATTGTAATAATGAATCAAGAATTAGATTTTGTTAGTAATTTTATTTAAATAAGGAATTAGTAGGCGATTAGGTGGTAAGGATGTATAGATTTAGGTTTGTTGAATTTTTCAGTTGTTTTTTTGTTGATTTGATAGAATCTCTCTTGTTTTCTGGTTCTTGATATGTAAGTTGTATTAAAAAATTGCTCCGTAGAAATTTTGAGTTTTTTTTGAAAATATTGATAAAAGAAAGTTTTAAATCAGTTTAAAGTGTTAATATTATCACAAGGTAACCTGAGAAAGCAATTGGTAAGAGAAAATTACAATATTTTATGAAGAAATCGATACTTGAAATGTGGGTTGAGCAGTATATGGTATGACTGCATTTTAATTAAGTTAATGAAGATTTAACAAGAAAGAAAGTCATAATTACACTTACCAGAGGAGGAAGTAGCAGTTTATCTTTTGGTTGAAAAAGAATTTATTGTTTGATCTCTACAAAGTGTCCTGAAATCTTGGCTGTTCCGGGGAAGAAAGTAGATTGTCCTGTGAAGTGAATCCTGAATCCTGGTTTTCCAGAAGAGGAGAGAAGTTTCATACAAATGGTAACACTTTTCACTTGGTACAATAAAGAGTTTTCTGTGTTTGTTTTTTTTATAACTTTGATGAACATTGGTATTTCACTGTTTTATGTATTTAACTAAATTATTATTCACTATTTGATAAGTTTAATTTGAATTGTTTATTAACACAAATCAGAATACTTCATTTCATATATTTGATGCATATTTGGGTTTAACAACTGTTTCTTGAAGTTTGTCACATTTTGAATTAGTAAGGTTAGAAATTTATATACAATTCATGCCTAGAAAACATCATTGGTCTAGGATAGTGTGGTTTTACAGTCATTTTATTGAAAATTTTTATATTAACTGATTTTGAATCTAATTTTGTTGAATATTTGGAACTCTGACCCTGACATAAGGGAATAGCCGGTAGCATATCTAAATAATAATATTGGAAAATAATTAAATTAAGTTAATTCTTACCTATTTAATATTTATATTTAAATTCAAAATTAATTCATGGTAAGGAATATTTTATAACATAGTAATTGATATAATCAAAAGAAATTATTATTCATACACACTCTTATATGTTATAAATTTTGGCGCCCAACGTGGGGCTCTAAACAATCAAAATTAGAGCCTATTCAAAACTTGAGAATTTTGTTAAAATTTTTTTTTATTATTTCGCTCTAAATAATCAAAACTTGAGCCTATTTAAAGAATAGAAACTTTAGGATTTTCGGATATTAAAAACACTAGTCAAGAAAACTTTGTTTGGTAATTTTTTTTCTTTGAGATTTATTTGCTTGATTCTGATTGATCAGAATAATAAAATAATTAAAAGACATTTGCTTGGTAACTCTTTATTAAGATAAAGGTATTGTAAGTAAAAATTTTAAACATTAGTTATATTTATCTCGTTAAAATAAATTGTAAATATGGATGGAAAAATGAGATTGAGAGATGGTAAGGTAGTAGGAGATGAGAGTGAAAGTAGTGATGGAGGAGAGATTGAGGTCGAGATAGTAGCGGTGCAAGTGCATGAAGAGAGAGTGTTAGGAGCAGGAGATTATCGAGTGGAAGAGCTGATTCAAACAGGACAGACACAGGAAGAAGCAGAGACAGAAGAAGGAGATAATTTAATGGAGATAGGAGGAGAGCAGGATCGAACTATGGTTGAAATAGAGACAGAGGCAACTGCTGGTGGAAATGAACAAGAAGAACAGATAGTACAAGCACAACCCAGAGAAGAGAGCTCAGCTGATATGTTCAGGATGATACAAAGTCTCATGATGAATATGAGTAAAGATATAAAAGAAGATAATGACAAGAAATATGAAAAAATTAATAAAAGTATTATGAATATGGATAAGAATATGAATCAACAAAAAGAAGACATAAGGAAAGATATAAATAAGAAATTGGATCAGCAAAAAGAAGATATGACTAAGATATTTAGAAATGAAATTAACTGTATTAAAGAAGACAATTTGAAGATAAGAGAAGAAGTTAAAGTTATAAAAAAGGAATGTGACAAGAAAATTGAACAACAAAACATGAAATTAAGGACTGAAATACAGGATACTGGACTAAAAATTAAGGGGGAAATTGAAAAAGATATGGAAATTAAAATAAAAGAAGTAGAAAAATCAATTAAAGAAAATTTACCGGAGGAAATAGAACGTGAAGTCAAAAAACATACTGATGTCATAAAAAAAGATATAGGACAAATACGATTACAAGAGCAAATTTATGAAGAGGTAGTGGACAATATAAAAATTAACTTAGGAAAAGAATTTGAAAGACTAGAGGGAGAAGTAGAAAAACAAAAAGGAGTTTGTAGTAAGAATCAAGAATTAACCAAGTATAAATTAAATAAGGAAATGGAAGATATGCAAAAGAAGTTACAAAAAATTATGGATAATAATGTCAGAGGAAATATGGTGGGAGTTCTTCCTAATATGATGTCACACTACAACAATACCGGAATTAAATTTGATGGAAACATTAATCATATACATCCAAAAGTATTTGTAAATATAATAAAAAGTAAAACAAAGTATATTAGTGACTTCTCGGAGAAAAAACTGTTGATCCGTGATATGTTAACAGGACATCCTTTACTATGGTTCTGCAATAAAGAAAATCAAATGTCGTCAATAAAAGATTTCGAAGAGCAATTTTGTAGATATTTCTGGGGGGAAATCCAACAAGCTACCTTTAGAGAAAAACTGTATTTTGGAAAATATGACTATAATAAAGGAAAAAATTTTAATGCATATGCAATGCAACTATATAATAATGCACAATATTTGGAACCTGCGATGAGGGAAGAGGAAATAGTTTTATATGTGGCTAGACAGTACAAACATGAAGTGACGGAAACAATAGCAATACACAACATTAAAACAATGGAACAGTTATCAAATTACTTACAGAGACTAGAACGAAGTCTAATGAATGAAAGTAGAACGAATGGGAATGAAAGATTTAATTATAGAAATAGATATGATAATAGGAATTCTGGAGGTAATAGATTTAATGAAAGGAATCGAAATGAGAATAGGAATGATGGTAATTACAGATTTAATAATAGGAATAGGGAATTTAATAGGGGATATAGTAATTTTAATAGGAATGAAACAAGAGCAAATGAATATAGGAATGATAATAGTAATGGTAGAAATGGGGAAAATAGGAATTTTGATAGGAGAAATAGGGATTTTTCAAATAACAATAATTATGATAGGAATAGAGGGTCAGGTAATAGATGGAATAGAAATGAAGATAATCGTAATGTAGGTAATCAAAACAATGAATGGAGAGAGAGAGGTGAGAATAATCGACAGGTGAATGTTATTAATGCAAATCAGGGTGATGTGACTGGTCAAGGCCAGGAACAGAACGTGGATTTTGCCTAAGTCGCTTCCACGTGCGTAATATCATCTACTCTTCTAGGTATGAACATCCTAGAGAATTTCTTGTTAATGATGATGAAATTAAAGTCAATGAACTTAGGAGGTTAATTTTTATAGAGGGGGTTTTTCAAAATATTAAATGCCAAATTATGATAGATACTGGTTCAGAGGTTACTTTAATTAGTCAAAAAATAGTGTCACAAGTTAAACAAGATGATATTATGATGATAAAAACAAATAAATTATCATTAGTGGGAGCGAATAATAAAAAATTATATGATACCAACAACATGATTATGGGAGAAATACTAATAGGTATTAAGAAATATAAAATCCAAATGTTACTTATTCAAAATTTAAATTATGACATGATATTAGGTTCAGATGAATTGAATAATCATAAAGTAGTAATAGATTATGAAGAAGAATGTTTGAAATGGGAACAACAGAGAATACCATTTACCTTAGGAAATAATGCAAATCAGGAAGCTGATCCGAATAGACAGTATAATAATATTGCCAAGGTAGATTATAATGAGTTAGAAGGAAACTGTGGACAATATCAAAAAGAGGTGGAAATGTTGTGTAAAAAGTATTGTAAACTATTTAATGAAGAAACGTGTATAGCATCAAATTATACCCACAAGTTGAAGATGAACAAGGAGATTAAGAATTTTAAGATTAAGACTTATCCAATTCCATATAAGTTGAAGGATGAAGTATATCAGGTATTACGCAAAATGATGAAAGATGGAATTATAGAGAGGTCAGATTCACCGTATATAAGTGCAATTACGTGTGTTAGAAAAAAGTCAGGGGAAATAAGATTATGTTTGGATGCTAGGAATATAAATACTTACACAGTAAAACAATATGAAAGTCCTATGAATGTAGAGGGAATATTTGGCCGAATAACCAAGGCAAAAATATACTCAAAATTAGATCTTAAACACAGTTTCTGGCTAATTCCTCTGGAAAAAAGTAGTAGACAATACACAGCTTTTATGGTGGATGGAATTGTATACCAATTTTGTGTTGTACCCTATGGATTACAAAGTTCTTGTGCAGCATTAGTAAAAACGTTACATACTATATTAAATAAACATGAATCATTTATACTACATTATATTGATGATATTTTGGTGTATTCAGAAAATGAAGAAATACATAAAGAACATTTGGAAATAACTTTAAAGGAACTGGAAACAGCGGGTTTGAAATTAAATGTGGAAAAATGTAAATTTTACCAACAAGAAATAAAATATTTAGGATATGTTTTAAATACTACAGGGGTAAGCATGGATCCAGAAAGAGTACAAGCGATTTTGAATTATCAAACACCCAGGAACTTAAAAACATTAAGAGGATTCCTTGGAATTTTAAACTACTACAAGAGATTGATTCCGGATTTATCGAGCAAAGAAGTTCCCTTAATTGAACTACTAAAAAAAGATGTTAAATGGAAATGGACACCAGAACGAGAACAAGCTTTCAAAGAACTGAAACAAATTTACTTAAAAGTATATCATCCACAGTATGATAAACCTTTTGTACTTAGAACTGATGCATCTATAGATAGGTTAGCAGGAGTGCTGATACAAATCCAAGAAGAAGGAGAATTGCCCATTAGTTTTGTTTCAAGAGTTACGAAAAATAGTGAAAAAAAATTATAAAATACTTAAGAATTTTATGTAGCCAAGACCACGAATTATGGGGAAACAACTTGGAAGAAGTTCAGAGATTTGTGAATGAAACTCCGCGTGGAATTACAAAAGAATGCCCGGAATTATTATTTAAAGGAAGAGCACCGGAAAGGAATTTGGAGGTAGTTAGAAATCAAGAAATGGATGAGATTTTAGAAAAGGTCAACAAAAATCTGAAAAGAAATGCTGATAGATATATTAAAAGACAGGAACAGAAATTTAAAAAGAAAACTAAATTCAAAAAGGGGGACTTGGTTATCATTAGAGCATTACAAGTGGCAAACAAAAGGGAAAATCAATGTGCTAAATTATTAATGCCATTTGAGGGACCATATGTGGTAGATAACGAGAATGCTCAAAACAGTTATAGGTTGATTTGCCCTAGTACAGGTAGATTGAGAGGAATTTTTAATATTAAAGATGTATATAAATTTACACCTGCAGAAGGGTAGATGATATTTCAAGCAGTTTTATAAATAGATATTAGGTTGTAAATAGTAGTTTTAGGTGTACATAGTTTTTTTTTATTTATTATGAAAAATACTGGGATGTTTAAGGAATAAACATTAAAACAGTTCCTGGAATGAAAAGATATTACAATTGAAACTGGTATGAATAATAAGTTTAAATATTCTTGGTTAAAGAATTTTTTTTGAAGGGAATATGAGATAAATTAAATTTTTATTGATTTATAGTTTTAGAATATAAATAATCATTTACAAGCAATTACATCAAATGAACATTTTATAAAATGAAATATAGAACAAAGAAATTTGTATTATTTTATTAAAATAAAGTTAAATTTTATTTACTAAATAAACTAAGAATAAAATAAAATATTAAAGATATAATGTATCAAGCAAAGTTACTTGACAGCAATGAAAGTATTAAAGAGGGAATAGAAATTATAATTTTTTTAATCAAATATGGACATATGATTGATTATAAAAAATTTTAATTGGGGGATTTGAGATGATATGAGTTACTATGCTATATTAAATAAGAATGTAAAATGAAAATCTTATGGAAAATAGAGAAAGGAAAATTTTCTTATTTCGGGTCAGAGCACAAATGCAGTACCAGTGGGATTAATTGTCATCATCTTCTTCATAATTCCTAAAAAAAAGGAAAAAGAAAATAGAATAAGAAAGAAAAAAATACAAATTCATTTCAAAGAGTTTGTTTAAAGATTCAAAATGGTTTAATCTACATTATATAAAGTTTCAATAATTATGAAATTGATAAATGGGAAAAGTAAATAATTAAAAGTTTATAAAATTGCCAATACGTTAGTAATCAAACATTAATTTTTAAATGAATTAAGGGTATAATTAAATAAGAAAATTAAATTATAAAAATATCACAAATAGTTAAAATAAATATTAAAATTTTTACTTACTTTTAAATTATACAAATTTATCAACCATATTCTAATTTGTTAATAGTTCAAATGCCAAATGAAATATTCTGAAAAAGAGAAAATTATTAGTTTGTAGTGCTAGTAAATTTTATAAAAATAAAAAGAATAACCATTGTTTTAAATTGTAATAATGAATCAAGAATTAGATTTTGTTAGTAATTTTATTTAAATAAGGAATTAGTAGGCGATTAGGTGGTAAGGATGTATAGATTTAGGTTTGTTGAATTTTTCAGTTGTTTTTTTGTTGATTTGATAGAATCTCTCTTGTTTTCTGGTTCTTGATATGTAAGTTGTATTAAAAAATTGCTCCGTAGAAATTTTGAGTTTTTTTTGAAAATATTGATAAAAGAAAGTTTTAAATCAGTTTAAAGTGTTAATATTATCACAAGGTAACCTGAGAAAGCAATTGGTAAGAGAAAATTACAATATTTTATGAAGAAATCGATACTTGAAATGTGGGTTGAGCAGTATATGGTATGACTGCATTTTAATTAAGTTAATGAAGATTAAACTAATATTTAACAAGAAAGAAAGTCATAATTACACTTACCAGAGGAGGAAGTAGCAGTTTATCTTTTGGTTGAAAAAGAATTTATTGTTTGATCTCTACAAAGTGTCCTGAAATCTTGGCTGTTCCGGGGAAGAAAGTAGATTGTCCTGTGAAGTGAATCCTGAATCCTGGTTTTCCAGAAGAGGAGAGAAGTTTCATACAAATGGTAACACTTTTCACTTGGTACAATAAAGAGTTTTCTGTGTTTGTTTTTTTTATAACTTTGATGAACATTGGTATTTCACTGTTTTATGTATTTAACTAAATTATTATTCACTATTTGATAAGTTTAATTTGAATTGTTTATTAACACAAATCAGAATACTTCATTTCATATATTTGATGCATATTTGGGTTTAACAACTGTTTCTTGAAGTTTGTCACATTTTGAATTAGTAAGGTTAGAAATTTATATACAATTCATGCCTAGAAAACATCATTGGTCTAGGATAGTGTGGTTTTACAGTCATTTTATTGAAAATTTTTATATTAACTGATTTTGAATCTAATTTTGTTGAATATTTGGAACTCTGACCCTGACATAAGGGAATAGCCGGTAGCATATCTAAATAATAATATTGGAAAATAATTAAATTAAGTTAATTCTTACCTATTTAATATTTATATTTAAATTCAAAATTAATTCATGGTAAGGAATATTTTATAACATAGTAATTGATATAATCAAAAGAAATTATTATTCATACACACTCTTATATGTTATAATATATTATAATATACCTTGATAATATTTATTTTAATATTGATGTAGATGTGGATAAGGTATATTTCAACTTAATTTCTTTTATTTAATAATTGTTATTTTAATATAAATTCTTAGCTATTCTCTCTCTCAAGGTGCGAGTTCAAAAAAAAATCTCCACTAATAAATAGATTCAAATTTAACTAATATTGAAAATTTCAAAAAAAAATATAATAAAATTCAACAATCTTATACCAAATTTCAATTTTGTACTACAATTTCGATTTGATCTTAACCTCACTTTTTCTTATTGTTTTGTGCGCAAAGACACATTACCTTCAAACACGAAGACTAGATACCAGGAGTTTAAACGTAATGTTAAAAAAATGGTCTCAATTTCGGGGACAGATCTATTGCCGGTAGAGGGCGTTCGTGTTCCTAAGATACTCGTTTAAATCCTTACGCGGGAAGTTTTGTTACTATTGACAGCTCTGGAAAAATATTCTGAGAAACGTGGAATTAAATGAAAGTTTTAGAAAATTCTTAGAAACTTTTCAAGTGCTGTAAATGCAAAAATATAAAGTAAGTAACTACAAATTGCCTTAAAAAATTTACTAGTTAAAATTGCCAAATGCCTATTAATTTCAGTATTATGATTATGTATTACGTACCTACTTATTATTATTTATATTAGAGTGAATATTTTTTTTATTAATAGTAAGCGCGAGTTAAGGAGGTTCGACTGAATCTAATGTGAAAACTTTGAACTTTGAAATTAACTTTACGTATAAATAAATACGTCATTTCTGTAATGAAGATGCCCTTGTGTTTATTCAGATGATTTAGAAGATTCATTATTCATAGAATTAGAATAATTAATATAGCTTATCAAAGTTCAGCCAAATGGATTTATTTCCAATCGTTTGGAAGAAACAAACAAAATGATCAATATTTATGTCCATTGAAAGTGTTGAATTGGATAGTAGAACAAAACATGGATCAAGTGTTTCCTAATGCCTACATAGCTTACAGACTGATTATTGTTACAATACCAATAGAATTGTGAGGACAAAAAGGTATTTCTCTGTCCTAAAAAGGATAAAAAATATGCATAGGTCTACTATCTTCCTAGGGAGTACTGTGTGCATTGAATCAGAATTATTGCGATCCTTGATGAATTTTGATAACGTGATATCAGATTTTATTAGAACTAAGTTGAGGAGAAAATATATTTAACTAGCTGTTCCGGCGTACTTTGTACCGCATAACACTTTCGTGTCTTTTTTTCCATTTTTCATTTTTTCAAATTTTTACCATTATGCTTTTTTTTGTTTTCAATGTTTTTTTTTTTAAACGATATTTTATATAAGATATCCACTGCATCACCGTACGGTGTCTTTACTTAATTTAGTAAGAAATTCCCCTTTAAATATTATTCAATTCGAACCAGTAATTCCTGAAACTAGCACGTTCAAACAAAAAACAAACAAACTCTTCAGCTTTATAATATTAGTGTAGATTTATTTAAATGTTGCATTATGTGTTCATTAAAATAAGATATTTTCTATTGTTAATAAAGTTTGTTGGTAAAGTTTTTGTATTACTTTTTCTTATTTGAGGTTTTTCTCCGCTCTTAAGTGGGCCCCCGCTCGATCTAGTCCCGGGGCCCGCAGGAGTTAAATCCACCACTGTACACATATTAAAAATAAAATACGACACATTATACATACATTTATTTAAACAACTATAAAATCATATCTGATAAAATAAATGTAAAAGATTACTAAGAAAATAAACTTAAAAAATTGTAATAAAATAAACTTAAAAACACATAAATAACTTCTTTAAATATAATTATAAGCCCAATATTCATCTGGTAATGAACCTAAAAATATAAGCTTCGAAAGTGAGTCGACCAAAAACCAAAAATCGTTGCAGAAGCCTTTAAAAATAGTATTTCTGACAAAACAATAGAATACAAGTTTGGAAATACATGTTTCTACTCCTCCCAAATTTGTAGAGTTTTTGCTTTTAAGTCTGCAATAGGAATTCCGACGTATAAAGAGATTTCTGAAAATTATTTCTTCATATCTCTTACATTAATATTTTGCTGTTTATTTTCCACCGGTTTCTTATGATAGTACCTTATGTCCAATTACTGCTCTGGTTCCTCACGAGAAGTTGAAGTACTTGTAGATATAGTTGTATGAAGAATACTAACCTGACAGGCAACATAAAATACAAACAGTTTCCAAGAGCTTAGATTTTTTCTTTCTTTTATCAACTTTTTATACGATATATAAAACATCAATTTTTAAGGTGCGATATATCGATGTTTGTTATATGGTTCTGCTACTTGGCAATCGCCAGATAAATTAATTGTTTATAACACAAATTTTTAACAGATATTATTTTGATGTTACTCACTTTTGGTGCTTTGAATATACCCACTTTTTTTACACTGTCATCTGCCTTTCGGCCACTAACACAACCATAAACAGCACAATACTTTCCCATTTCTTTTTATTAATTTTATTACAAGTAATTTTCAATAAATTAATATCATATATTTAATTTAATTTCGTGAAATTTAAATGTCATAAATGTGGTCATAAATGTCATAAACATTGGTTCGGGTCTTAATGATCCTCGCGCCGCCAGTGGCGAAAAATAGAACTATAATCTGGCCCGATTATTGAGACCAGAAATATTATGAAAAAGCCTATACCGTGTAAACTCCCGGTATCTAGCCTTCGTGCCTTCAAATTAAAACCTCGTTAAATTGAGGGTTATGAAAAATTCTGAATTTTGTAAACAATAAATCAAATTAAACTTATCAAAAGATGTGCAAACAACTTATATAAATAGTGAAACAGTGTACAAGTGATATCAAATGTTCATAATCTACAGAAGAATGAAACACAGGAATGTTCTTTATTAAAAAAAAAAAAATTGGAAATAGATACCGTGTTTTGAAGTTTTGCTATTCCCTCTGGACAATTGAAAGCACAGGATATTACTTCCTATTGGAATCCAACCATTTCCCAGGAACATCAATGATATACGGACACTTTATAGATGTAGACGACTAAATTTGCTTTTCCTCCAGAAATAACTTGATCTTGCATCAAATGGTGAGTAAATTATTGCTTTCTTTCTTATCATAAACCAGTTTTACTTTAATTATATTACTCAGGAAGCATTCATACTAATTCATACGACTAATCTGCTCCGCTCTCCATAACTAACATTTATTTCCCCATTTATATGGACTTTAATTCTTACCAGTGGTTATCAGCAGTGGTCTTGTGGCTTTATTAACACTTTTTACTACTTTTAGACGTTCTTTTATAAGTATTTAAGTAAAAAAATCGAAATTTTAATAGAGCAAATTTTATTACATGCTATCGCTTCAAAAGCCCAAAACAAGAGAGAGATTCAGCGAATCGACAATTTAACAACTGAATCCACAAACAATCTTACACTATCCATTAACATGCGATATTCGCCTACTAAATTATTAATCAAATAAAATTACAAAAATCTTATACCTAATTCCTTATTTACATTTAAATATAATAGAAATTCTTTTTTACAATTTACTAAACTTTTAATGAGTTATTAATTTCATAAAATCTTTCTCCTACAAATTCTTTATCAAATCAAATTACTAAAAAATATCTAATACTCAACTAATTATTTACATTTAATACAATACTTATTCTTTTAAAATCTGCTGTACTTTAAATGAATTGTTAATTTTTATAATATCTTATCAACAATATAATCTAATATCTTTCTATTTTCAGAATTTTTCATTTGGAAATTATACTAATAATAAATCATAATATGTCTTGAGAACAAACATTGTCTATTCTAAAAGTAAGTACACCCCTTTTCTTTTATTTTCTTATATGAGTTCTAATATTTTATACTAAGATTTATGTAAAACTTTACATTGATGTCTTAACACTTGGTTCTTTTTTATTTCATTTTGTCTTAGTTTTTTTAAAATCGGTTTTGATTACCAAGGTATCATAAAATTTATACACTTTTTCAATAGCTCCTTATCTATTTGATACATGATTATTAGAATTTTATATATTATTGATAAATTATATTAATTTTGTTCTTTGAATTTTTTTTTATATGTACTTGTGTATTTTAATTTTTAATTTTATCTTATTTTTTCCTTTTTTAGGTATTGAGAAGAAGACGACGATTATAAATTATCCCAAATTAACTCATTTGCACTTTGCCTTGCAATGAGAATATAATTTCCTTTTCTCGATTTTTATAATTTTCTTTATATTTACTTAATTTGAAATAGCATAGTAACATATATCATCTCAATATATATATATATAAATTTTTGAACGGAAGGTGTTTTTGAGGTCAGGGGGGCCACAAACGAAAAACTGTAGTGAAATTTTCCCGAAGTCGTGACCTGCGAACCAGCTGAATAGTAGATATAAATCTACTAAAATTTGCTAATCTCGACCGTAGAACCTTCTTTTTTTAATCTGGGGTAGCTCATCGAGAAAATAATGTGTGGCTAGGTTACAACCCCTCAAAACCACACCCAACACCTTAAAAAAATATTTTTTTTGCATATTTTTTTTTTTGATTGACTTCTATTATCTATGAAATTAAAAATTTATTTGAATAATGACTAGCACCCCTTTACCCACAAAATAAATGAAGGGTATATATGATATTTGAATTACAATTTTTTCGCGGTGTTGTTTGAGTACTTTTATTTATATGCGCATGCTCCAGTTTAGAATGTCTCCACCAGGCATCTAGATATTTTTTAAAATATGTAAATAAACAGTTATTTTTACCTACAAATACATTAATATTTTAAAATTTCCTATTTCTACAATAAAAAGAAAATAATCAATATTTTGCGGCTCTGCCTCGGCTAATAATTTACCTGCGATTTTCGGTAATTTTTATTTTCACTCCCTAGTTACATAATATAATATTGTATGAGTTTTATAGTTTAAATATTTTGTACAACTTTCTAGAATTTGCACCAGTTATAATAAAAAAATAATTGGGACAGGTTTGTTGCATAAGGGTAAAAAAGGTGCAAGCCATTATTAAAACAAATTTTTAATTTCATAGAAAATAAAAGTTAACAAAAAAAATATTAAAGATTTTTTTTAAGGGGTTTGGGGGTTGTAAACTAGCCAGACATTATTTTCTCGACGAGCTACTCCAGATTTAAAAAAAGAAAACCTGTCTTGAAATCGAGATATTGCAAATTTTTAAACGCGCGCCGTTTTGAACTTCTGTTTTCGCTTTTCACTAAAAGAGAAAAAGATATCCTCACCACAACTCAATGGCAACCTGCATTAACTTTACTGCAAATAAAATCAACTAATGTTCATTCAAATTTTTGGATATACTCCATTATTTTTTATTTTCTCACGTATTTATGCTTTTAGAACTTTAAATAAAAATACAAACCATTCAACATTTATTTTTCAAAAACAAAATTTAAATAATTAGTAAAAATTTGTCTCTACTCGAGCCATTGCATCCTTTCTTCTTCTTTTGTCATCAGAATGTAAACAATTACAATAAAAGAATTAATTAAATACTAAAGAACCTTTTAAATACAAATTAAATGATAATTATCTAGAAACACAATAAGTTTATGTTCTTTACAATAATTTGTTCCGTTATTATCTAAAACAGTGTTCTTCAACCTTATCTTAATAAAGGGCCAAATTTTTACTTTGGGTGGGCTTGAGGGCCGCATTGATGTACATATGTATATTGTGTGCATATAGTATAAATACATATTATATGATCATTCTGTGTCATGTTAAGGTTAAAAGAAATAACATGATTTTGGTTTAAAGCTTATATTGTTTGAAAATGACAGTTGATCAATATTGATACATATAATAGGTATAATTATAATTAAAAATGTAACAAAGACGCTAAAAAGGACTGACATTGATAATTTAAGTTCCATCTATAAGTACTTACTAAGTGTCGAAAATAAACTTCTTCTCCCTAAAGTTTCTGAAAAAGTACTTGTTTCATATGTCTACAAAAATTGTCATAAAGTAACCCTTGCTATTATCTACAACTTTATTTAAAGAAAATCATAATAACAATAAGCAAACTAACTATTTAGCCAAAAAATAAACTGAAATCTATTTAGCAATAATAAACTAAATAAGCCGTCTAAGCTATAAAGCTGTTTTTGGGTTGATGTTTTTCATAAGTGCTTCTTGGGACCTAAAATAATAATTTAACAATGAGACTAATATGAAAGTAATTATCATATTAACGATTTTATCACTGTTAATTGTTAGGTTAACTAATGTTTTCATTTCTGCCTTGACACTTGGCACTAATGACTTTTGGCAGCTTTCGGTCTCTTCTCTCACATGGTCTTTTACATAGTCAAGGAAACATCGACGTATTAGTAAAGACTACATTCGCAGATCTTCTTACAACTTCAGGTTGTTCGAGGATCATTCTCACGAGATTTGTTTTATATGTCTGTATTATGCACTAATACAAGGTACATGAAACGATACCAATTTAAATTTCGCGCTGTTTGTGTCTGATGTGCGCATGCGCAGGTTTTATTTATTTTATAATTAAGAATAAAATAAATTATTTATCAAAGGTAATACCACGAGTCCTTAAAATTTTATCGATAAATTTTTAGTTTCCACGAAAACTTTTTTATTTGGCAAAAATACGAAAACAAACTGAAATGTGATAAAATCACGAGTCCGTAGGACGAGTGATTTTATCATATTCAGTTTGTTTGAGTAGTTTTGCCTAAAATAAAAAAGTTTGAGTCTGGAAAATAAAAATTTATCTAGTAAAATTTTACAGGACGAGTGGTATTTGAGAAGATTATTTTTTGAACCATTCTGTACAAAAACTAGGATACGTGTATTTTGTGTTGCCTACCTATGATCTAATTTATTAAAACATTAATAATCAAGAGAAAGAAAGGAAGTGGGTTTACACAGAATAATATTTAATAAATATATTATTATTTTAAGAGAAAATACTTATAATCTTTTGATCTTTCAATAACTTTAATAAAAAATTTGACAAATTACCCTTCCTATTATCTTATCTACACTAGATAGTATTGACAGTTGTCAGTTGTCGTGAGCGTAGAGAAAACAGCAGGGTTATAATTTGAATAAATATTTATTTTTATACCTATTTATACAATTATATTATTAAAGAGAAAATTACCAAAATAAAAATTATTAGGTATATCTATTTATAGTTTACCTACAAGACCACATTTGGCTGTAGGCATATAAAAGTTTTAAATGCATACAGAACCAGGAAGCAGGTTAGTTTTAAAGTACCTACATATTTGATTTTTCATTATCGTTTAGATGAATTGAATTGTGATAATAATAATAACAAAATATATTTCAGAATATTTAGATAATATAAATGAATGTTGATTTATAGTAAAGTACTTCTAAACACGAAAATTGATTGTTCAATATTGTTATTGAATTTTTGACAGTTCTATAATTTTATCAATAGTAGTAAAACCACTAGTGGTTTTATCAATATAAACCGGAATGATTGGCTAGATTTAGCATAAAACATTGAAGATTAAGCGTTTTCATTGGACGAAATCACAAAATTGTGATATTTTGACAGGTGAAAAAAATAATCAATTAAAATAATGGACCAATACGGACCTAACGCTAAAGAATACAATTTTGATTAAATTTGTCAATTTTGCATTGGATGGGGTGCTAAAGTGTAGTTTTTTTACCCAAAATTAAAAAAATTATTTATGAAAAAACTAAAGGGGACCTAACGAAAAAATTGTGGGACCTTAAAGGACCTAACGGGGACCTATCGATTAAGGTCATTTTCGACCCAAAATTCCATGGATGGGGTGCTAAGTTTGCATAGGTGTGTTAAGCAGAGTTTTAAAGCGCCGTATAGAAATGTCATGTGCGCGCGCAATTTTTGGATGCAATATTGTGTAGAAAATAGAGCATGTTCTATTTTCTTGCAAGGTTTATAATAGATAATACAGGTTGCCTCACCGTCGAATTTATGAAATATGAGCAGTGGGGGTAATACGTCACTGCCATACACGCCGCCGTACATCGTAATATCGTATACGTGAATACGTAATAAACTGCCGTACTGTTCTTGTGTTTTTTGAATTTTAACTGATATTCTAAAAATTTTTCTGTAATATTATATTGACTAGTGGAATTATGAGTACGAGAAAAATTTCCTGAACTTGGTTGTACTACAACAGAATCAAAGATTAAATCAATAAATGAACATGACTATCTACTTCCTTCGTGGATTGATTGTTTATCATATGGTGGCTTGATAGTCCCTAGCAATAACTTTAAAAAACACATTTTAAGAGCTGAAAGAATTTTTAAAAGAATTACCAAGCAGAAAATCCCTAAAGGACCAGGTGTAGTAAAACAACTTTTACATAAAATAATGAATAGAACGGATATTGAAGGAAAGTATAGACCAGTTATACATACATTTGTAAGGCAAAGGATCTTTATTCGTATGAAATTTGCAAATAAAAATCATCAAATTCTAGTTTCAAAAAGGAAAGCAAAATTACAATTACAAAAAGTTCAAAAGCTGAGAAAACTTATGACTTGAAAATTTATATAACTTTATATTTGTTTATTGTATTCTGTTTTTAAATAAAAATAATTAAAATTTTTTTGAATATTCTGTATTTATGGGCTCGTGTTTTTCTTTTATTATTACAATATTCCCTCCTCCAATTTATTTAATAAAAATATTATAATCATTTACGTAAATATAATGAAAAATATTGAGTATAGAAAAGGTATTTATAAATCAAGTTCAGTAGACATTGTTGTGTTATTTTTAGATATATATCTAGCTTTATTCTACACTTAGAGCATTACGTACCTAGCCCCACCTACAAGTACAGTAATTAAGGATTTTAGTAGGTACGAAAATTGAAAAATCAATGAAAAACAAGTGTCGTGTACTGCGGTAGGCATATTGTATTCGTGCAATAATCGTGGTGTACGGCAATGACATCATGCGGCAGGGAATGAATGGAGGGGGGTTCGTTTTGTTTACGCGACTGTGAGGCAACCTGTATTATCTATAAACCTTGATTTTCTTGTTCAATAATTTGACAGAAACAATATTTGATCCAATATCTTGTTTGAAACTATCCAATTTATCTTGTACAATATTTCTTGTACAAGAAATTGGATAGTCTAAAACGGCTTTAACGCGTAACATTTCGATAACTTTTTTATTTGTAAAACTTACAAAAAGTTATAACCTATTAAAAGATAGGAAATTTTCTCACAAATTTAAAAATGTAACTATTTTATTTATAGCTTTTTAAGTTTTCGATATACGAGAAAACTACAAATTAGTACAAATTTTAACAAAAATTTTGTAATTCCCCCCTATGAAAACTATAAAAGATATAATAATGTGAAATTTTGGATTTTTGAGAAAATTTCCTATCGTTTGATAGGTTATAACTTTCTGTACGTTAATAAATAAAAAAGTTAATAGCTTTTTTTAATTTTTCGTAATTTCTAACTTTTGTTAATAAAAAAGTAAAAATTAAAAAAACTACAAAAATTTTAAAGCTGGATAACTTTTTTATTTGTAAACAAACAAAAAGTTATAACCTATCAAAAGATGTAAAATATTCTCAAAAATGTAGAACTGTTACTATTATTTTTATAACTTTTCTAGTTTTCGATATACGATGGAATTACAAATTTTAACAAAAATTTTAAAATTCCCCCGTATATTGAAAACTATAAAAGATATGAAAAAACTAATTAGAATTTTGGATTTCTGAGAATAGTTCCTTTCTTTTGATAGGTTATAACTTTATGTACGTTAATAAATAAAAAAGTTAGTAGCTTTTTTAAGTTTTCGTAATTTGAACTTTTGTTAATAAAAATCTAGAAATTGAAAAATATTAAAAAAATTTAAAGTTTGATAACTTTTTTATTTGTAAACGTACAAAAAGTTATAACCTATTAAAAGACAGGAAATTCTCTCACAAATTAAAAAATGAAACTATTTTTTTATTACTTTTTTAGTTTTTAATATACGAGGGAATTACAAATTTTAACAAAAATTTTGTAATTCCCCCGTTTATTGAAAACTATAAGATATAAAAAATATAATTAGAATTTTAGATTTTTGAGAAAATTTCCTAGCCTTTGATAGGTTATAACGTTTTGTACGTTGCTTACTAGACATAGTGTCTCTGTAACGCGTTACGTTACAAAGCAGTTTACCCTCCCATAAGAAGTTATCACTTCAAAATGATCCGATGGATCGTTATGTGGTTTAATAAACAATATTCTGTGATTGTTTATATAAAAATAAACTAGCATTGAGTTGTATTTATTTACAGCGCTCTGTATTAACTACATTTCATAGGTTTTTAGAGTGTCTTTTAAAATGTTGTTTTAAATCACAGGATTCTTTGAAGCATTTTGAACAAATTTCACATTTGTAAGGTTTTTCACCAGTATGAGATTTAACATGTCGGTCTAAGCTACTTTGTCTTATAAAACCTTCTGAACAAAGTTTACATTTAAAAGGTTTTTCACCAGTGTGAGTTCTAATATGAATTTTTAAAGCAGCGGATTGTGCATAACATTTCGAACACATTTTACATTTAAAAGGTTTTTCGCCAGTGTGGGTTCTAATATGTTTTTTTAATTCACTTTGTGTTGTGAAAGGTTTAAAACAAATTTCACATTTGTAAGGTTTTTCACTAGTATGAGATTTAACATGTCGGTCTAAGCTACTTCGTCTTATGAAACATTCTGAACAAAGTTTACATTTAAAAGGTTTTTCACAAGTGTGCATTCTAATGTGAACTTCTAAAGTAAGGGAATGTTTAAAACATTTTGAACACATTTTACATTGAAAAAGTTTATTGCCTGTGTGGGTTTTAATATGTCTTTTTAAATCACAATGTCGTGTGAATCGTTTTAAACAAAATTCACAACTGACACTTTCACGAAAGTGAATTTGTTGATGTCTTTTTAGACTGTAAGGTGTGGTGTAATATTTAAAACAAATTTCGCATTCAAAGGATTTTTGTCCACTGTAAGACCTCCTCTGTTTTGTAGCAGAATTATCCCTACTCAAGTTAACAATTTTTTTAGAATTAACTACAAAGTGGTGAATACAATAATGGTGTAAAAGTAGCAGTTTATCATAGAAAAATCTTCCACAAGATGAACAAGTTCCACTTTCTACAGATAGGAGACCTGAAATATATAAGCTAATATCAATACAAATAAATAGCAGTGATAAAAGAAAATTAACAAAATGGACAAATTTTAACGATTTTTAGTAGTTTATGTATTTTCGATTTTTTGTTATTTTTGGAAAATTTTGACAAGTATTGTCTTATGGTTTAATAGTGACTGTTTAAAAAAAACTTGCATTGAATTAAAAATTCATTCTATTATACGAGGTTCAGTTGAAAAGTAATGCCTCCTACCCTGTAAAATCCGTTCTAAGTGAGATTAATGAATGTAACAAGTTTTAAAATGTAGAAAACAAAAAAAAAAAACGTGTGCGTCTCAGGACTCGCGACAGAAGTGATAACTTCAACTAATGTAAAATTTAAAAAACTACAACAATTTTAAAGTTCGATATATTTTTTATTTGTCAACATACAAAAAAAATTATAATCTATCAAGAGGTAGGAAATTTTCTCAAAAATTAAAAAATGTAACTATTTTATTTATAACTTATTTAGTTTTCGATATACGAGAGAATTGCAAATTTTAACGTATATTGAAAACTATAAAAGATATGAAAAAACTAATTGGAATTTTGGATTTCTGCGAAAATTTCCTAATTTTTTACAAAAAGTTATAACCTATCAAAAAAAAAGGAAATTCTCTCAAAAATCCAAAATTCTAATAAGTTTTTTTATATCTTTTATAAATTTCAATATACGGTGAAATTACAACATTTGTAACGATCAAAGATCGTTTTAGTTCCAAAATCCACGTGACTATTGGCAGAGATTTATTTTATTGCCGCGATTATTAAGTGGGAGACGAGACTCTTCCATAACCGTCGTTTCCTTTCGCTACGATAGTAATCTTGCGTTCATTTTAATTTCTTTCGTCTTCCTAAAAAGTTCTCCTCAATAACAGTAAGTAATTCTATAAGTTGTTATTAATTTTTTTTGTATTAAATTGTCCAAATAGTGGTGAATTTTGTTTTTTGTAAAATATTACTAACACTTAATTTCAAGTATAATCACTGTCACAAACATCAGTTTATTGTGATCATAGAGAGTATAATACACGTGTATTTAAATTAATTATTTCTCGATTATATGGAGAAACCTGATAGCGATTCTACTTGACTGTAATTCATTAAGTGGTGGATTGTTGATATCATTATTAGGGATTTTTGCCACATCCAGAGGGGTGAAAGAAATTTAATTTGAGGACGTGTCAAGCCGTCAGCCATTTTGAATCAGACTTAAAGTTAGTTGATAATATTCCGAAGAGCAATCAATACTATCCCTGGAAGAAATTTAGTGATAATATTCCGGAGAGAAATCAATACCAACCCAGGAAGGAATATAGTTGATAATAGTCCGAAGAGTAAACAAAACTATCCCAAGGAGCAGTTCCTTTATGAAAACCCGAGTGAAAACCCTTTACGAAAAAAAGATTAAAAGATTTAATTAATTTATCGCTTTTTTTATTATTTTACTATTGAAGATTTTTTTAATAAATCATTTTAAAACTGGTGTTTGAGTGTTTTTTGCTTTGTTTTGTACTCTGGCGCCCTGTAATTTTTGTTTGGAAAAGATTGATAAAACTCAAAAAAGAAGCCACGAAACCAATTGAACTAGCCAAGGGCTATAATTCCATAAAAGGGAAAATTAATTTAGCTACACATTTTTGTTAAAATTTGTAATTCTCTCGTATATCGAAAACTAAAACAGTTATAAATAAAATGTGTGAGAAAATTTCCTATCTTTTAATAGGTTATAACTTTTTGAACGTTTACAAATAAAAAAGTTATCGAACTTTGAAATTTTTGTATTTTTTCATTTTTACATTTTATTAACAAAAGTTCAAAATTACGAAAAATTTTTTTATTTATTAAGGTACAGAAAGTTATAACCTATCAAAAGAAAGGAAATTTTCTCAGAAATTCAAAATTCCGATTTTTAACTGTAACATTCTATACAATATTCATAAGTTAATAGCGTTACGATTAACGTTTAAAAGTACTTACTTTAAACATAAAAAACAAATAACTTTTTTCTTAATGGTTCGGACAAAATTTTTGTAACTTTTGTTGGAACTATTATCACTAGAAACTACTGTAAACTACAATTTAGCCAGATATTAGTGAAATTTGTTTAAAATAAAATACCTCAAAATTTCAAAAGAATATATGAACCCATGTGTGAATGTCTCTTAACCATTACAATTTATTACCTAAGCTTTTACAATATATAATCGATTGCTACAAACTTTATGTCGAAGAGTTTAGATATATTTTTGCTAAGAGTTTTTGAATAAACTTCAAATACTTACGTTTTTTCCTAGAACGCATTTTGATTGTTTGCACTGTTTGTCGATTTTCACCAAAATCATGGATATCATGTTTAGAAACAGGAAAATCAAATGGACGGTGTGTAATTTTTCTTTCTTGAATAACCTCATTTGAATCAACATTTTCGATTTTTATATTTTCTCTGCTCATTAAAACATCACTTTTAGTTACAGAAACTTTTTCTACACAACTTTCCATTTTGATATTACAAATATCGAATTTATGCAAGTTCTCGAATTCGAGTTTACATTCTTCAATATCAATTTCTTCGATTTTAATATTCGGTACCAAATATTTAGAATTATTTTTGATTTTATTATTTATTAATGTATTTGATGTATCATTCAAAACATCCATTTTCTAAGAGGTTTCTAGTCGTAACAATCAACAGTAAAGTAAAATAAATGTTTAACTGTATGGTCAATTTCACTACTCGATCACTTTTCAGTTTGCACTTCGGAATGTTTATAATTTTGTAAATCGAACAATACTTATTACAAATAACAAATACGACATACAACGACACAACCAAAGATTATATTTATATATTAATCTGTGGACACAACCCTTTAAATATAAAACCTGTTTTATAATTAAAGACACAACCGATGTTTTATATAAGGCAGTAAATTGTGGATTTTAAATAGTGAAGTGTTTGTATTGTGAAATGCCTTTGATATGTGTTGTGGTTAGTTGTGGAAGCTGTTTTAATCGGGATTAAGTTTCGTTTTATCGCGTTCCCGCAGAGACTAAACACAGTTTTCAACTAAGAAAAACGAGTTTACCAAACTTCGCAGGGCTGCATGGATTGCGGCAATAAAGAGAGACGATCTGACCGAATCAATATTGAAACACCAGAAAGTTTGCAGTAGACACTTTATAACAGGTAGGCTTCTCATCAAATATTATCTCGAATAGTATATCAACTCTTCTAGCTCCTAGTATACGTAGTTTGTAGGTGCTCAAGTAGATATTAACTCATTTTAGACAAACCTGCTGCCCTCGAAGATAAAGACCACCCTGACAGGGTACCATCTCAACATATGTCTCAGAAAGTAGAAAAAAGGGTTGCAGATGTTGACACAGTAAATCTCACAGATAAAAGGAGAAAATTGGCTGACACTAAGGTAAAAAATAATTAATAGTAGTCCTTTTTTATATAAATTGTCTCAAGAGCTTGATGACAATTGACTGGGATATGTTTAGCTGATCATCCTGGTCAGTGAAAAAAACTATATGAGTATGTTTTGCACTTTATTTTAATAAAAAGAATGTTAGTTTTTAGTGATAGCAATGTTCAATTATGTAGGTATTGATAGTTGCTGAAAATTGTTAGGTATAATTAATTACTTTGTCAACAGGTCATGGATATTGATGAAATGCCTCAACAGTTGCAGAAGAATCAAATTGAATGTATGGAGACTGATCTTACAATGGCTAATCTTTCAGTCAAATTAGAACATAATGAATTTAGTTCCAAAAAAATGCAAGTATTAGAGTTGAAAGTAGAAAATTCACCTTTAGGACTTATGGATTATGAATCCGATGATAGCAAGTGGAAATATTATACAGGGTTTAAATGTAAAATAGTAAAGATCATTTTCAAAAGAGTAGAACCATTTGTTTATACAACTAGCACTACAGCATTGAGCAGCTTCAATCAACTTCTGTTGACTTTAATCAAATTAAGACTAGGTTTGCATTATAAAGATTTTGCGTACAGGTTTAAAATTTCTGTATCCACTGCATCTACCTATTTTAAGCAGATATTGAATATTTTGTACTATAAATTTAAATCCTTGATTATATAGTTTGTTCTTAAATTAGTAATAATTCTTCTCTCTTCATAATATGTATATATGTATAATATGTACACACTATTCCAATTACTATGTTAAGAAAAGGCAGTAATGAAAAGGTCAATATGCTAGATAAAGCTGTTACAGTACGTTGTGCATTAATTAATCTCTCTCCACCTATTATAGTTTTATTATTTAAATAGTTTTTTTTTTTTTTGAACAAATCTATTACTTTGCAACTTTTATTATTTCTTTACATTCAATGCATGTTTTATATTAGTTTCTTCTTAAATAAGTAATAATTCTTGTCTCTTCATAATATGTATAACGTTTATGTATTAAGTGTTATTATAATAATATATTTTTACATAGCTTTGGCAATAAGATCAACATATTTGTACAATGAGGCGTTCATTGATTTTACTCATGTTAAAACTAGAAATATGTATTGTAATGTACTCATGTCAAAATAATTGTTTTTCTAATGCATTAAATGTCTAACATTTTAGAGACAATAAAAAAATAAAACTCTTGTATAACAGTTTACTTTTTTTCCAAAACAAAAAAAACTAGAAAATAAAACTCCAAAGGTCATCGAAACAATTCCACAAGACAACATCGACAAAAAACTTACAATTAATAAAAGGCTAACTTATTCTACATTTATTTACAAAAAATACAGCACTAATTTAATTGCAGAGTTACACATAATATACAACACACACTACTTGTATAATCTTAAACTTTGCTTTCCTCCTTAACTACTACATTTATTTAGTTACAAATAATATATGTAATACAGATTTATTTCAATTCTAAAACAATTTCAACTGGACCAATACTAAAACATACTTAAAACAGCAAGCTTCACTATTACCAGCCTACACCATACTTCTAATGGTTTTGCACTAAACGGCTGGGAATGTTTTACCTAAAATAAATGCCCAATATAAGTTTACAATAATCAATATAAAATCAAAAAATTCTGATGTAATACATTTTTTATATAAGAACAAACGTACCAGAGCTGGGTAATTCCGTGTTAAAAAGTAATTCGTAATTGTACTTAAATACCTTTTTTTATTAGAATCATTTGGAACTGTAATTAGAGCAAATTTTTTGTTGAAATTGTAATTTGTAATTAAATATTTATTAATCTAATTACAATTACTGTTACCAATAAAAACAAGAAAATTCCTGCATGACTCATGACCTTGCATTGTTCCTTCCAGACACTTCCTCAAACGTTAGGCTAGAATCTGCTTACTGTTTATATTTTTTATATTATGTGTTGTATTTATATATTTTAATTTACTAAAAAAACTTCTTAGACCAAAAAGTAATTATGAAAGTAATTGTTAATTAACAGTAAATACAAGTAATTACCCAGCTCTTAAACGTACCTAATAAATATTGAAAGATTACATACCTTTCCAATCAACACAAACAAATCAGTTATCCTTTTGTTTCCTGCCTTTATAACAAACCCAGATTCGAAATATTTGTAGGCTTGTAAACTATTGTATGCTCTTATTTGATCCTTTTTGTATAAAACTATGTGTTAGAACTAGATAACTTACAATATCCATATTGGTAATTGGAGGAAAACCATCAATAGAAGTGTTAAGGCTCTCCATATCAACAGTGTATTATGGATCTAAGCCATTTATTATTTTTAATTTCTGTTAATACCTGTAGAATAAAAAAGAAGTCCTTAGCACTATATTTCAGTTAACTTTCTACTTTACCAAAACCTTCTAAAAAACAGCTACATCTAATTTATTAATATATTTTTCTCTGTTTATTATTATTATTGTACTTTTAACTGTTAGCCTATTTTTAATTTTTAATTATTTCTACTTAAATTGTTTAATTTTTTTTACGGAAACGACCAAAAAGTTGTAAAAAATATAAAGATATCTAACATGCACATCGGGTGTACCTACCACCAGGTGCAAGAGAGAACTATGTTACTTATAAAAACATTATTGTAACCTTTAACACTATAATATTGTTACATGATTGATTGCATTATTAATAAAGTCTAAGCATTAAGTAAAGAAAACAAATCACGGGATATTTAGCATACATACCTTTTGCCAACATCTGGATTTTCCGCTAATAATGATTTTAAATAAGCACTCCCTATGTTGGAATTGGAAAATTAACCTTTTTAAACACTAAAAAACACCTTTAAACATCACAAAATAAAAAGCAAATCGTTTTATAACAATAACACTCCTTATTTTTCTGAAGATGAATCCAATCTCGCGCCAATTCAACGATGTGTCAAAATAAATTCAATATGGTGGCGGGGGTCAAACAAATAACAATGTCACGTGCCCTGAACCATATTCTTCTTCTTTTACTTTATGGCTTGAATACTAGTGCAAAGATACAATCAAAGATTACCATTCCTAAGGCAGTATAAATAAACATAGCTATTATCACGAAGTATAGATACCAGGAGTCGACACGGTAAAGGCTTTTCCATAATATTTCTGGTCACAATAATCAACCCAGATCATAGTTCTATTTTTTGCCAATGAATATATTCAACAAAGGGAGAACCGATATTTATGCCATTTAAATAGTGACAAAGTAAGTATTAATAGATTTAGTTTAATATAAATTTAAGGTTCTTTAATAGCAACAACACGGAGGCTTAGCCTTCGTGAGCAACAAGTAAACTGGCTGGATATCGAAAGATCAGGGGCCAACAGTCCAACACAAGCAGAAGAAGTTTTTCTAATATGGTTCCCGCTTCCGGTCGTTCGTTCGTTGTAGTTGTATCTTGTATCTCCCACGAAGTTTATGTGGTATCTCGAGGTTTTATATTCAAAGGGTATCTCCTATTTGTTATTTTTTATTTGTATAAGTAAATAAGTAATAAGTAGTGTTCTATCTATAAACAGTGAACATCTTATAGTGAAATTAACCAATTAACCATACAATTACATATTAATTTCACTGTTGTTTGTTACAACCAGAAAATTATTATATAATGGATGTTTTCAAAGATGCATCAAATCCATTAATGAATAATAAAATTGAAAGTAATTCTATAGATTTGTTATCCAATATTAAAACTGAAGAAATTGATATTGAAGAATGTGAACTCGAATTTGATAACTTGTATGAACTCGATCTTTCTACGATCAAAACGGAAAGTTGTGTAGAAAAAGAAGTTTCTCCAACTAAAACTGATGTGTTAATAAGCAGAGAAACTATAAAAACCGAAAATGTTGGTTCAAATGAGGGTATTCAAGAAAGAAAAAGTAATATGCAAATTAAGACAGACATTACACACCGTCCATTTGATTTCTGTGTTAGTAGAAATGAAAATCGACAAACACTGCAAACAATTAAAATGCATTCTTGGGAAAAACGTAAGTTTGAGCATTTTTTTTATATGTATATAGATTTTTTATTTTTAATCATGCATGTAATTTGAAGTTTGTTCAAAACTTTTAACTAATATATCTAAACTCTTGAGATAAACTTTGAGTTTGTAGCAGTCGATTATAAGCATAAAAAAATGTAAATGATGGTTAAGAGACATTCACTGATGAATTGACATATATTTTTTTAAATTTTAAAAGAAAAACAATATTGTGAAATTTTATTATAAAGAAAAAAGTTATTTATTTAAAATCAGTAAGAATGTTATAGTTTGGTTAATTAATACTTTTACTTAACATTACAGTATGTATATGATTTTACTGTTTTACTATTATTTCGCCACTTGATTTTTGAATAAATTTGTTATTTTCCTATGGCTTTAAATTTATGTCTATTTCCAGGTCTTGGTAATGTGCAAGTAATAACACAACAAGCAGCAGCACAAACACAAATATCAATGGGTCAACATATCCAACAAGATCCTACAGACCCTAACAAGTGGCAAGTTATTCCTACTGTTACAGCCACTCCTCAAGTTTCTGCAGCTCAACCATCTACACCAGCAGCTACTGCTGTTAATTCAGGTCATATGACACCTACACTAACATTTGTCCCTGCCCAAGACAACGCGTTAACCATTCAAATGCAGAATGATGTCAATCAGGACGCTAAGGAAAAGCAAAGGGTTAGAAGAGTTGCATGTAAATGCCCTTACTGTCAAGAAGGTACAAAAAATTAATATAATTGATTAGTTTCTTCAAATCACTAAACAATATTTCGTTTTAGAAATAATGTGTATATTATTTGTTTACAGGTGAAAAGCATACTGATCGTAAAAAACAACATATCTGTCATATCCCTGGATGTAATAAAGTATACGGCAAAACAAGTCATTTAAGAGCACACTTAAGGTGGCACACGGGAGAAAGACCTTTTGGCTGTACGTGGTTATTTTGTGGAAAAAGGTATGTATCATTTACTGTTTTAAAACATTTTTTACTCAAAAAAAATATATGTTTTTGTAGATATACTCGTTCGGATGAACTACAAAGGCACCGACGAACACATACAGGTGAAAAACGATTCCAATGTAGTGAATGTAACAAGAAATTTATGAGATCAGATCATCTGTCTAAACATTTAAAAACGCACCAGAAACAAAGAATTATTATGGTTAGTATTTTAATACCTTTTATAATTCGTTCACTTTTTATTCCTATCTCAGTAGGCTCTGTTATTAAAATAAAAATTCGCCCTGTATAATACACGTCTGAGTTTACTGTTCTGTGGTTTTCTTAATTGTAAGTGCGATGTTGTCACGTCTTCAATAAAAATATGTGTTTTCATTACAAATACCTTAAGTAATTAAATCTGCAAACCAAATCTAAAACTGGCAGAAAATAAGTCAATGTATTTAATATGAAATTGAATACTAAAGTAGATACGTCAGTTTTCGCTGCAAGAAGTATTAATATCCAAGAATGGTCTATTTGAATTCACATGAATTTTGACTGATATTCAAAATAACACATTCCTTTGCACAGAACAGATCCCTGTTTATAGTCAATTATCATATTATTTTATTGATCCAGAACGAAAATAGTTATTATCCTAACAAGTGCGGAAAGTTATACTTTCCCGCACGCTAACTGCCACTGCCCGAACGACGCGAAGCGGAGTTCGGGCTAGCAGTTAAGTGCGTGAAAAATAATTTCCGCAAGAGTTAGGATCAATATTTTTGATACAAGCACAAAAAAGATACTTTATACATTTTTTAAATTTTATTTTAAACTCCTAACAATGTAACAAAATTTTAATTTGTGACAATTAAAGTTTTTTGTTGCTTAGAGTAAGGTTTACAGAGGTGTTTTAATAAATTATGATTTTTTTAAGAACAAACATTTTAAAAATCCCTATTTTTATGCAAAATAATCTTGATTTTTTTTACTATTTGTATTTAGTACAACAAGATAAAAGTAATAAAACAATAATCTGCCAAAAGGTTATTGGAGGACATATTCTTTTAATAAAAAAGAGAAAGATATTTTTATAATTCACGTTCACAAAGTTTCTATTTCGATACTAAAAACAGTATCGAAATAGATTCATTGTAACACTGTTTTTGGTAACTTTTTGTTGTACACAATTGGTTGCACTGCACTGATTGTCAACGAAAGAGTTCAGGTAGTAAATCAAAAAGTATGTTGTACTAAATTATTAACTACATTATCAGCGTTATTTGCTAAATTCGGAATATTTTATACAAATTTGACAAACATTCAAATTTAAAATCATTAAAACTGACAAGTGTCAAAAGTGTCAAGATTGCCAACATAAATAAATATTTCGAAAAACTCTCATTTTATATATTTTTTATACTTTTAAAAGTTCATTATAAAAAATAGTATGTAACACTCGAGTTACAATGACGGTTTGTAGTACTCGTTCTTTGCGAAACTCACCGCTTCGCGGTTCGTTTCACAAACTGAACTCGTACTACGAAACCTCTGTCATTGTAACACTTGTATTACAATATACTATTTCTGAATTAAAAGGCGTGCGGGAAAGTGTTGTTTTACGCATGCTTGTAGAAAAATATACTTTTATATTTACATTTTATTACAAATAAATAATATAAGTAAAATTCAAAACGTAGTACATATACATATATTAACCAGAAACTTTTAATACAACTTTTAAATTAATCAAGCAATAGTAAAAAAATCCTTTTTACAAATGTATAATAAAACTTTTAAATTATTCAAGCAGTGCTAAAAAAAATTATTTTGTTAGTTTTAACACACAGTACTCAATTTCTATATCCATCTTTTTTAAATTCTGATATTTTACATCCAAATGGCATCGTAGTGGGACATTATTGTATTAGTGGCTGTAGGATAATAAAATTTCACATCCAATAGATTAATTAAGGAAACTATAATCCAGTAAAAATTTGATTTTCGTGGTCCGCCCCAGGTGGTGTCGCATTTGACTTAAATATGCAGATGTTTTGATAATGTTCTTTACAACAGAAATTTTTCAGAAAAATTAAGATTTGTTTCAAACCGATACAATAAAAAAAAATAATAAATTACATAAAAGCAAATAAAAACAAATACAGATGCAGATTTAGATGTAACGTGTCAATGTTGTCGGTGTAGTTGTATAATCAATCCTCTTCCATTATTTGACTGGAAGAATCAGAGTCACTATCAAATCCAAAATCGGAATCATCAAAAACTGATTCCTCCAATGAAATAATTAAAGGAGGAATATTATCATATGAGCAGTTTGCCATGTAAGTAGTCCAATCTGCCAAAATAAAAGTTCGTCTGTATGTCTACAAAAATTTTGCCACATGTCTGGTGTATATTTAGTCAATGATTCTGTCCCAAGTTTTTTTAACTCTATCCTGGTCAAGATAAGTAGATGTTATATGTTTTTTATAATAAACCCCCATGCTAGTTCTATTGGATTGTAATGAAAATGGTATGGTGGTAGTCGAAGTACTTTATGTCCTCGTTGTTTTAAAATTTCATCCACTACATATGTCTTTTCGTCAGATTTATAAGGTAAGATTATTGAGTAGGTACAATTGTTTGTCATTTTTGTGCCAAACCTAATGTTACTGTTAATCAACCATTCCTGCATCATCTCTTTTTTCGCTGAAGAAGAGGATGGTTTGTTAAGTTGAACTGAATGGTATGGCGCGTTTCACCATTCATACTTTTGTGATAGTCAAAGTCTGTATTCGAAGAGTCTAGTAACAAGTCACATCCTTCCAAAAATCCAGTATCAGTCCCTGCGTGTAAAATAGTAAATCGCTTTTCTTCGGATTTTACACGAGCTGGATTACTTTTCAGGTCAGAATCGTGCACCCACTGACGCACTGAACTACCCTTTTGATAGATCCATGTTTCATCTAGGTACACGAATCTAATTCTCTCAGCAAGACTTTTTAGTTGTTTATATTTCCGAATGAAAAGGATCTTACTAATTTTAACGTGTCGTTGTTCACATAAAATATGTCGCCCATTTACTTTTTTAAATTTGTATCCCATTAATTTTATAAGTTTATATAGTGTCGTACGTCCCCCTTTAAATTCAAAATTTTGTTTAGCATCAGTCAAAAGTTTGTCTAAAGTAAAATGTTCATTTTTAGCTTGGTACATCCAAATCTGTCGCTGTAAGTCTTTTTTTAAAATAAACTTCCCAAATGTATCAGTTTTACTTCCTTTATCTGGGACTTTCTCATTATTTTTCAATCCTTTCTTAATAATTCTCCGTATTTTTCAAACACTGATCTAAACCAATTAAGCATTTAGAATATTTGTCATATTAATTAGTTTCAAAAAATATACGTCAGTTACACAAAGGTTGTTAAGAGATTTAAAAACATTTAACAAAATTTTGAATTAAAATATAGTTACAAAAATGTATCATTTCGAAATTTGAAATCTGACAACATTATATATAATTTATTATGATATCTGTCAAAAACGGTTATGTATTATGTATAATATAAATTTTATTTTAAAAAGTGATACATATTTATAAATTCATTACAAAAAATCTCAATTAATCTAATGCAAAATATATAACTTTAGGTTAGCTATTAGTTAGTGTCTGTTGATTAAAAAAAAATAGGTACTTACGTTGGTAAAGATCTGAGCCAATTGATTTAAATAAGAACTCCGCAGCTGTTGCTTTGTTACTTAAACATACCTTAACATTTAATGATGTTGTGTATTTCTATACTGATTTTTTTGGCATTGCTTATTGAATATTTCTATCTTTAAAATTTTTAACCTTTGATAATATGAGCTGTCAATATTTCAACAGTAGGACAGGACGTTTTCAGTTTAGGTACCAACCCAACAAAATGAAGTGCCAATCCAAGAAATAAAATGCATAGTCAACTGAGATAGGAATAAGAAGTGAACGGATAATATGTACTTGACTTTTTCTGTACTTTCCTCTGGCTATATTGCCATATTTATTTTAATTGTGTTACAACAAACAATTAACATTTTTTAAGGAAGTTCAAGCGTGTCTAATGAGTCAAAATATTTTTTTAAATTTTAGTCTTCCCAATATTCGTCAAAATTGGCAATAGCGCGTTTAATTATACCCACTACAGAAACGTGCATGAGTGTGTAAGTTAAACATTTCTCTCTCTCTAATGATACTTCTATCTTGCTTCTATCCTTTTATTTTTTCTCAGTTTTTTACGCAACGTTGTCAAATCTTTATTCGAATGAATAGCTGGCGATAGACGAGTTAAAAACATAAAATTTAACTTTAAATATTTTAATAATTATATCGGTAATGTATTATTATTAAATCATTTTTATGTTTTGCAATAATCCAAGTTTCTTGTATATAGTTTTTTATTCGTTAAAGTTGGGGGGTTAATATTGAAAAAGTAATTAAAGTCTCGACAAAAGTTTGTCCGCCATAAGAGCCGCGTGTAAAAGGAGATTTGTGATTTTTAAAATTAAATATCTAAGCAACTAAACGGTGAATCTTTTTAAAATTTTCGGATTAGAGAAATGACATATTTGTTTATGCGTACAGTTAATTTCAAAACTCAAAGTTGAAAATTATTTTTTACATTAGATTTGCTCGAACCTCCTTAATAAAACGCTTACTTTTCGAATAAAACGCTTACTTTTCGAGATATTTACAATTCTTTATAACTCTCTTAAGAAACCTTTCCACTCAACTAAAATTGGTGCGGCGAAACCAAATTAAAAAATTACAATAATTAGGTTGCTTTACAAGATTGTTCGGACTATTAAAATTCAATAAAAATGTACCTAATGCCGATTTAGAAGTTTCTACTTTATTTTGCAATTTTAGAAAGTATACAAACAAGAATATTGAATGAGATTAAGGAAAAATAAAAAATTTCGCATCCAACAGGGCTTGAACAGACAACCTTTGCCTCTACTTGGTAACTCTCTAACAACTAAGCTACGAATGCTTAGTCATTATTTCGTTTTTGATCGTTAAATTCAACACATATAGCATGACTTAGGAAACGATTAGTTGAGATATCTCCCATGTGATTTTTAAAAATTTTTTGAGAAGGAGATTTTATCAAATCGACAATTGAAACATCAAATCCAAGTATTTTTTTGTGCCCTGTCTTATATTTTTATTCGTTTAGGAGACCGAAACAATGCATTTTTAGTAGACGATTAATTGAGATATCTCTCTTGGAAAAAGTGTGCAAAAAAGAATATTTTAAATGACATTAACGAAAAATTGTTTGTATACTTTCTATCTGTATCTGATATGTAATATATTTAATAGAATGGGAGGGGGGTAGAAGGAAGGAGAACCGTCTTTTATGGGGGACAAATTGATATGAATTTAGCGATTATAAACAAAGTGAAGTGTGCTGGGTTAAAAAATTTAATTTTAATTTATAGTAAAGTATCAGCTATGAACGAAGTCATGTAGTTAAGTAAAGTACCTGGATGACCGAGCTTTGCTCGTAAAACACCTTAATAATAAGACCCCAGCAACCATCTTGTGTGGGAAAATGATAAAAACGAATTATCCAGGAAGTGGTACCCAGCTAGATCGATTTTTTGTCTCTGTATATACCTATTTATCTATATTTCAAATTTTAACGAAATCGTTAGAACCGTTTGCGAAAACCTTTAGCAATACAACCAGACAGTTGCTCGCTTAATATTTTCATTAGCTACACGTTAGGCCGCACGCTCTCGTGAAACATCTAAATCATAAGACCTTTCTGCTCATGTAATGTCAGTCAAATTTTGCAAGCATCTTACTTTAGCAGCACGTGTGGGACGAGCAGAAACCTGATTATGGACTACTCAAACGCCACCTTTTTGTTATTTTTCTTCTAATAAAAAAAGTAAGTTTATGTTTCAGTTGATTATCGATAAAACACGAATAAAATGACATTTTCTAAAAATTATTCCTAGCTAGATCGATTTATCGAACCCGAAACCCCCTATATACTAAATTTCATGAAAATCGTTGGAGCCGATTCCGAGATTCCAATTATATATATATTTATATATATACAAGAATTGCTCGTTTAAATATATTAGATTAGATATAACATAAAAAACTCTTAAAATAACGTCTATAATGATTAATAGCACCGTTTTTAAAATCTTTCTACTTGCAATTATGGCGCCACCTTTCGATGAACACTCTTTAATACAACCTATTCAATAGTTTAAAAATTCTAATGTGACATAAATTGAAGCGAAATTTGTCAAAATATCATGGCCAACAATTATGTAAAAAACCTGTGAACTTATTTATATATTAAATCATTACATCTGTTTATCTTTAATTTTAGTTCAAGAAAAGCCCTACGAAAGTAGTATGTTTGAGAGAGAACCAAAATTCGAATACGAAAACTCAACAATTCGTAACAATGGATAATTCTTCAATAAATTCTTTAACTACTAAAAGTGGAATGTTAATGAGCAGTGAAAATGATATTTCAAGCCAAACTAATCTTGAATTTGACATTAAAAAAGAAGAATTACATTCAGAGCCAAGCATCAAAAGAGATTCAATGCAACAGAGTCCGAGTTGTAAGAAGCGTAAGTATCGATATCACAATTTTGAAAAATCGAGATATCGACATATTTCGAAAACCAAAAATGATATCAAAATGCGGTTTTCAGTTTTTAAATCACAATTTTCTGTTTATGCAAAAACTGTTTTAAAATTTAAAAAAATCTCAATAAATAAGTAAATTTTCACCATTTTGAAAATTTGAGATATCGATATATTACGAAAAACAAAAATAATGTCAAAATGCGGTTTTCGGTTTTAAAATCAAAATTTTCGGTAGATAAAAAAACTGTTTTGAAAAATCTCAAAAATTTGGTAAATTTTCATAATTTTGAAAAATCGAGATATCGATATTACGAAAACCAAAAACGATATCAAACTTCGGTTTTCGGTTTTTGAATCAAAAATTTTCAACTGATACAAAAATTAAGTGAATTATTACAATTTTGGTATTTCCACAATTTTAAAAACCGAGATATCGATGCATTTCGAAAATCAATAAAGATATCAAAAAAGTGCGATTTTTTACAAAAAATGAGCATTTTTACAAAAGTCGAGATATCAAGTAAATTTTTTACAAAAATCATAAAGAATTTAATGAATTATGGCAATTTTTCGAAAAAAATAGTCAATATTTTTTTTAGTTTCGATATCTCAAAAACCAAAAAAGATATTAAAATGTAAATTTTTGCATTTGGTTCCAAATTTTGTCTCGATTTAGAAACGTTTTGAATTTTTAAAAATCAACCAATAAATGCTTTTTTTTCCTTTTTTAATATTTCAAAAAAACCGAGATATTGGTATCTCAAAAACCAAAAAAAAAACAGTTACGAAGACGCAGTTTTTTTGCATTTGTGTACAAATTTTGCACTGGTTCAAAATCATTTTAAATTCTGCTGATTTGAAATAATAATCAATAGATCTGTAGGTCATTTAAAGTCCGTAGATTTGAAATGATAATCTGTAGATCCGTACATCAAGTAAAAAATCTGGGTAATACAAGTTTTATATCAGAGGTAAATTTCTTTGAAATGTTATTAATATTTATTAAATCAAATTGTTTTAAGTCTATTTAAGTTTCGAAACTGTCTCTAACATAATTATTTCATTAACTTTTTCTTTTTCTACTTTTCCATTAATGTATATTAGCGATCATATGGGTCAACTCTTCTCTGTAAATCCCATAGAGTTAATAACAAGATCGCTCGAAATAACACAACATTTAAAATACATTTACATAAATTTACAAAAATTATTTGAGAAAGCAATTCATCGTGTTACAAAGAACACTTTGGAAGAACTGCATTAAACACACCGAAACGGTGGAGAAAAAATTTTGGACATCGGATATGGAAGTAAAAGAAATTTTGGTACCTTTGATAACACCAGCACACAAAAAAGATGGGCCTAATCGTACGTAATAAAGTCAGTCTCAACTAATTCGGCTCTCTACTATAGTTAGTGTTTAAATAAATTTCTTTAATAAAAAAATCCAATAATATTTTTGTCAAAGCATTTAGCATTTAGTATTTGCTTTTATTACTGCTAATTGTATCATTATTGGAACTATGTTCCTTACGGCAGGCTTGGATAAGATAGGGATTTTGCGGCGTGACCGAACTGAAAAAAATGTAATAGTAAAAAACCGTAACAAAAAAAAACCGTAACGCTTGTAATAGTGCCACTATATCTAGTAGGCAGGTTACCACTAGTCTCCACACAACGCTATATAGTCTACTCAGTGTTTAGTATACGATAGACACAATCTTGACAGTTATGATATAATATATAATATTTAACTGTCACTGAAACTTTCTTGAAAGTGTTTACAAAAAATATAATAGTTATAATGAATAAAGCAAAAGATGATCTTCTCATTACAGAATCTCCTAACCAAAGGTAAGGTTAATAATATACATAATACAAATATTGTAAACAATATGGAAATATTCAACGATGTCAACTTTTGTGATGTCCTATAAATTAATGAAAATCATTGGTTTTTAAATGTAAACTGTGTAAATTATGTTGTAATATTTTATTTAATTGGATTATCTACACCTGTTACTAATGTTAATCTCAAAATTTATAATAAATTATTATTAATATGATCAAAATTTATGTAGTAAATACATAAAAATAATTTGCGACTAGCATATGAGAACTCTTCACGATTGGATATCGTTGGAGTATTGAATTCGCGGGATGGTAATTTTTTAGTGTTAAACAAAAAACTATAAATATTATTTTAACTTCAAATAAAATTAATTCAATTATCTCATTCCGATCATTATCATTATAAAAATTATATCTTTAGAGAATTTATTGATATACAAGCTGCCCAGACGAAAAGTACAAATTATGAAAATATGGACAACCAAAAGAAATGTAAATATTAATCTATAACGTAATATAATCCAAGGCTTGGAGAAGATAGGGATTTTGCTACGCGACGGAACTGAAAAAAAAGTAATAGTAAAACCGTAACAAAAATTCTATGGAATAAAACCGTTAAATGAGACGTGCGCAGGCGCTACAGTCGTATACACAAGCGAGTAGTGACGATTGTACATTAGCCGAAGGAACTTAGTTCCTACCTGGTGTCCTACGACACCATTATAACTTGTTTATCATAATGTGTGCTTATACGTTTTCAGGTTACCTATCTACAGCAAAAAAATGGCAAACTCACTTTGGAAAATTCTATGGAACATGTTCGTCTTGTGGAAAATTCTTCTATGATAAATTGCTATTTTTAAACCATTATTATATTTACCACTTTTTCGTTAATTCGAAAAAATCTGTGAACTTAAAAAGGAATAATTTTGGCAGAAAGCATATTAACCGACAAGATCTTAGTAATTTAAACAAAAAGGTAAAGGCGGACGGTTTTACACAACAAAGTGATTTGAAAAAATATATTAGAACACAAACTGGCGAAAAATGTTTTAAATGCAGGATTTGTTCAAAATGTTTTACACATTCCAGTAATTTAAATACTCATATTAGAACTCACACTGACGAGAAACATTTTAAATGTAAGTTTTGTTCAAAAAGTTTTACACAATCCAGTAACTTAAAAACTCATATTAGAACTCACACTGATGAGAAACCTTTTAAATGTAAAATTTGTTCGAAATGTTTTAAACGTTCCAGTCATTTAAAAACTCATATTAAAACTCACACTGGCGAGAAACCTTTTAAATGTGAAATATGTTCGAAATGTTTCACACAATCCGGTAGTTTAAAAATTCATATTAGAACTCACACTAACGAGAAACCTTTTAAATGTAAAATTTGTTCTAAATGTTTCACACAATCCGGTCAATTAAAAACTCATATTAGAACTCACACTGGCGAGAAACCTTTTAAATGTAAAATTTGTTCAAAATGTTTCACACATCACAATAGTTTAAAAGTTTATAATAGAACTCACATTGATGAGACACCTAAATGTTTCACACATCACAATAGTTTAAAAGTTCATAATAGAACTCACATTGATGAGACACCTTTTAAATGTAAAATTTGTTCTAAATGTTTCACACAATCCGGTACGTTAAAAACTCATATTAGAACTCACACTGGCGAGAAACCTTTTAGATGTAAAATTTGTTCAAAATGTTTCACAGATTCCAGTAATTTAAATAGCCATATTAGAATTCACACTAACGAGAAACCTTTTAAATGTAAAATTTGTTCAAAATGTTTCACATATTCCAGTGATTTAAAAGTTCATATTAGAACTCACACTAACGAAAAACCTTTTAAATGTAAAATTTGTTCAAAATGTTTCACACAATCCGGTAGTTTAAAAATTCATATTAGAACTCACACTGGCGAGAAACCTTTTAAATGTAAAATTTGTTCAAAATGTTTCACACAATCCCGTAGTTTAAAAATTCATATTAGAACTCACACTGGCGAGAAACCTTTTTAATGTAAAATTTGTTCAAAATGTTTCACGCATCCCAATAGTTTAAAATATCATATTAGAACTCACACTAACTAAAATCCTTTTAAATGTAAAATTTGTACAAAATGTTTTATAAAATACGGTAATTTAAAAATGGTGAAAAAACTTTTAAATGTGAAAGGATCCCGCACAAAATCAATGAAAAAGTATTTATCGTCAAATTGTTCGAACTTTTGTGAGTAGAACAAAAGTCTGAATAGGCATCAAGCTTAAAAATATTGCACATACACAATAATTTCTAATTAACTAATTATGATAAGTAAGATTTTATATTCGACAGCTTACAATAAAATATATTTAAATCCTGGTTAACGTTATTTGTCCTTTTACATATTATATGAAACGGAGAATTCTCCAGAATATTTGTGCGACCTGAATTGGCATAAAAAGTATTAGGGAACGGAAATATTAAAATTTTCCAATATTTTCGGTCAGCCAATAAGACTTTAACGATTTTATAAGTTAACACTACAATGCAATAATCACGCCTTCTTTTGAGCCTGCAAGGTTTATGCTTTTCTAATAGCTCAGAGTGAGGTATGCCTATTGATGGATAAATGCCATCAATTTTCAGGCTTAGCAATTTTGAAAATCGTCTTTGATTTGCTTCTATTCGATCTCTATGATATTGATAATATGGACTCCACACAACTGACCGCATAAAACAGAGTTTTTAAGGTGGAAGTCTTCTTAAAATCAATAGAGCTACGTGCAATTAACTCATATATGCGATATGAGGAGGATACAATATTATCGATGTGCTTATTAAATGATAGTTTAGTGTCAAACGTGACGCCAAAATTCGTAAATGTTTCCGGTCGCTCAATAACAACGCTCTCTATTGAGTAATCGTATAAAGCTGCAGGACAAAACTACATTTATCCGGGTTTAGAGGCAAATTATTACGGTAACACCATTCAACAACACGTCCTAAATTTTCCGAGAGACTATCGCCTGTATTCTCCACTAGGCTGTATAGTTTTAAATCATCGGCATATAAAAGGAAATTTACATTTAAAACTTGAGCAATATCATTAAAAAGCAGCAGCCCTAGATTAGTTCCTTGTGGAACACCGGAAGAAACAGTATATTCAGCAGATTTAAAACCATTGAGCTGCACATACTGCTTTCGATCCCACAAGTAGGATTTAGTTTTATTAACTTAGGAGATAATCGAAAGGAAACAAGTTTGTTAAGCAGAATGCTATGGTCAAGTCCACGAAGACTAGATACCAGGAGTCTTCCATAATATTTCTGGTCTCAATAATCAACCCAGATCATAGTTCTATTTTTGCCACTGGCGGCGCGAGGAACCATAGATACTTTTTCGGAGTGTTCAACAAATGTCACAACTGTCATTCAGAAATCAACAATGGCGGCATTCTGTTTTCCGTCGATTTTTATGCCATGGACTAGCACCCTTATAGAGCCGATATTTATGACATTTAAATTTCGCGAAATTAAATTCAATATATAATATTAATTTATTTATTTAAAATTAGTTGTCATAAAAGCTGCCAATAGTAACAAAACTTCCCGTGTAAGGATTGGGTATGTTCTGACTAAGTCAACGATTACAATCGCCTGCAAACGGTTGTAATCGTTTACCATTTGCCCTCGGACACGATTCGTGTAATCGGGTTTGTGATCAAGTGTGTTTACAAGTTCCTACACAGAGACAATATAATATATTTACATTTTTTTCATCACATTAATTAATTTTTTATATTAAAATAACAATAATTTATCATTGCATGCTATATCTTTTTTGTAAACAATACAAACGAAAAAGGTGGCCAAAAAAATTCGTTGACAGTAAGTAATAATCTAATCGTGTCCGAGAGCCATATTCTGCGATCAGTTTACAATCGCTTGCAGGCGATTGTAATCGATTGTAAACGTTGACTTAGTCAGAACATACCCATTTAAACCAGTAGCTTAGGAACACGAGCGCACTCTACCGGCAATAGTTCTGTCCCCTAAATTGAGACCATTTTTTTAACATTACGTTTAAACTCCTGGTATTTATACTTCGTGGTCAAGGCTTTAGAAAAGTCTGTGTAAATCACATCAGTTTGGGCCCTGTTGTCAATAGATTCAACAATATATTGTTTAATGATCAATAAGTTGGTGACTGTTGAGCGATTCTTCATAAAACCATGTTGATTTACATTTATACAGCAGCTTACGTGTCGATATATAACTCGCTCCATTAGGATTTCAAAAACCTTCGCAAAAATTATAGGCCGATAGTTTGATATATTTTATCTACCTCCTTACTTGAAGATTGGACAGACCTTTGACGATTTCCATATCCTTGATATTGATGACGATTTTAAACAGATGTTAAATGTTAATTTTTGAGATATAGAGGTTTGAAGTTTGATATACTGAGTATCTCTAGATCTCACTAGTAAATTTTTTCCAAAATTCCTAAGATAACATAGGGTTTTTGGGTTCGCTCATTTCGAATATCTATCACGGTAGAAGGTCATTTATATTGTGTATTTTTAAGCTTGGTGCCCATTGAGATATTTGTTCTACTTACTTAGAACTATCTAGTCACAAAATTTCAGACAATTTAACAAGAAGTACTTTTCCATTGATTTTGGTTCAAAATGTTTTACACAAAAAATGTAAATTAAAATGAAAAACCTATTAAATGTAATTAATACACACGTATAGCAAACTAATGCTGTAAATAAATTTTTAATTCATCTACAAGTTTTTTTTTTATAAACAATGATGGAATATTAGACACAATGGTTTATTAAACTACAACATAATACTTTTCTAATGTCTAACTATCAAGCTGACATATATATTTCATTTCTTTTAACCTTATCCCGTTTTCTTTTTCGCCACATATATTTAATACATTCTTTCTTCTTCAAGTTTTCTCGATTAGGTCTTCATTTATTTTATAAATCTACCTCAACTTCCTTCTTCCTCTTACTTCCCTATCTCATGTTGCTATTGCGGAGAATTTGCAATGGAAAAATTGTGTTGGGATTTACACTGTCTGTTTTTTTGTTATTAAGGATGTCCTCGTAGGTATAGACCTAAATACAAATGTACCAAGAACATCTATTGGGGCAGAAGAGACGACTTATTAATTTGGGATTTAAAGGCATGCAAGTTAGGACGAGTGGGGAAGACGTCAGAAGGTAGGGAGTTTCACAATCTGGAGACCCTGGGGAGTGGGGATGAAGGAACGATCGAATCGATCCGTTCTCGATGTCGGGCATTGAACAGTATAACGGTGCATGGAGTTGACACGTCGCGTTGCTCTGGCTGATCTGGCAAGTGGAGGCATTATAGAGCGGAGTTATTCTGAGCAAAATCCGTTTATGTATCGATAAAACAATTAAAGATCAGCCACTGCTTTTCGGTGGGATAATGAGGATAGGTTTTTGGTGATACTGGTGTCGTTTATTAGTCGAATTGCTCTTCTCTGTATTGCATCAAGAACTCCGAGCCTTGACGGAGCCGTTGAACCCCAGACATGCGAGCAGTATCCAAGATTAGGTATTTGGGCTTTGTAAAGAGTAGCCAAGTTTGATGGAGAAAAATATTTCCGTGCTCTAAACAGAAAGCCTAATTTCTTTCCCGCTGCAGTTGCTATGGATGCAATATGTTCGTTCCATAGTAAGTTCTGGGAGATCGTTATACCAACCAGCGTAATGGAGTCGCCCGCTATCAGTGCCTGATGGTTGATTGTAATGGATGAGTCGCATGTTTGCCTGTTGTTAGATAGGCAACATGTCTTTGTATTGGAACCGTTGAAATTAACAAGATTATTTCTTCCCCACTCGTCTACAATTCTCAAATCTTGATTGAGAGAAGCCGTTGTGGATCTTCTGTCCTCTTCCAGAATAGCTAGAGGTATGGGACGGTTGTGCGGTTTGCTAGAGTGTAGATTGCTAGATCATTAATTAATATGTAATAAGAATAGAGTAGGAGCTAGAGCCGATCCTTGGAGAACCCCAGCGTTGTCTGGTAAATACAATAGTTTGGAAGCGCTTGCGAAGAAGGAATCCTCAGATATTATTAGGACACATTGCGAGAAGCTTTAGCGTCCAAGTCTCTAAGCCCTGGTCTAAATATTGTTTTGGGAGTATTTATTGAAGTGGTTAGTACATAAACATTGTGTCATTAAAATCAAGGATTTTTTTTTGGGCTTTGTACTGACATGGGAGCTGAAAATAAATCTTTGTTTTATTATTCTTCATCCAAACGGTTATCACGTGCTAAGTTTGTCAAGCGTATCTACGAACTGAGAAGTTAAATATCGGTATTCTTGAACGAAGAAGGAAATAAACGTTTGGCAAAATTCTCAGACATGTTATTTTTAATGAATCTTTCTTATTTGATAGATATCTTTGAAAAAATTAATACTCTTAATCACAGATTAATAAATCTTAATCTTCAACTCCATGGAAATAACTTAAATGTATTTGATTTGGGTGAAAAGATTGAATATTTTTTGTAAAAAAATGCATTTATGGAAAAACAACTTAAAAAGAATCATAAAATTGTAATGTTGGAGGGCCATTTAAAAAACCTGAGTACGAATTTCCGACGATACTTTTTTGCCAGATGAAGATACCAATTTGTCCAATTGGAATTTGTTTTGTAATCCATTTGACAGTAAAGATAATTGCTTATCACTGAACTGGAAAAAGAAGAACAACGAGAACAACTAATAGACGTTTCGTGAAGCATTTCACTGAAACTGGAATTCACTACCAAATCTTTAACAAATTTCAAATTACTTTTTAGTAATAAAATATAGGGAATTTGTTAGTTCTCTAGTTTTCTCCACGTCCTATCTTCGCGAAACATAATTTTCTGCTGTTGTTAATAATTTTGGTTTTCAATTTACTACCCTTACCAACTTAACACGCACCCTCCTGTTTGATAACCTCTGGGCTAGAGCTAGAGTGTTATAACTAAGAAATATTTGCAATTATTCTTAATTTAATTAAAACTGCTTGCTAACATAGTAGTAAACCTGTCATCTGTCACAAATGACATGATGGTAGGAGTAAGAATATATGCAAGAACGTATATAAGAAGGATGCTCCACTCCCTATGTTGTACTATGAGCTGCCGTGTGCAATGAAAACGGAAGCAATGTGGGCAAGGCGAGAGAAGCGACTGGCGCAAACGGCTACTGCGCATTAGCGCTGTCTCTGTTCTTCTCACTGCTCGTTCAAGAGTGAGAAAGTCAGTAGCGTAGCGTGCTGGTGTTTTTCATTTACATTTTTCCATATATTTTTTGATTGCCTTGATCTTTATTTATTTGTTCTTTGTAATAATTAATTTTTGCTTGTTTAATTATTTTTTATAATTGTTTTTTATAATTTAAATAACTTTGTCTTAAATCTACATTATTTTGATTTTTTCTGTATTTGTTGTATAATGATTTTTTTTCATTTATTGAGTTAATTAGAGATCTTGTCATCCATTTTTTCCTTTTTTCTCTTTACTTTTAATTCTAATATTTTTTGAGGAGTTTTGTATACACATCTGCAGGGAACTAAAAAATTCCTTTGTTTCATTTTCTAAACTTGTTTTATTTAAGACATTATCCCATGAAATTTTTTGTATTTCTTGGACAAGTTTTTTATTATTAATAATTTGGTAATACCGAGATTTACCATAATTCTTACTTATTTTTTCAATTAGGACTAATTGTAATAAGATGGTATGATAAACTGTTATTGAAGTTGATATTGTTATAGGAATAAGTGTATCAAAATTATTGTTTTTTGATTTAATAAAGATGTGGTCTAAGCAAGTTTTTGAGTTGTTTTGTACCCTAGTAGGTGTATTAATTGTTGAGAAAAAACCGTGTTCATTCATAATGCTTCGGTACGTGTTCTTATTTACAGTATCAACTAATAAGTCAATATTTATGTCACCTACAAAGAAATTGTAATCGGAGTTTTCATTTTCATTTTGTAAAACTTCATTCAGTTGATCTAAGAAACTCTGAATATCACTAGAAGGAGATCTGTAAAATGAGTATAAAAAACATACTTTATTTTTAAAATTTACCTTCAATTTTAATAACTTTGAACCATTTAGATCAATTATTTCATGATAATTATAAATATCAGTTTTTATAAATACAAGGACACCATCATTCTGATTATATTTGCCTGAATTATATAGGGAATATTAAAAATAAGGGAGTCCCTAATTTGCCAGGTCTCTGAGAGTACAATACAATCTAACGAAATATCAAGAGTTTCTAAAAAAATTTGAAATTCGTCGAAATGTTTGCCAACACTGGATATATTTTGATGTAATATTTTGAAATTCTTATTTTCTTTATTTATTTTTAAAACTTCAGATGTTTCTGTTGCTGATTGCAAGGGGTATGTTATTTTTTCTAGTTGAAAATCCCTTATATAAGGATCCATTAAAAAATCTTTTAATTACTTTGAATGTTGACAGAAGTGGAATCTCATAAAAAATTGTATTTATTATAAAATTTCAATGCTTTTATACTTACTTGAACAAAAAGTTTCTAATAAACCTTTATTAAATAAAATTAATCACAATGAATAAAGTTAAAAAAGATACAATAAAGTTAAAACAGATAAAATGTAGTATAATATTATAAAAAATTCGAAAAATTATCAAAGTAGAACGGGAAGTGCGAACTCTAAGCTAATAACTAAGAAATGAAATTAAATAAAATTGATTGAAATATAAAGATAAAATAGACACTAATAGTTTACTTTTTTTTAAATGGTTCCACCTTTTTTTTGTTGTTTATCAGTTGATGCAGATGGTTTTCTTGTTCTTGTTAATATTTCTTCTTTCTTTTTTTCTGGCTCGCTTTCTTCTTCCTCCGAATCAGCTCCTAAATCTCCAATTTCCGCCTCTATTTCAGAAATCTCTTCGGCAGTGTAAGGTTTATTATTGATATAAAGTTTTCACTAACTTATTATGCACTTTTAACTATGGTTTTTGTGGAGCAATTTTAGGCCCGTACTTTATGTTACCTTGCCAACGTTATTAACCCGTATATCAGTCAAATAAATGCATGATTCCCCATTTACATTTACAATCAATTGAGTTTACAATTCTCACCGGTGTCATTATTTATAAATTGAGGTATCTTAGTTAAAGATTCGATCCAAAGTTTCGAGAATTTCCTCAACATTCCTGAAAGTTTCCGAGGTATTCCAAGTGATCCATGATAACAATTCACCGCAGTAATACACCTTGGAATCAAAAGAAACTAGCAATGAAGCTTTCAAATTGTCCTCAATCCTTTTTAAATCTTTTAAATCACCACTCCACATATCACGACAAGGCAAATCACTTTTACCTTTGTTTAATTCTCTGTTCATTCAGTATTAAATTTACCCGTAATTGTTATATACTGATCGAAAAAGTTTTATTTCAGCTCATTTTCTATCCACAACGCTTTGACATTTCGATCTGTCTTGACAGTTCACCAAAAAAAAAACCAAACACCAGCACGCTACTGACTTTCTCACTCTTGAACGAGCAGTGAGAAGAACAGAGACAGCGCTAATGCGCAGTAGCCGTTTGCGCAAGTCGCTTCTCTCGCCTTGCCCACATTGCTTCCATCTAGCGAGCATACCCCCACCAAGCAAGTGGAGCATCCTTCTTATATACGTTCTTGAATATATGAAAAAAAAACCACCGCACTTCCAGCCCCAAAAATTTCTTTAAAAAAAAATTGTTTATACCTAATGAAAGAGCTTAATTTGCACCTTTCAAAAACGTATTTTTCATAATTTGCACCCTCGTACTTTTTTTTTAAACTTGATTAAAAAAATTGGCTTACTCTAACCAGATTCAAACGCTTATATCTCACTCCCTAAAGTGTATTTCGATATGCGGCTTTTACCAAAAATTTGCAATTTTAATTTTCTAATTTGCACCATCTTAAAATTTGTAAAAAACGGTGCAGATTATTATAAAAATTAATAAAAGCAGTTCTGGGCTGATGTAACATTAGAAATAAGTAATTGCGCATGCGTTTAATGTTGGTCAAAGGAACGCTTTTTACAAAATTGACTGTGTTGGTATCATTAGTCCGAATAGCCCTAGTAGCTGAGGTCTTTATTCGCAAAAGAAGAAGAAGAAATAAATATCAGAGAATGAGTGTTATAGTCGTTGCAACGAAATTTCCGTTGCACGTCATCAATAACGAAATTTGTTTATAAAACTGAACAAAGAAATCATTGCTGTTAGTCATATTTGTTTCTTTTCAAAATTTAAGTGGGTAACTGCTATACGTAAGGAAAAGTTGCCACATCAATATTGATTTTTATAACATGTATAACTGAACTGTCAAACTGTCAAAACTTTAATTTTTGTGTTTAATAAGTAAATATTTTTTGATTTTTAAAATGCCTAAGCATTTAAATAGCCGTGCAAAAGAATTAGTGGGGTCTCTTATAAGATGTTTTGAAGAAGAACGAGATAATGGTGGCCCTATGTTGCCAATAAATGCAGTTAGAGAGCGTGTAGCAGCGGCGTTGAATTTGAACATTTCCACCGTAAGCTCAATTTCCCAGGCAATAAAGAATAACCGTATTTTAAATTCTCCTCCAAAAAGGTGACCACATCCCAAACCTGTAACCGAAATTTTTAATTCTGACTACATTCGTGGTGTCATTTATGATATGTATGAGAAGAAACAACAAGTAACTCTTGCTAAATTACATGAAACTTTAACGCAACGAGAAATGTTTACGGGCTGCAAAAGGTCATTGTATACAGTGTTAACCAATATAGGATTTAAATGGAAGAAAGATGATCCCAGGCGGGGTCTCATGGAACTTCCTCATGTTGCCAGTAAAAGATTTCGTTTTTTAAATTTATACACAAGTACAAAAAATCTGTCTCTCTATAAAAAATGGTTTATCTGGATGAAACATGGATTTTTCAAATTGGCACTGTAAACCGCTCTTGGCAAAATAACGACAAAAGGAGCGTAAAAACTACAAAAGTTGATGGAAAAAGATTTATTATTCTTCATGCTGGTAACGAAAATGGTTTCATTGATGGGGCAGAACTGGTGTTTTCATCAAATAGCAACAATAACGACTATCATGGGGAAATGAATAAAAAAATTTTTTTTAAATGGTTCGAGAATCAATTACTTATGAATTTAATTGAGCCTTCAATGATTGTTATGGACAACGCTTCCTATCACAGCACGTTACTTTTTAAAACGCCCAATAGTTCCTGGAGAAAACATGAAATTCAGGATTGGCTGACGACACACAACATTCAGTTTGATCAGAATGCGTACAAACAAGATTTATTAAACATAGTTTCAAGAAATAAACCGCCAAAAATTTATAAAATAGATCAGCTTGCAGAACAATATGGCCATGCAGTTATTCGGTTACCTCCTTATCATTGTACATTTAACCCAATTGAAATGATATGGGGCATTGCCAAGAATTATTATAACCGCCATATTGGTAGGAATGGTAACTCAATTCAAAATTCTTTAAGTATGTGGAGGGAAGCACTACAGACTATAACCACCCAAATCTAGTCTAATTGTATCAGTCATACTGAAAAAACAATTCAAAAATGGTGGGACCGTGAAGTTATTTTTGAACGGGAGGATATTTTACCTGTAATTATTGATTTTAATAATGATAGCGATAGTGATTCTTATTCAGAATAAAACTTTACTTATTGTTTATTTTTATTGTATTTATTTTTATTGAAAGATCTTCTTTCGAAAGCATCTAAAATTATACAAATCTATACATATAATAAAACTGTAGGAATGTATATGTTTGTGCGCGCATCACATGAAAACTACTGATCCGATTCATATGCGGTTTTCAAAGACGTATTTGTCTTCTATCAACTTAACATCTGGTGTATAAAAATTTCTCTCCTATTCCTTAAATGGGCTGGGGTAAGAAATTTTAATACAACAATCAGACGCCACGCGAACGACGTTGCGAGTACAACTGGTAGGTTAATGAATTAATTATTTATAATAAAGTTCAGATTAAACATTAGGTTTTAATAAAATGTTCCTTCATATCCTCGAATATTGTAGCAACTTGGCAACGTTTACTTTTATACGTTTATGACGTGCATCGGAAATTTTATTGCAACGACTATATAAACAAATATCTAAATATAAACATTACCCATACAAATTTTAAGTTTCAAATTTTTTCCTACTTGTGTATGAAAATATGTCTGATATTGCAAAAAGTTCATATAATGGCAAGTGAATTATGAACCAGAAAAGTAAGTAAATGTTTATTCTAAACAACATTTGTTATCATTTTCAGATTTTTTGGCACTTAGCCCGTGCTCCGTAACTGGAAGAAACAATAAAATCAAAACATAAGCAGGTAATGTTTTTTTTAATATTGAATGTGTATGAGGCATTTTATATATTTTGAATGTTTTTAATAGTTACAGATTATACATAACTTCTAAGAAGTACAAGCGATCAAGAGGTGGCTGATTTTATTAATTATTTTGAAGATTATTAAGTCAAAAACATAGAAAATTTGCTTACAGACTTTATTTGGTTTGAAGGCTAACATTCACCTGGAACGCTTTCATAAAAGCCTTAAATATATATACATATATCTAAAGGGAATAATGTAGAGCGCTTAGATGAGAATATCTGTGCTATAGTGGGATTTGTCAGAGATAAATTGTTTGACAGACCAATAACTTGCTAAAAAAAACAAGATTTGCACCAAAATTAAAGAAATATTAAAAAAAATTGTAGCTCTTTTCACCAACCTAGCAGCACTAAATTATCATATTTATTCACTTAATTAAACTAAAACATCACATAATAAATATAAATAAATAAACACCATAAAATTGTTTTATTTCCTATATATATTCGGTATCTGTCCAATGTTAAATACAGATATGACCACCTATATATTATATAGTTTCTCTCCTGCTCCGTCTTAGATTGGTCTTGGGCCCGGTGTTCTTGTGCTTATACTTACTTAATACTTGTGTGAGTTGATGTTTTATAATTGAACTCTTTTACTAAGGTAAAAACCTATAAAAGCTTGCAACGTTTTTAACACTGCATGTTTTAAGTATTTTTGTCAGTTTTGGAGTATTACCTTTGAATATAATATTCAAAGAGTATTACATAAATATATTATTATAACACTCATTTCTCTGATTTTTTCTTCTTCTTTTGCGAATAAAGGCCTCAGCTACTAGGGCTATTCGGACAGCGTTCCTTTGACCAACATTAAACGCATGCGCAATTACTTATTTCAATGTTACATCAGCCCAGAACTGCTTTTATTAATTTTTATAATAATCTGCACCGTTTTTTACAGATTTTAAGATGGTGCAAATTAGAAAATTAAAATTGCAAATTTTTGGTAAAAGCCGCATATCGAAATACACTTTAGGGAGTGAGATATAAGCGTTTGAATCTGGTTAGAGTAAGCCAATTTTTTTAATCAAGTTTAAAAAAAAAGTACGAGGGTGCAAATTATGAAAAATACGTTTTTGAAAGGTGCAAATTAAGCTCTTTCATTAGGTATAAACAATTTTTTTTTTTAAGAAATTTTTGGGGCTGGAAGAGCGGTGGTGAAAAAAAATCATTTTATTGTATTATATTTTCTTATAAATAAACGAAACAAAGTTATTAATGTTATAGAAACCACAGGAAATATTATATATTTGCAATTATTCTTAATTTAAAGTACAGTAACTGTTTAATAACATAGTAGTAAACCTGTCATCTGTCACAAATGACATGAAGTTAGCTACAATACATGAAAAAAATTCATTTTATGACATCACATTGACTTATAAATAAACAAAACAAAGGTAATAATGTTATAAAAACCACAGGAAATAGTATATATTTGCAATTATTGTTAATTTAAATTACAATAACTGTTTAATAACATAGTAGTAAACCTGTCAACTGCCACTAATGACATTTTTTTTTTTTTTTTTTAAAGAGGGCCAGGCTTAGAGGTAGTCCATGGGATTGCATCGCAGCTAGTACAGCTTATTGTGCACCCTCATTCACAGGTCCTCATTCTTCGTCAAATCCCAGGTTCTTAATGAACCAAGAGATTCTTTTGACTATGGTTTCCCGTTCTTCCCTTTGATCTCCAGTCGGTAGGCCAAGGGATCTCACACGCAGACCTTGCAGGGCTGGGCACATAAATATCACGTGGAAGGCTGTTTCCTCCTCCTCACCGCATTTCCTACATAGGAGGTTTTCAACTTGAATTCCCATCTTATGTAGGTGTCCGCGAAATACCCAGTGGCCGCTGATGAAGCCAACCACTTTCCGCAGGGTTTTTCTCCTCAGCCCAAGGGCATCTGCCTCTATAGCACCAGTAGGTGTCTGCAGCATTCTCTTTGACTGTATTTTACCTTCTGTTCTTTCCCAGCTCTTTCGATGTTCTTTGCCCATCCACTGGCGAACAGCTCTTCGTGCTGTGTTGTAAGCAATACCACACGTCGGCTCTGGGCCAATGAGCGGGCTTTCAGCTCCTTTGTTTGCCCACTTGTCTGCTCCCTCATTGCCAGCGATACCTTTGTGCCCCGGAACCCAACTAAGGATAACCTTGTTGTACTCTCCCAGGGTTTTCATGGCCTGATGACAGTCCCATACTGCTTTAGAGGTAAAGTCAAAACTGTCAAGTGCCATTAGCGCTGCTCTACTATCCGAGTTTATGTATATGGTGTGGTCTGTCATACCACGCTCCAAACACACTCTTGCACACTCTGATAGGGCAACAACTTCAGCCTGGAAAACAGTAGCCAGCTTACCCAGGCTTACGCAAAACTGCGCCTTGGGTCTGACTCCATATATTCCCGCCCCAGTGCCTGTTGGCTTCTTCGAGCCATCCGTATACCAAGTGAACCCCCTTTTCATATATTCAGGTTCACCTTTCTCCCAGGCAGCCCTGTCAATAATATTGACATTGTATGGCTTTTCTAGATCTGTGATCTTCACCATCCTGTCTGGTAGCATTTCTATGACATGACGTTAGCTGTAACAATAAATGAAAATAAATAAACGAAACAATAGTATATTATTCAACGAGCGTATAATGGTAGCTATTATTCACGAAGATGAAGTTTACAACACGAGCCATAGGCGAGTGTTGTAAATCATCTGAGTGAATAATAGCCATTATACACGAATAGAATACTATACTTTGTCCACGACACAATTGCTCTAAACACAACTTTAAAATTCTAAATTAACGCTATAATTAATGTATTTGAAGTTTCAAATGTATATGACTTTCATTAACTACGATCTAAATTTAAAGATTAAAGTGTGTAGCTTAGATGTAGTGGTAAAAGGTAGGTCGATTCTTTATACATGTGTTTTGTTTGTTTACACCATTGACATATAAATACGGATTGAAATGTCAAATGAAAATATAAAATTTGTCTAATATGAGTTATTCAAGTTTGGACATACGTTCTGTTGTGACGTCATGCAGTGAATACTGAACCATTATTCACTAGTGAATAATAGGTACTATTATTCTTTATGAAGCACTAGTACAATGAACGTATTGTAGAACAGTCGTGGACAAAGTTATTTATGTTGCAATTATTGCTAATTTAAATTACAGTAACTGTTTAATAACATAGTAGTAAGTCTGTCATCTGTCAAAAATCACAAATAATATGAAGTTAGCTGTTAGAAAAATCAGTACATATTAGCTATTTTCGCGGAGCTAATCCTGAACGTATTCAGACTAAGAAACGAGTATGTACTGGATTTCCTTAACGCGCAAGTCACTCTACAGACATATTCTGAATTTTTAAGGTAGCGCGAACGCTTACGAAAGTTTGAATGGTTTTTGGAACCTTTATAAATCTAACAATATCTTCTAAATCCTCATCACTAGAACTGAAATTGATCTAAAACTTTTTACCGATTAATGTAAATTTAATTTTATATTGAAAAACTCATCTGTAAGCAAATTTGTTGATTCCTATACAATAAATAAAGAAAGTTAAAAAAGTAAAACTCAAACAAGAAGTCAAAAATACTATAAACAAAAACAAACATTAAACACAAAGCATTCAAATAATTAAACGTGAATATTGTATTCAACAGACAAATTTTAAGGTTAGAATTTATTCAGAACAAAAAATCCCTGCTTTAATCCTCGGACACATCGGATGCGTTACGAGCATGTTCGGATGGTCATCTACGCCTTCCACGAACGCAGGATTTTATAACCTGAACAGAATATTTTTACTCCGCGAACACTTAAATTTTAGAGTGCGCATGCGAATTCCCTCCGAATACGTTCAGAATGTTCTTCGCGAAATTAGCTATTAAATATTACACTAATTAACAATGAACGCACCTCCAACATTTGAATCGTTCTTGGGTGCATTCGTCTTGGTGGACGCTCACACGCTTTCAGCGCACTCAATCGTATTTTTCAGCGTTCGACTTGGCGCTCTGAGTAACAAAAAGTCACGCTCGCGGCTAACGGGCTAACTTCGTGAGATTAATCTCTTGCTCACAGACGCTAAATCCACAGAGGTAGGGCAGCAAAAGCGTGAGCGCTTAATGGTACTGTTTTTCTAAACGAATGATGCATGAGCATAAGCTAACCAAACTTTGTAATCAAAAAACAAATTGTTAATATTAAAAATGGCGAGATTTAAATTATTTGTTCGTAAAAGCTGGTATAACCTGTTCAACGAAATGTTTAAGCCTTTATAAGCATTCTTTTTATTAAATAAATTTAAATATGTACAACAATATTCCCATTCCATTTCATTATCACTATCTTCTATCATATTGTATTCATCATCAATCATCACTATCATCAGAATCATTTATAATTTCCAATAAATTATGTATTATGTAAAAAACATTTCCTTTATTCGCCATGCTGATACAAACTAACGCAACGCTCACAACTTCCAAAACGAACGATATTTTCTAAACGATTCTAAGCGTTCTTAGGCCAACACGAACAACAATAATTTGTGGTTATAAAGTTGCCTTAGTTATAAGCGTGAGTGCTCAAAGCGTGTGAGCGTCCAAGACGAATGCACCCCTTGTTGTACGATGGTGAAAAAAAGTAAGTTAACCTAAAAATTCTCTTCAATTAATTATATTTACGTATATTATTATTATTGTGCACAGAATTATACGAGAACAAGATACAAAAGTTCCTAATGCAGCAATTTTTACAATCAACAAAGAAGATCATAGGTACTCCTTGAAATATGATTAGAAAGTATTTGTTTACAAACTGAATTAAAATATTTTTAATCTTAAATATTTACTTTACAGTCAACTTTTAAAAGACCCAAATGTACTTTTTGCTGGTTATAAACTACCACATCCATGGAACATAAATTTGTATTGAGAATTCAAACCACCTCTGATTATTCACCACAAGAAGCGTTAATGCACGCTATAACTGATTTAATTTCTGAGTTATCTTTGTTTGAGGAGAGATTTAAGGTAAGATAAAATTTATATTAATTATGTAAAATATTTGTGTAAAAGATTGATTTTTGAGTGTCTTTTCGTAATATAAAAGTGTTCCAGTTAGTTTTTCTTTTAGTAAAATTGCTGTAAATCGCTTAATTTTGGAAATTTTTGAAAAATTCAAAAAGTTTCTGAATCAGGACAAAATTCTCTATGAAACTCAAAAAACTGCTTTTTGATATCTTTTTTTGGTTTTTGAGATGTCAAAAATTCGAAAAAAGTTCCTGTGTTTTTTAAAAAATCGCAATAACTCGTTCAAATTTAAAAATTTTTGAAAAATTCATACATTTTATAAATCACTCCCAAATTTTTTATCAAACCCAAAAAACTGCATTTTGATATCTTTTTTGGTTTTCCTAAAATTTGAATCTTGTGTTTTTTATCAAATTTTCTGACTGTATAACTCGTTTTTCAGTCCATTTTTTAAATGTTTTAAAATGAAATTTAAATGTGGATATAATTTCTATTCAAAAAACGAAAATCGCATTTTCATATCATTTTTCGTTTCCGAGGTATCAAAAATCGGAAAAAAACTAGAATGCTTTTTTTTTGAAAAATCGCGACAACTCGCTCAATTTTTAAAATTTTCGAAAAACTCGGAAGGTTTCTGAATCAGAACAAAATTCTCTACGAAACCCAAAAAACTGCATTTTGATATCTTCTTCGGTTTTTAAGATATTGATATCTATATTTAAAAAAATAAAGTTTGTGTTTTGTTTTTAACTTCCCGCTAAAAAAAATTAATATTTTTTTAAAAATCGGGAAGTTATTGGTTTCACCCCGTTTTTCGAAAATCGAGTTTTCATCGGATCTCAACGTTTTGAGGTCTTAGGAACCTCCCCTGACTATTTTTACGAGGGTGTCTGTATGTCTGTATGTACGTGTGGATGTGTGTGTGTGTGGATGTATGTAAACCTCTTATAACTTTTGAACGGCTTGACAGATCGGAATGAAATAAAAAGCATTCCAAAGAGTTCCATCTAACTTAGATTCCCTGTAAGTTTGAACCGATTCGAGCCGGTAGATTTCGAGGAATTTCAAAATAACCGAAAAAAACAATTGGTAAAAATGATGTTTTTTGGGCATATCTTTTTGGCTATTGCATCGATTAATTTCATAACCTAACCAGCTTTCAAGCTTACAATGCCACGTCAAATGCCGTTTTGCAAATTAAAATCGGTTGATTCGTTCGTGAGATATCGTTGTCGAAAAATTTCAAAAAAAGTGTTTTTTTTTTCAATTTTTTTGACTAACCGATTTTGCACTTCCGGTAACGTTTTTAGGTCCCAAAAAACTGCGTCGAATGCCATCTTGAACATCAAAATCGAATAAGGCGTTAAAAAGTTATGGCTTTTTAAAAATTTCAAAAACGTCAAAATACGTCACGTTACTATAGCTTTGCGGTAAAATTGCTGTAACTCGCTTAACTTTGGAAATTTTTAAAAAATTCAAAAAGTTTCTGAATCAGGATAAAATTTTCTATCAAACTTAGAAAACTGCTTTTTGATATCTTTCTTGGTTTTTGAGATATCAAAAATTCGAAAAAAGTTTGTGTTTTTTTGAAAAATAGCCATATCTCGCTTGATTTTTGGAATTTATTGAAATTTCGAAAAGTTTAGGAATGAGTAAGAAATTCCAAAAATAACATAAATAACTGCACTTTGTTTCCTTTTTTGGTTTTTAAGATATCGATATCTTGATTTAAAAAAAAGTTTGTTGTTTTATTTTTTTTAGTAAAATTGCTGTAACTCGTTTAATTTTGGGAATTTTTGAAAAATTTAAAAAGTTTCTGAATCAGTATAAAATTCTCTATCAAACTCAAAAAAATCGCATTTTGATATCTTTTTCGGTTTATAAGGTTTCGATATCTCAATTTTTTAAAAAAACTTGATTATGTTTTGTGTTTTTTTAGTAAAATTGCTGTAAGTCGCGTAATTTTGGAAATTTTTGAAAAATTCCAAAAGTTTCTGAGTTAGGACAAAATTCTCTATCAAACTCAAAAAATTGATATATTTTTTGGTTTTTGAGATATCAAAAATTCGAAAAAAGTTCGTGTGTTTTTTTTGAAAAATAGGTATATCTCACTTGATTTTTGGAATTTTTTGAAATTTCGAAAAGTTTAGGAATGAGTAAGAAATTCTAAAAATAAATTAAGAAACTGCATTTTGATATCTTATTTGGTTTTTAAGATATTGATATCTTTATTTAAAAAAAAATTAAGATGATTGTGTTTTGTTTTTTTTTTACTAAAATTGCTGTAACTCGCCTAATTTTAAAGATTTTTGAATAATTCAAAAAGTTTCTGAATCAGTATAAAATTCTCTATAAAACTCAAAAACATCGCATTTTGATATCTTTTTTTGTTTTTAAGATTTCGATATCTCGATTTTTTAAAAAAACTTGATTGTGTTTTGTTTTTTTTTAGTAAAATTGCTGTAACTCGCTTAATTTTCGAAATTTTTGAAAAATTAAAAAAGTTTCTGAATTAAGCCAAAATTCTCTATCAAACTCAAAAAACAGCTTTTTGATATCTTTTTTGGATTTTGAGATAACAAAAATTCGAAAAAAAGTTCGTGTGTTTTTTTGAAAAATAGTCATATCTCGCTTGATTTTTGGAATTTTTTGAAATTTCGAAAAGTTTAGGAATGAGTAAGAAATTTCAAAAATAACATAAAAAACTGCATTTTGATAGCTTCTTCGGTTTTTAAGATATCGATATTCTTGATTTAAAAAAAGAGTTGATTGTGTTTTGTTTTTTTTTTATAATAAAATTCTTGTAACTCGCTTAATTTTGGAAATTTTTAAAAAATTCAAAAAGTTTCTGAATCAGTATAAAATTCTCTATCAAACTCTAAAAATCGCTTTTTGATATCTTTTTTGGTTTTCTAAAAATCCACATCTTGTTTGATCAAATTTTCTGCGGAAAAACTGTTTATCTCGTTTTTTAGTAATTTTTTAAAATTTTTGGAAATTTCAAAATAAAATTTGAGTGTGGCTATAATTTCTATTCAAAAGCCGAAAACCGCATTTTGATATTATTCGTTTCCGAGATATCAAAAATCCGAAAAAAGCTCGGGTGTTTTTTCAAAAAATCGATGTAGCTCGCTTAATTTTCAAAAGTTTTCAAAAACTCAGAAACAATATTCTCTACCAAACCCAAAAAACTACATATTCTGATATCTTTTTTGGTTTTGGAGAAATTCACATCTCGTTTTTTTTTTCAAAATTTTCTGTGAAAAACTATCTCGTTTTTTTGTCAATTTTCAAGATTTTTAAAAATTTCAAAATGGAATTTGAGTGTGGCTATAATTTCTATTCAAAAACTGAAAACCGCATTTTGATATAATTTTTCGTTTCCGAGATATCAAAAATCCAAAAAAGCTGGAGTGTTTTTTTCGAAAAATCGCCACTACTCGCTCAAATTAAAAGATTTTTGAAAAAGTCAAAAAGTTTCTAGATCAGTACAAAATTTTCTATCAAACTCAAAATCGCATTTTGATATCATTTTTGGTTTTCGAAAAATCTTCATCCAGTTTTTTTACTAATTTATTTGATTTCCAAAAAATCTCTTCCAAATACTGTTTCACAATTATCAACGATATCTAACGAATTTTTAAAATTATTAACAATTTTTTGCCGTCTTAACAATTTCTCAAAATTTTCAACCTTTTTCAACAATTTTTCACAATTTTCAACAGATTTTTATAGTTATCAACGATTTTTTAACAACTTTCCCATTGTAAAAGCTAATTAAAAAAAAATATCAAAATAATTCGGACAGATGCCTCCCCTCTCTCTTTGAATTTTTCAAAATTTTTAAATATTCACAAAATTTTTGAATTTTTCAAAATTTTCAAACTTTTTTTTATAATTTTATTATTTGTTTTAGGAAGTCATTAAAAAGAAGAAAGAAGGATTAGATTAGAATTAAATACGAAAATATATTTTCTACTTATTTTTAAATATCAATAAATTGTACTTTAAATTAAATTAATATTCTTGTTCTTCAGTACAGTCTTGAGTATCATGTCCAAATACTGAAATAAAAGAATATCATAATTAACGCGCGTTACAAAGGCACTATGTCTAATAGGCAACGTACAAAAAGTTCTAACCTATCAAATCATAGGAAATTTTCTCAAAAATCCAAAATTCTAATTACTTTTTTAATATCTTTTATAGTTTTCAATATACGAGGGAATTACAAAATTTTTGTTAAAATTTGTAATTCCCTCTTATATCGAAAACTAGAAAAGTTATAAAAAAATAGTGACATTTCTAAATTTTTGAGAAAATTTACTATGTTTTGACAGGTTAATACTTTTTGTACGTTTACAAATAAAAAAGTTATCTAACTTTGAAATCTATACTAAGGGGGCGTCCACAAATTACGTGAGGCAAATTTCCGGATTTTTCGACCCCCCCGACCCCACTGGTGAGATTTCATAAGATTTTCCTTAACTTCCTCCCCCTCCCCAAACCACACGTGAGATTTTTTAAAATTGCTATTTTAACTGTAATCGCGTTGGATTATAAAAAAAATACAAGAACATAATTTATTCCATAACTTTTATTTTAAAAACTAGCAATGACTACTAGTATTTAATAATAAAAATCAATAATATTTATTCTAATTCAGTCCATGGGCAGTAGCCACAGTGGTGCTGCTCTCCGGCCTTTGGACAAATACGACAAACACTATTGTGTGAAATTTCGCCATATTTTCATTCTAGAAGCATTTTTGTACTAATTTAATTTTACTTTTACGTAATTTTACACCGTTTTCTACTTCAAAAAAAAATTATGTGAGATTTGCTAAAAACCCCCCTCTCCCCCAAGTGAAATTTAGAAAGATTGAGCTTAAACCCCTCTGACCCTGAACACCTCGCGTAATTTATGGACGCTTCCTAAAACTGTTCAAGATACCAAAAATATATGTATGAAAGAATTATTCCTCTTGAAATGATCTAAAAAAATGTCCGCGACAGTATATGTCTATCTTTTAAGATTAACTCACTAGAACTGTTTTTATGGTAATCAATTTTGGTCGAAATTAATGCATTATTTGTTAAGAGTTGTATCAACGTAATAATCAAATCACTTAATTTCAATGAACATTGTTATCGTGGAATATCGAAGGACCACCCTTTTTTACAAGGTTAAAGGGAACCTCTGGGATCTCGATTCTTGTCCTCAAATAAATTAACGACCACACCCTTTTTTACAAAGGTTTTTATTCATAACTAACTTCACAAAAAACGAGTTAAAACTTATCTTAACAATACTTAAACAAATTTAAATCTTAATAACAATAGAAAATAACTTGAAAACGTGAGATAATTATAATTAGTCTTTTCGGGTTCGTTACGTGACTTGACTTTTACGTGCTTCGCGGTTCTTTCTCGAATGCCACACCCTTACTTTCGTTCGAAGTGGCGTCATTCCCTTCCCTGAAATCACTAAGGCACTTATGCGCTGCGTTGCCACAGTGACACTACAATTCAACAATTCACTAATTCATTTCTGTCTTAACATGCCGCCCCCGTTGAAAAGTTCGTCTTTTCAAAACAACAAGGAAAAATTCCTGAAGAAGCCTTTACAGACAAATCACAATTTTATTGTTCATTATTCGTCTGAAAATCTGTCTTCCACAGGTAAAACACAAATCTTTTTCAAAGACCTTCTAGTAATGTTCCCGTTCGGTAAACGCACAGATACAACTCGCGTGATGTTGTCTGCTCCGGGATGGACTTCGATTACACGTGCCACGGGCCAACGAAGAGGTGGTACATTATCCTCAACTAAAACTACTAAGGAACCAACTCTTACGAGGTTGTTTGCATCTTTCATCCACTTGGTTCGTTTCTGAAGATTGGCCAGATATTCCTTGGACCATCTATCCCAGAACTGTTGAAATATCTGCTTAAAATGTTGATACCGGTTTAATCTATTGGTTGCGAGGTCTTTTACGTTTTCATCTGGAGGTAGTAGCAGTGTATCACCGATGAGAAAATGCGAGGGTGTGAGAGGTAAATAATCGTGGATATCGTTAGACATAGGAGTCAAAGGACGCGAGTTCAATATTGCCTCAATTTGAACCAGCAACGTGTACATTTCTTCAAATTCTAAGTTCGCATTTCCAAGGGTACGCTTGATATGAAATTTGGTCGACCTTACCGCCGCCTCCCACAGACCTCCTAAGTGGGGTGAACGCGCTGGAATAAAACACCAGGTAATTTTTTCGTTTGCCAAAAAATTCGTAACGCGGTTATTGTGATTCGGATTGTTTAATAAATCATGTAACTCGATGAAATAATTGCTAGCCCCAACAAAATTAAGGCCATTGTCGGAATGTATTACACTAGGCTTACCTCGGCGCGAACAAAATCTCTTTAGTACATTTAAAAAACCGTTTGTTGTTAAGTCTTTTGCTAACTCGATATGTACCGCACGTGTTGAAAAACAAACAAATATACAAATATACGTTTTAACTAATCTACTTCTTCGTGAAGTATTTTCCTTTACGTGTATAGGGCCTGCGTAATCAATTCCTACTGTACTAAAAGGACGACTCGGAGTTACGCGTGCTAATGGTAAATCACCCATTAAAAAACTACAGGGCTTTGGATTAGCCTTTACACATTTTAGGCAAGAATGAATTATATGTTTGACCATATCCTTTCCCCTCACGGGCCAATAATTTAAACGAACTATCGACAGTAAGGTTTGTGATCCTACGTGAGCATTTTTCTGGTGTTCGTTTATGAGAATCAATTCCGTGAATTTATGTTTATATGGCAGAATAATCGGGTGCTGCTGATTATAATTTAGATGCGCGTTTGATAACCTACCGCCTACTCTCAATAAACGATTATTATCGAGAAAAGGATTTAATGTTAAAATTTGGCTATTGTTACTCAAAGGTTTAGAATTTTCAAGAGATTGAATTTCCGATTCAAATGATTCAGTTTGAGCCTTTCTAATTAAAATATTTAATGCTTGTTCTAGTTCGTGTATAGTTAAAACTTCCGATTTCGATTTAATTTTCCTTAAAGTTCGATTTTTGAATCTTAGTATGTATGCGACAACTCGTTGTAACGTTAAAAGACTAGAATATCTACTAAAAATATCAAATTTATCGTTTTCCGTTTGAACCTTTTTTGTAATTACGTTTAAATTTACATTTTGTGTTTTCAAATCGAGAATTGCGGTCAAATCAAAATTTAAATCGTGTTCAGAACAGTCGTTTTCTATGTTTTTATTATTTCTTAAAAAATCTGGTCTGTTGAACCACTCTTCGCTTTTGAGTAGATCAACCGGATTTAGTCCGCGACTTATTATATCGGCAACATTGTCTTTACTCCTTACATGTCTCCATTCCGAGATATTTGAAAGTTCGATTATTTTGGATACGCGATTTGCAACAAATGTTTTTAAATTAGCGGGTTTAATTCTAAGCCAACTTAGTACAATTGTCGAGTCGGTAAAATAAGTTGTTTTAGAAATACTTATATTTAAAGTCTGTTTCATTTCAGATATAAGTTTTACGAGCAAATGAGCCGCTAAAAGCTCTAGTCTAGGTAAAGTTTCTTTTTTAATTGGCGCAACCTTTGATTTGCGGTTAACAACTGAATGTGTTTGTCTCCGTTTAAATTATAGGACGCTAAATAAACTGCACATCCGTACTCCTTCTCTGAACTATCACAAAAACCGTAAACTTCTATTCGATTACAATTTGGTAGTAAAACATGCCTATCAACATTTATTTGATTTAAAACGTGTATTTCCGATATAAATTCAATCCAAGCTTCTTCCAATTTTTTCGGTATTGCTTGATCCCAATCTAGCTTTAAATGCCATAGCTGCTGAATTATTAACTTTGCTTTTATAACTGCTGGTCCTATAAGTCCCAACGGGTCAAAAATTTGAGCTACCGTGGATAAAATCGTACGTTTCGTGATTTTGTTTTTATTTATTTTTAAGTTTATGTTAAATTTTAACTTATCTTGTAGTGCATCCCAAATGATACCTAAAGTTTTTAAATCCTTTTTTTCGTGATATAATACAAAGTTTTCTTCCGAGGTTGAATTCTGACCAGCGATATAATCTAATAGATTCATGTCATTTGATGACCATTTCCTCAATTCAAATTTCGAGCTATTTAAAATTTCCGTAAGTTCATGAAATACTTCTATCACTTCCGATTGAGAATCGAAACTTGCTAAAAGGTCGTCCATGTAAAAACAAGAATCTATGATTTTAGCCGTGCGAGGATATTTTTCTCTATTTAAATCTGCAAGCTCTTTTAGACAGCGTGTAGCTAACCACGGTGCACTGGAAGTACCATATGTTACCGTGTTTAATTCAAAAATTTTAAATTTTTCGTTTGTTTTTTGTCGCCATAGTATTTTTTGAAACGATCTTTCTGATTCATCCATAAGTATACATCTGAACATCATTTTTACATCCGCGCTTAAAACATATTTCCTTAACCGAAGTTTCAACAAAATTGCGAACAAATTTGACTGAATCGTGGGTCCTGCTAATATTAAGTCATTAAAAGAAGTTCCTGTACTACTATATAGTAAGTTTACATTTTATACAACGAATCTTTGAATCGAAAATTTTTATTGACTCTTTAGTTTATTATACCCATTTTCCCAAAGTATTCTTTGATTTACTTGTACCATTGTTGTAAACACTTTGTACACACCACAGCTTTTACAAACGTGATGAAAACATGCGCTATAAGAAAAACATCTTATCCACATATCATAAATACTTGACCACATATTTAATTCATTGGCATATAATATTGATTCTTTTTTTTTTCTCTACAATTTTATCCTTCAAAAACAAAATTTAAATAATTAGTAAAAATTTGTCTCTACTCGAGCCATTGCATCCTTTCTTCTTCTTTTGTCATCAGAATGTAAACAATTACAATAAAAGAATTAATTAAATACTAAAGAACCTGTTAAATACAAATCAAATGATAATTACCTAGAAACACAATAAGTTTATGTTCTTTACAATAATTTGTTCTGTTATTATCTAAAACAGTGTTCTTCAACCTTATCTTAATAAAGGGCCAAATTTTTACTTTGGGTGGGCTTGAGGGCCGCATTGATGCCCAGGCAACAAAATCACGTTCCAAAAACGTGAAAAATACGTTATCGGATACCTAAAATCACGTTTTATTGACGGTAATTTAACGTGAATAAGTCCCACCACAATCACGTGATACTAATGACGTTAATAAAACGTTAGCAACTAACGTATTGCTGACGTATAATATACGTATATGAAACGTTAATAAAACGTTAGCAACTGACGTATAATATACGTATTTAAAACGTTAGCAACTGACGTATAATATACGTATTTAAAACGTTAGCAACTAACGTACTGCTGACGTATAATATACGTAAATATAACGTCTATTTAACATAAGCAGATCACTTGTATGTAACCTTTCACATAAAAGCTGGTTTTTAAAAATAGGAAAATAAAACATCAATATATACTTACTATTTTTTTTTTATTAAATAAGATTAATATTCGTTTTCAAACTTAAATCAAATTCTATTTTGAAAAATGAAACTTTTTTAGCTTAATTACAAAAAAATATGTTTTAGCATCATAGATTTTTTTATCGCAATTTCTTGACGTTTTCAAGGTACGAGTTCCGGAAGAATTAAGACCTAAAAAGAATCCGCGAAATTAAGCCTATGACATAAAGATAACCTACCTCCAAATTCAACCAACGATCGATCGTCTTCTTTTGGACATCTCTCCGTTAGAGGTTGCTTACGAATGCTGCAACTCTTACTTGAAGACAAATCTCTAAAGCAATAAATCAACTGTAATTACATTTATTAATAACTTAAGCATAAACTTACTTGATTTCTTTCCAAATATAATTTGACGGAGTCGCTTTAATTTCTTACTTTTTTTGAGAAATTAAAAGGTCTTGATCTGGATCTGAATCAGAAGACTCATAAAAAGCTTTTCTCTTTCGATTCCTTTTCACTAATGATTGTGAAACTAATTCTTCAATGATTATGGGATTATAACCTTAAAGAAAATGTAACCATTAATTTCAATCTACCTAACTATATAATAAAAGACAGATGTACATATATTTAAATAAAGTGTATATGTAATACTTACTTAAAATTTTTATTACTTAATACTAAATACAGAGCACACAAACTACGCCAAACAAACACAAATATAAAATGGCGACAGCGACAATGCCGACAATCCTTTTGAACAGTGGTACCAACTGGTACGTAGTACCAACCAAAATAAAACCGCGTAAAAAAGATTTTGGAGCACTTATCAAAATGTGCATCTTTCATCCTTCTTGTTTTAATATTAGAAATGCATATATAAAACGTTATAAAGGTTTGATCCATTTTAAAATTTTAATAAATGAATTTAATAAATATTTTATTATCCGTCACTTTGCTAACTATTTTTCGACGTGTTAATTACGTTTCACAGGTATACGTTTTTTTGGGGGAGCCGAATCACGTTTTTTTTAGGTCATATTTAAGACATTTTGCGACCTAATGCATTTTTCACGTGATAGTCACGTCTTTATGACGTTTTACGTGATCATGTGGTTGCCTGGGTGTACATATGTATATTGTGTGCATATACTATAAATACTATTATATGATCATTCTGTGTCATGTTAAGGTTAAAAGAAATAACAAGATTTTGGTTTAAAGCTTATATTGTTTGAAAATGACAGTTGATCAATATTGATACATAGGTATAATTATAATTAAAAATGTAACAAAGACGCTAAAAAGGACTGACATTGATAATTTAAGTTCCATCTATAAGTACTTACTAAGTGTCGAAAATAAACTTCTTCTCCCTAAAGTTTCTGAAAAAGTACTTGTTTCATATGTCTACAAAAATTGTCATAAAGTAACCCATGCTATTATCTACAACTTTATTTAAAGAAAATCATAATAACAATAAGCAAACTAACTACTTAGCCAAAAAATAAACTGAAATCTATTTAGCAATAATAAACTAAATAAGCCGTCTAAGCTATAAAGCTGTTTTTGGGTTGATGTTTTTCATAACTGCTTCTTGGGACCTAAAATAAGAATTTAACAATGAGACTAATATGAAAGTAATTATCATATTAACGATTTTATCATTTAGGTTAACTAATGTTTTCATTTCTGCCTTGACACTTGACACTAATGACTTTTGGCAGCTTTCGGTCTCTTCTCTCACATGGTCTTTTACATAGTCAAGGAAACATCGACGTATTAGTAAAGACTACATTCTCAGATCTTCTTACAACTTCAGGTTGTTCGAGGATCATTCTCACGAGATTTGTTTTATATGTCTGTATTATGCACTAATACCTTTGAATATAAAACCTATATGTTTTATATTCAAAGACTAATACCAAGGTACATGAAACGATACCAATTTAAATTTCGCGCTGTTTGTGTCTGATGTGCGCATGCGCAGGTTTTATTTATTTTATAATTAAGAATAAAACAAATAAAATAAATTATTTATTAATTAAAATAATGGACCAATACGGACCTAACGCTAAAGAATACAATTTTGATTAAATTTGTCAATTTTGCATTGGATGGGGTGCTAAAGTGTAGTTTTTTTTACCCAAAATTTAAAAAATTATTTATGAAAAAACTAAAGGGGACCTAACAAAAAAATTGTGGGAACTTGTAGGACCTAACGGGGACCTATCGATTAAGGTCATTTTCGACCCAAAATTCCATGGATGGGGTGCTAAGTTTGCATAGGTGGTATCTAGTCTTCGTGGTTACAACTAACTTCGTGTCATTTGTAACAGATGACAGGTTTACTACTATGTTATTAAACAGTTACTGTACTTTAAATTAAGAATAATTGCAAATATATAATATTTCCTGTGGTTTCTATAACATTAATAACTTTGTTTGGTTTATTTATAAGAAAATATGATATTGTAACGGGATAACCGTAACGAAAGGGACCTTAATTTGAAAGATTGTTGTTGACAGTTGATTTTTAGAAGTTTGTAAAAAAAATCAACTGACCATTTTAAATAATGTTTCTAGAAAATTCTAGAAACTTCTAAACACACTAACTAGATTAAATAATGTTGTATATAAGGGAATGCACGGACAGTTAACGTCAGTTCGAGTCAAGTGTTCAGAAGAGTTCATTGTATTGTCAAGTAGTTAGACGTTATCCAGCAGAGTTCAGTGTATCTTAACAATTTTGTAAATAAATTGTGTAAAAAGCCCCCATAAGTGTTTCAAATTGGTGTCAGGTGTGGGGTGAAGATACAAGAATGCCTGGAAAAAAGATAAATGAACTATTGGTGGCAGAGCTCAGAAGAGAGCTCAAAGAATTAGAATTGGAAACTACTGGGACCAAATCTGTATTGTTGAATAGGCTCCGTGAATACTACCTAAGTAATAATTTGGACCCTGACGTTGTGGAGTTCGATGACCCGGTTCAAAAAGCAATTTCTGAACTATCGCAACGAATGACGAGCCAACAAGAAGAACAAACTCAACAACTTTCCCGGCTGCAAGAAGAACAAGCTCAACAACTGTCCCAGTTGTCCAGTCAGATAAGCAGCCAGCGCGAAGATATGTCCCAGCTGTCGCAACGAATGACGAACAACCAAGAGGAGCTATCCAGTAAGATGAAGAGCCAGCGTGAAGATATGTCCCAGCTGTCACAACGAATGACGAACCAACAAGAGGTGCTATCCAGTCAGATGAAGAGCCAACAAGAGGAGCTATCACAACGGATGTCTACCCTATCAGATGAGTTATCAAGTTCGTTCTCCCAGCAAATATCACATCTTCGTGACGAGCAGAATCAGCAAGTAGCCAACTTGAATCAGCAAGTAGACAACTTAAATCAGCAAGTGTCCAGCTTGCGAGACGAACAAAATCAGCAAGTGTCCAGCTTGCGAGACGAACAAAATCATCAAGTGTCCAACTTGCGAGACGAGCAAAACCAGATCAACCAGCAAATGCAGTCCGAGATAAGGAAGCTTCAACAAGAACAGGAAGCTAGCCGCCGAAACCAACCCATCCACCACGGCGACGGAGATGCAAGAAGGATGGAAACCTGCCACGCAGACGTCGAACGACAAAGAAGCGAGGAGACGACCCATGGACGAAGGACGATGAAACCCCCGACCTTCGACGGGAAGACTTCCTGGCCAAATTACCTGAAACAATTCGACGCAGCGGCCAGAGCTAATGGATGGTCATCCCAGGAGAAAGCATTGTCCCTAACCGTAGCTCTGCGAGGCGAAGCTTTAGACGTCTTGCAATCATTGACGCCGGATGAAGCTGACAACTTCGAGTTATTGGTGAATCGTCTAGAGATGCGTTATGGTCAAACTCATCTACAACCTGTGTACCGAATGCAGTTAAAGAGCCGAAAACAGAAAAATGGAGAAACTATCCAGGAATTTGAAGCGGATGTAGCAAGAATGGTACGACTTGCGTATTCAAATGCAGCGGAGGATTTCCTGGAGTGCCTAGCAGTCCAAACCTTCACCGATGGTCTTCGAGACGTCGAGTTGCAGCGCGCTGTACGGTTGGCGCGGCCGAAGACTCTTGTGGACGCCTTGACCATTGCCCTGGAGTTTGAGGCGGCGACGGAGGCCTCACGTGGAGTTGCTCGACTTAGGGAAATCACCGGTAACTACGACCATGCCGTTAATTCCGTTAGCGACGTTGAAGCGGTAGTAGAGAGATTAATGAAGTTATCTCCAAGAAGAAGGCGCCAAGTGAGATGCTGGAACTGCGGAGAACTAGGCCATATAAGAAATACTTGCCCCCAAAAAGAAAAATCTTCTGCTGAAGTACCCCAGCAGCAGGAAAACTTTAAACGGGTCGACTCCTGGAGGGCGACTTCGACCCCAAACATTCCCGAAGTCCCTCACACCATTAAATTGGCAACTCTGCGACATCACGTGGACAGCTTATATGTAGATGGCCTCCTTGATGGGAAGAATATTAGCATGCTGGTAGACACTGGAGCTACAAAAACTATCGTCCGACCAACCATCATTATGCGAAATAAGATGTTGCCTACCAGTTGGAGACTGCGTACCGCTACCGGAGATTCTGCTAGAGTCTACGGTGAGATACAGGTGACGTTACAGTTTGGTTCAACCTCTCTTGTTCACTCAGTGCTGGTGGCTGACGTTGATGAAGATGTTGTTCTGGGCATGGATGTTATGCTCCACTGTGGTTTTCATTTGGATCTTCGCCAACGTATCCTTCGTACTGGTAATGAAGAAATATTCCTGCACCGAAAACAAGTTGACAATGCCTCGATTAAGCTAATCGATGATATCGAACTTCCGGCGAGCTGCGAATGTGTCGTCACAGCGCGGTTGGATGGACTGGAGCCAGATGGTGCCCCAGCCATGATAGAGCCGAAGAACCATGACCATGAATTGGGAAAAGGACTCCTTGTGGGTAAGACTCTTGTTAGATCCGCCAAAGAGGTACCCATCCGAGTTATCAACTTGAACGATCATCCAGTTCTTCTCCGAAAGGACACGGAAATGGGAAGTTTAGAACCGGTAATGGCCATAATTCACAAGATAAATGTTACGGAAACAGATGAGACCAACGAAATTGAACAATTAATGACAAAATTAGACCCCTCTTTGTCAAAATTAGAAAAGAAACAGGTAAGAGATCTACTTTACCGGTATAAACCTGTATTTGGTTCTAAAAGTAAACTGGGAAGAACTGATGTTGTACAACATAGAATTGACACTGGTGATGCACGTCCGATTCGACAGGTACCCCGAAGGATGCCTCAAGTTAAGAAGGAAGAAGCAGACAGAGCCCTTGAAGAAATGATTCAAAATGGCATAGTCGAACCATCCAGTAGTCCGTGGGCTTCTCCTGTGGTATTAGTGAGAAAGAAAGACGGATCAATGCGGTTTTGTGTCGACTATCGAAAGCTAAATGATGTCACTAAGAAGGACAGTTATCCTCTGCCAAGGATTGATGATGCCCTCGACGCTTTGGCGGGTTCTACCCTGTTTTCTACCTTGGACCTTAAAAGTGGATACTGGCAAGTTAAAATGAATCCTGCAGACAAAGAAAAGACTGCCTTTACCAGTGGATCAGGGTTATGGCAATTCACGGTCCTTCCATTTGGCCTCTGTAATGCTCCTGCGACGTTTGAACGACTAATGGAGAACATCCTGCGTGGTTTGTCATGGGAAACTTGTCTAGTTTATCTAGACGACATCATCATAATGGGTAAGACCTTTAAGGAGCATTTATCTAACCTGGAAAAAGTTTTTAAAAGATTACAGAACGCTAATCTAACATTGAATGTTAAGAAATGCCACTTGTTCCAGAGACAGGTCAACTATTTAGGACATAACGTAAGCAAGGATGGCGTTGCTGTTGACCCCGCTAAGATACAAGCCGTTCAGGAATGGCCAATCCCTATCGACAAACATCAGCTGCGGAGTTTCTTGGGTCTTTGTTCCTATTACCGACGATATGTCAAGAATTTTGGAGACATCGCCAAACCCTTGACACGTTTGACAGAACAAGATAAGTCCTTCTGTTGAGATCAGGAATGTCAAAAGGCGTTTGAAATATTGAAGAAACAGCTTACGTCAGCACCTGTTCTTGCTTATCCACTTCCTGATGGTAAGCTTATTCTGGACACCGACGCTAGCAATGTGGGAATTGGAGCCGTCTTGTCACAGCTACAAGACGGTAAGGAAAGAGTGGTTGGTTACTTCAGCAAAACTTTATCGAAAGCTGAAAAGAACTACTGTGTAACTCGGAGGGAACTGTTAGCAGTTGTAAAATCCGTCGAACACTTTTATAAATATCTGTATGGCAGAAAATTCCTGATCAGAACAGACCATGCCAGTTTAAAGTGGCTACTTAGCTTTAGGAACCCAGAAGGACAGATAGCAAGATGGCTCGAAAAACTGCAGGAATATGATGTTGAAATCGAGCATAGACCTGGAACCAGACATCGTAATGCTGATGCACTTTCCAGAAGACCATGTCGACCTGATTGTACCCGTATGGAGCAGAACGAGGAAAAACTTGCCTTAGTTAAGGTTGTGCCAGAAGACGAGAGCTCTATGCTGGAGGAGCAACAAGAAAACGATCCCGTTCTGAGAAAGATTAGGGAGTGGAAGAGAATGGACCGTCGTCCGTTGTGGAGAGAGATATCCTCATCCTCTCCTGCTTTAAAAGCATACTGGTCCCAATGGAACTCTTTAATTTTGGACGGAGGGCTCGTTAAAAGACTTGTAGAAAATTCCGAGGGCACAGAAACAAGGAAACAAATAGTGGTCCCAAGAAATGCTGTACCGGAAATTTTAAAACAGATGCATAATGATAGTTCTGGAGGACATCTGGGTATCACGAAAACGCTGCAAAAGATCCGAGATAGATTTTACTGGGTAAATTGCACTAATGATGTTAAAGATTGGTGTCGTAAATGCACTACCTGTGCTGCCAGTAACGGTCCGCACCGAAAACCGAAGGCGGAAATGCAGCAATACCTGGTTGGAAGTCCTTTTGAAAGAATCGCGGTAGATGTATTGGGGCCACTTCCACAGACCGATGAAGGAAACAAATACATCTTTGTTGTAATGGACTACTTCACTAAATGGGTTGAAGCCTATGCAGTTCCCAATCAGGAAGCCACCACTTTAGCAGATATATTGGTTGAAGAATTCGTAAGCCGATTTGGGGTACCACTAGAATTACACTCAGACCAAGGGAGAAATTTTGAGAGCAAGCTGTTTCAAGAAGTTTGCCAAAGATTAGGCATCCGCAAAACGAGAACCACAGCGATGCATCCTCAGTCTGATGGAATGGTGGAACGAATGAACCGGACTATAACCAACTATCTGTCAAAAGTGGTGTCAGATTGTCAGAGGGATTGGGATCGACATATTCCACTATTTCTAATGGCAATTCGATCGGCCATCAACGAATCAACTGGCCAAACGCCTGCGAAGGTCCTGTTCGGTAGAGAAATGAGGCTAACATGTGACTTGGTGTTTGGTTGTAAACCTGGTGAAGAAATGGCACGTGAATAATATGTCGCCGACCTTCAGAATCGAATGGAGAATATACACAACCTGGTGCGTGGAAAACTACAATTATCTAGTGATCGGATGAAGAGGTACTATGACACACGGACAATGGAAAAGAGTTACCAAGTTGGAGATTTAGTCTGGCTCTATAACCCCCGACGGCGTCGAGGTATTTGTCCCAAATTACAAAAGAACTGGGAAGGTCCTTACACCATCAAGAAGAAGATTAACGATGTCATTTATCGGATCGTGAAAATTCCCAGAGGGAAACCCGTCGTGGTCCATCACGATCGTTTGGCGCCTTACCAGGGAAACCACAGTGGAGATGCGCAGCAACTCCAAGAAGATGGTTTGGCTGGCTCAGGGAATGTGCGGGATTCCGATGTAGGAAATAACATTCCAGGAGGAATGAATCTAAGGAGGGGGCAGTGTAACGGGATAACCGTAACGGAAGGGACCTTAATTTAAAAGATTGTTGTTGACAGTTGATTTTTAGAAGTTTGTAAAAAAAAATCAACTGACCATTTTAAATAATGTTTCTAGAAAATTCTAGAAACTTCTAAACACACTAACTAGATTAAATAATGTTGTATATAAGGGGATGCACGGACAGTTAACGTCAGTTCGAGTCAAGTGTTCAGAAGAGTTCATTGTATTGTCAAGTAGTTAGACGTTATCCAGCAGAGTTCAGTGTATCTTAACAATTTTGTAAATAAATTGTGTAAAAAGCCCACATAAGTGTTTCAATATTATACAATAAAATGATTTTTTTTCATATATTCTTACTCCTACCATCATGTCCTTGGTGACAGATGACAGGTTTACTACTATGTTAGCAAGCAGTTTTATAATTAAAATTAAGAATAATTGCAAATATTTCTTATAACCCTCTAGCCCAGCCCAGAGGTTATCAAACAGAAGGGTGCGTGTTAAGTTGGTAAGGGTAGTAAATTGAAAACTAAAATTATTAACAACAGCAGAAAATTATGTTTCGCGAAGATAGAACGTGGAGAAAACTAACAAATTCCGTGTCACTTCGGCCTTTATTACTAAAAAGTAATTTGAAATTTGTTAAAGATTTGGTAGTGAATTCCAGTTTCAGTGAAATGCTTGACGAAACGTCTATTAGTTGTTCTTCTTCTAGTGATAAGCAATTATCTTTACTGTCAAATGGACTACAAACCAAATTCTAATTAGACAAATTGATATCTTCATCTGCAAAAAAGTATCGTCGGAAATTCGTACTCAGGTTTTTTAAATGGCCCTCCAACATTACAATTTTATGATTCTTTTCTAGTGGAAAATCCTGGATATTTCTACACAATGTGTAAAACATCAAAGCAATTTGATTTTAAGTTGTTTTTCCATAAATGCATTTTTTTACAAAAAAGATTCAATCTTTTCACCCAAATCAAATACATTCAAGTTATTTCCATGGAGTTGAAGATTAAGATTTATTAATCTGTGATTAAGAGTATTAATTTTTTCAAAGATATCTACCAAATAAGAAAGATTCATTAAAAATAACAGGTCTGAGAATTCTGTCGAACGTTTATTTCCTTCTTCGTTCAAAAATACCGATATTTAACTTCTCAGTTCGTAGATACGCTTGACAAACTTAGCACGTGATAACTATCTGGATGAAGAATAATAAAAAAAAAATTTATGTTAAGGTCCCATGTCAGTACAAAGCCCAGAAAAAATCCTTGATTTTAATGACCCAATGTTTATGTACTAACTACTTCAATAAATACTACCAAAACAATATTTAGACCAGGGCTTAGAGACTTGGACGCTAAAGCTTCTCGCAATGTGTTTTAATAATATCTGAAGATTCCTTCTTCGCAAGCGCTTCCAAACTATTGTATTTACCAGACAACGCTGGAGTTCCCCAAGGATCGGCTCTAGCTCATACTCTAATCTTATTACATATTAATTAATGATCTACTAGAAGCCACTAATCAAGCAAATCAAAGACGATTTTCAAAATTGCTAAGCCTGAAAATTGATGGCATTTATCCATCAATAGGCATACCTCACTCTGAGCTATTAGAAAAGCATAAACTTTGCAGGCTCAAAAACAGGCGTGATTATTGCATTGTAGTGTTACTTATAAAATCGTTAGTCTTATTGGCTGACCGAGAATATTGGAAAATTTTAATATTTCCGTTCCCTCATACTTTTTATGCCAATTCAGGTCGCACAAATATTCTGGAGAATTCTCCGCTTCATATAATATAAATGTAAAAGGACAAATAACGTTAGCCAGGATTTAAATATATTTTATTGTAAGCTGTCGAACATAAAATCTTACTTATCATAATTAGTTAATTAGAAATTATTGTGTATGTGCAATATTTTTAAGCTTGATGCCTATTGAGACTTTTGTTCTACTCACATAGAGCTATTTATTCGCAAGAGTTCAGACAATTTGACGATAAATACTTTTTCATTGATTTTGTGCGGGATTCTTTCACATTTGAAGGTTTTTTCACCATTTTTAAATAACCGGATTCTATGAAACATTTTGATCAAATTTTATAATTAAAAAGCTTTTCGGCAGTGTGAGTTTTATGAGTTTTTAAATTACTGGATTGTGTGAAACATTTTGAACAAATTTTACATTTAAAAGGTTTTTAGTCAGTGTGAGTTCTAATATGATATTTTAAACTATTGGGATGCGTGAAACATTTTGAACAAATTTTACATTTAAAAGGTTTTTAGTCAGTGTGAGTTCTAATATGATATTTTAAACTATTGGGATATGTGAAACATTTTGAACAAATTTTACATTTAAAAGGTTTTTCGCCAGTGTGAGTTCTAATATGAGTTTTTAAAGTACTGGATTGTGTGAAAAATTTAGAACAAATTTTACATTTAAAAGGTGTCTCATCAGTGTGAGTTCTATTATGAACTTTTAAACTATTGGGATATGTGAAACATTTTGAACAAATTTTACATTTAAAAGGTTTCTCGCCAGTGTGAATTCTAATATGAGTTTTTAAATTACTGGAATCTGTGAAACATTTTGAACAAATTTTACATTTAAAAGGTTTTTCGCCAGTGTGAGTTCTAATATGAGTTTTTAAAGTACTGGATTGTGTGAAAAATTTAGAACAAATTTTACATTTAAAAGGTGTCTCATCAGTGTGAGTTCTATTATGAACTTTTAAACTATTGGGATATGTGAAACATTTTGAACAAATTTTACATTTAAAAGGTTTCTCGCCAGTGTGAATTCTAATATGAGTTTTTAAATTACTGGAATCTGTGAAACATTTTGAACAAATTTTACATTTAAAAGGTTTTTCGCCAGTGTGAGTTCTAATATGAGTTTTTAAAGTACTGGATTGTGTGAAAAATTTAGAACAAATTTTACATTTAAAAGGTGTCTCATCAGAGTGAGTTCTATTATGAACTTTTAAACTATTGGGATATGTGAAACATTTTGAACAAATTTTACATTTAAAAGGTTTCTCGCCAGTGTGAATTCTAATATGAGTTTTTAAATTACTGGAATCTGTGAAACATTTTGAACAAATTTTACATTTAAAAGGTTTTTCGCCAGTGTGAGTTCTAATATGAGTTTTTAAAGTACTGGATTGTGTGAAAAATTTAGAACAAATTTTACATTTAAAAGGTGTCTCATCAGTGTGAGTTCTATTATGAACTTTTAAACTATTGGGATATGTGAAACATTTTGAACAAATTTTACATTTAAAAGGTTTCTCACCAGTGTGAATTCTAATATGAGTTTTTAAATTACTGGAATCTGTGAAACATTTTGAACAAATTTTACATTTAAAAGGTTTTTCGCCAGTGTGAGTTCTAATATGAGTTTTTAAAGTACTGGATTGTGTGAAAAATTTAGAACAAATTTTACATTTAAAAGGTGTCTCATCAGTGTGAGTTCTATTATGAACTTTTAAACTATTGGGATATGTGAAACATTTTGAACAAATTTTACATTTAAAAGGTTTCTCACCAGTGTGAATTCTAATATGAGTTTTTAAATTACTGGAATATGTGAAACATTTAGAACAAACTTTACATTTAAAAGATTTTTCGCCAGTGTGAGTGCTAATATGAGTTTTTAAAGTACTGGATTGTGTGAAAAATTTAGAACAAATTTTACATTTAAAAGGTGTCTTATCAGTGTGAGTTCTATTATGAACTTTTAAACTATTGGGATGTGTGAAACATTTTGAACAAATTTTACATTTAAAAGGTTTCTCGTTAGTGTGAGTTCTAATATGAGTTTTTAAGTGACAGGGTCGTGTGAAACCTTTCGAACAAATTTTACATTTAAAAAGTTTTTCGCCACTGTGGGTTTTAATTAATTTTTTGAAATTACTTTGTTGTGTAAAATTGTCCGTCCTTATCTGTTTGTTTAAATTACTAAGATCTTGTCGGTTAATATGCTTTGTGCCAGAATAATTCCTTTTTAAGTTCACAGAGGTTTTCGAATTAACGAAAAAGTGGTAAATATAAAAATGATTTAAAAATAGCAATATATCATAGAAAAATTTTCCACAAGATGAACATGTTCCATAGAATTTTCCAAAGTGAGGTTGACATTTTTTGGTCGCAGATAGAAAACCTGAAAACATATAAGCACACATTATGATAATAATGATACAATTAGCAGTAATAAAAGCAAATATAGACACTCCAAAATAGTTAAATATTTTGAGAGCCACATTATACACCGTGTTGTTAATAAATATTTAATAATCAATGTAATAACAAAAATTAGCGAATAAATGCAGGAACGCGGCGATTATTGGGGTCTTATTCGCCGCTCGAGAAGAAGACGTTTAGGGACGTACGCACCGGTAGTTAAAGTTTTAATTTAATAAACGCGGTTCCTTTTGTGGTGATGTGCCTTAGTACTCTGTTAAGGTAAGATTAATTTGATTGTGTAGGAACCCCTTTTGGACTTATAGATGTAATTAGTTGAGTAATCATTTATATTTCCCATTGTAGATTAATTAGAATCATTTAAAATACTGTAAGTGTGACTAATCCATTTGTTTCCCTCATTACTAGGGTAGCGGGATTGTTTGCGGAAAGCCCTTCTGGATTCCATATCCATGATATACATATACATTTATATTCATATTGTTTATATTGCATTTCTCTTTTATTAATATACTGGTTATTTTATTCTTCCCGTTTCTATCAAGCTACCTCATAAGAGAACATACCCCCAAAGACCTACCAACCCTGGTAGGCTTGACAGTATGTCCTAAATGTTTGGCACAAAAAAATTGATCTTTTTTATTGAAGAAATGTATTTTAACACTCCCGAATGTTTATTTCCCCGATTGATCAGTCTTATTCCGAATTAGAAATCAATGTCGAATAGAGATGGCCAGAAATGCTATCAAGAAATTCAAAAGGGCTCTTACCAATACCGAATTTGACCTCATCCTACAAATCCGATTTGCAAAACGTGGTCAGTGTTGCTCTATGGAATGGAGAGCTGGACATTAAAAGTAAACTACATGAACAGATTCGAAGCATTCGAAATTTGAATATACAGGCAAATACTAAAAGTCGCATGGACAGCGGAAAAAACAAACGAGAAATCAAATTTATGAAATATTGGAAAAAAAAATGAATAACATGTTAGAACATGTTAGACCCAAAATATTCTGAAATGTTGAGGTCAGAAGTTGCTGATAATTCTTCGAAATACGTTAATTTTCTATATCAGTCTAATGGCTTAATAATCATATTTTTTATGAGACTGTTAATTACACAAAGACTTACGTTTTTTAGAACTTGGATCCTGTTTCCTGGAATACCTTTTGATGCGTCGCTCTGAATGTAATTCTTTATCAAAATTTTGAAATTCCATTTTAAAATCCGGTAAATCGCAAATAGAGTGTAATTCTTCTTTTTTAATGTCACATTCAAGATTCATCTCATGATCAGTTTGACTTGAATTATCATTTTCACTTCTAATTAACATTTCACTTTTAGTTTCAACGAATTGTTCAGAGTCTTCGTATTCGAATTTCGGTTCTTTCTTAAACATACTACTTTTGTAGGGCTCTTCTTGAACTGAAATCAAAAATAAACTAATGTAATGGTTTAATATATAAGTAAGTTCACAGTTTTTTTTGCATTATTGTTGGCCATGGTATTTTGACAAAGGAGAACCATCTAAATGTATTAAAAAGTGTTAATCGGGAGGGAACAATTTTAGGTGGCGCCATAATAGCACGTAGAAAGATTTAAAAAAAAGTGTTTTAGGGTTTGATATTTTAATTGTCGATTTGACAAAATCTCTTTCTCAAAAATTTCAAAAGTCCCATTAGAGATATCTCAACTAATCGTTTACTAAGTCATGCTATATGTGTTGAATTAAACGACCAAAAAGCGAAATAATGACTAAGCATGCATAGCTTAGTTGTAAGAGCGTTACCGCGTAGACTCAAAGGTGTGTTCGAGTCATGTTGGATGCGATATTTTTTTAATTTTTCATTAATGTCATTCAATATATTCTTGTTTGTATACTTTCTAAAATTACAAAAGAAAGGTTAAAAAGTTTTAAAGTAAAAACTCCTAAAGCGGCGTTAGGTACATTTTTCCTTCATTTTTAGTGAATTTTAATAGTCCGAAAAATCTTGTGAAACAACCGACTTATTGCAATTTTTTAAATTTGTGTCTCCGCACCAACTTTAGTTCAGTGGAAAAGCTTCTTAAGAGAGTTATAAAATCTCGAAAAGTAAGCGTTTTATTAAAATTTAAAATTAGTCATGTAAATGTTATTAATATAAAATCAAAGCAAAAGAAATATTTCGCAACAAAAACAAAAAGTTTTTTCAAAATTTTAGGAAAATAAAAAGATTTGAAGAAATAAATATATAAAATATAATTACTTGTTTCCACCTGATCGAAACAATGCAATTCGGGTCTTGGTTCGTTAACAATTTCTATTTCTTCTTCTTCTTGTTTAATTACAGAAATATCCATATTTCCTCTACGATTGTTTTCGCCTGAAATTAAAATTATATATATTTTAAAATTAATATTTCTTCATTTTTTAGTGTACGTTTTTTTAAGTGCAAAAACTTTACTTTTTGTGTATATGCACAGCTGTTGGATGTTATGATTAAATTACGACAATTTCTTAGGAATATGGTTAGTTATGAGCATTTTTTTTATTTCAGGATGTCCTCGTAGGTATAGACCTAAATACAAATGTACCGAGAACATCTATTGGGGCAGAAGAGACAATTTATTAATTTGCAACCATAACAAGATGGGTTCCAGATGGAGTTATTAGTATTACTTATAGCGTTTACAGAATCCGAAGTAGTGCTTTTTGTAGGGTTGTTTCGAGCATTTAATTTCCTACATTCTTCCTTGGAGTATCCATAGTTTTTGCAGTAATTATACAAAACGGATTTTTGTTTTGTTAGAATAGCATTGTCATTTAAACTTATCAAATAATGTTTTTTCGATAACACGATCAGTTTTGGGGAATTCTTTAAAAATTTAGATTTTATCACGTCTCATTTTCTCTCTAATTCTGTGTTTTAATAAACCATAAATAAGATCAAGTTAAATGAAAAAAATTGACGGTTTAACACGATACCACCACGTAGCAGCTTCACCTATAAGCAACATTGACAATCCTTTGAGAGCATTTTTAGCGGAAATGTTTACGCAATCTTTGTAAACTATTACTGAATCAATTAAAGTAAAGAATTCACATCAGTGTTATTCTTATTTAGATTAGTTGTAAGGTTAGAGATTAAGTTTTGAAGCATTGCTTGAGTCATAACGACGTGATTATTATCGGGCATAGTTACGTTTAAATCGCGTACAGATCGTAAAAACATACAACGGAATTGAACTTACTCGGTTTTTTCCTTAAATATTGCTTCTGCTTCACGTTGGATAGCCAATTATAGTGGGTTAATGTAGTGAGGGTTTATTCCTCTTGTGCACAAACTCAATCTTCGGAAAAGGAATCAATTGTTGGAAACACTTTAATAAGGTTTACACAAAACAAAACAATAATAACTAAATACAATTATAAACTGGATAATGAATAGAACTAATGTCGCCAAAATATTAGTTTATGTCATTAGTTGACAGTTGACAAAACAGGTCACAGGCACACAGGCAGTGGTTCCAACCTTTATATTCAATGGTTCCAACGACACTCTAGGACGCACTTACACAGCAACCTTAAATAGATTAACATCACTTATAATGATTTACAAGGATATTAAGAAAGAATTAAAAACTAAAAATGTCATAGAACATCAAGGAAATTACTTGATCTTAAAACTAACGCTAACTTTGCCCTATTTTAGTAATTAAATGACATTGACAATAGGGCAACTCAACATGCTGTCAAAATTTATTCAATATGGCTTCTGGGAGGCAAACAAAAGATATACTTCTGTGAGTTTCCAATGTGTTTTGTATTGTTTCGTCAATTGAGTGATCTTTTCTGTTGTGTTATTAGTGATTGTTTGGACGATTTTGTGTTTTAAAGTTATTAAGAAATAGAAAGACTTCGTTAGAAAGACAATATGCCTCATATCTGTTGCGTTATAAAGTGTGGAATGCGAAGTAATCGGGATAATGTGCAGTTTTTTCGCTTACCTTCGGTAGTACATTTTAAGCATAAATCTAAGCTAAATACTTTATCTTCTGAGAGGCAGAAAAAATGGTTGCAGGCGATAAAACGTAAAGGTTTTACTAGCAAAACGAAAATTAAGAACGCTCGTGTGTGCTCTAATCATTTTATTTCTGGTAAAAGTGGCAAAATGAATGGTGTTTTAAAGATGATTTCATCAACATAACTTTTTAACTTTACAGGAAAACCTGCTGCCTTATAATCCAGACTAGGTACCTTTATTAAACTTTGGGTATAAAGTCCAGTTCCTCAAAATCTAAAGTGGACCGATATGAAAGAATTAAAAGGAAACAGGTTAGTTTATTTAAGTCATTTGACTGTCTTATGCCCTACACTTAGTTTGCAGGTATTATTTTAAACATTTCGAGTTATCAAGAAACGTAGAATCTGAAGAAAATAATTATGTAAAACAGAAGATATTACACTGGCTTAGCAACATACAATGCTTTTAGGACTGTTTTAAATTATATTAAACCATTTCTGAACATTCAAATAAACACTGTTTTGCCGTCAAGTGCTGCTAACTGCAGTAAGACAAATGATTTTTACTAAACATAGAAATAAAAATAAACTTAATTAAAATGTGTTTTATTAATAAAATATAATAACTGACATAATATAAATTATTTAATTTACCTAAGAGCTCTACACACCTTTGATTTTGCATTTAAATTATTTATTTTACTCATCTTTTGCTAATTTCTATAGTGGTAACATCTGAATCTTGTAATGACAACTTCTGAAAATATGCACTCATGTTTATTTCTTTAGAACTTAACAATAAATAAAGTCACTCAAACACTATTATAACTAAACAATCGACAAAAAGTTAGAAAAAGGCAATTTAAATACGAAGCAACATGGATTTAAATACAAAACCAATGTAAACACAACCTTTGTTTGCCTCCCAGCAGCCATATTGGTAATAAAAAGTATAAAAACGTCAAAGTCCTGAGTTGGCCTATATTGACATTGTCATATTAAGTAGGTATGTTTATGAAAAACTTCTTCTGCTTGTATGGACCTCTTGTCTTTCGATATCCAGCCAGTTCAATTGTACCTAGTTTAAGGCACTATAGATATAGGTATTATCATCATTTTTTTAACTAGTATTTTCTCTCTTTACATGTAATTAACTCATTGTTGTTTGTAAAGTGTATCAATAAATAAATAAATCATCGACCATTTTCTGTCCAATGTCACTAAATTCACATGTGAGACCATAGACAAATTTAAGAGACGCGCAATCGTATTCTGTATTGTTGAAAATGGGACCTAAGCCAGCAAAATATAATCAGCTGATATAGCGAAAAGCGGAAAAGTAGTTCTTCTTCTTCTTTTGTGAAGGCCTCAGCTGCTAGGGCTATTCGGCCTGGAAAAGTAGTTATGGCGGTATAGTGACAGGGTAAATGCTAGTTGTTGTAATTTAAAGATTTAAGCATAAAAAGAGTGTAACAGTTTTATAAATCTGTGGTGAAAGTATAGTGAATAGTATTAAACAAGGCACGCTAATGTCGGAACTTGTTGCCAAGTTTATATTAGGCATCACCACATCTGTTCTATTATCTGTGGTTGACATATATATATACTACTGATGGCCATTTGCACCGACGATCTAAAGCTGGGTTCATGTAAATGCGAATTGCGAATTGCGAATGGCGAATGGCGAAGACAGCTCCTATTGGTTAATATCAAAATTACGTCAGCCGAGAAATTTTGACAAATTTCAATTTTAATTTCTTGAGAATTCGCATTATTTAAAATATGAAGGGCGGGAATCTTGAAACTGTTTTAATATTTTAGCGAATTTCGCAGTTTTTCTTGTTAACGCATGTGCAGTTCCTATCAATGTTTTGTTTTGAATTTTGTTTGTTAGGTTAGGTCTCCAAAACAAGTGTAGATTTAGATCATATATGTAATACTCCTATATTGCTAGCATCCTATCTGACCTGTAGTAGGGAACGCTTCGCATAAAAGAAAGATAGAAGAACGACACTAAAGCGGCTCTGCGCATGCTCGATGCTGGAAGGAACGCCCTTACATTTAAATTTCTTTAAATACATTGCCAATATCTCAGGCACGCACGTACCTTTTTCAAAGCGTTTTTAAGTAAACTTTTTCTTAAGTTTAAGAGTGTGAAAAGTAATGATGCTTGAGTAATTACATTCATGACAAATGATTTGTTTAAATGATAATTAAAAGTGGTATATTTTCGGAAAATTTGAGTATAAAGTATATGAATTGAATATTGATAAGTAATTTGTCATCGCTTGTTGTCCACAGAATTTAATTTTTCCAGATTATTAAAAATGAAATAATCATAATAATAATTTATTTCACTCACGAAAAATTGTATCAAAGTGAAACGCGTATTTTTATTATACATATTTACAAGTCGTGTTTGACAACAAGCTACACGGGGAAAAGCATACGGGAGGCCGCACAGGCGCTTAACGCCGTACATGTCGTTCACGAGAGAGAGGCAAATACATTGTCGGCACTGTAATGTTTCGGACCGGGCTCTTTCTCTTACTAGCAATATAGGAGTATTACATATATGATTTAGATGTATGAAAGTGAAGTGGTAAAATACATATAACTTTACTCAGTAGAAAACTAATATAACAGACTATTATATGGATATACTTATTTTTCTATAAAATATGGGTGGATTCATGCAGCTTGTTTTATTCATTATTAACATAATGTAAGGGTTTATCGAACTTAAAAATTCTAATGTTTATGTAGTTCTATATGTTCAACTAAGGCACTATAAAGGCTGTCTTAAGTTGGCGGGGGGATATTAATTTTTTGCAATTTTTTTTAGCTACATCAACTGTTCGTCAACTGTTCTTCATTGTTCGATCAAAATTTTTTTTTGTTCGTTTTTAGTTTTTTTTCTTTTTAATTTTCAAAATAGGTTCCCTTAAGGTGGCGGGGAGAAATTAATTTTTTGCAATTTTTTTTAGCTATATTAACTGTTCGTCAACTGTTCTTGATTGTTCTATCAAAATTTTTTTTTGTTCGTTTATAGTTTTTTTTCTTTTTAATTTTCAAAATAGGTTCCCTTAAGGTGGCGGGGAGAAATTAATTTTTTGCAATTTTTTTTAGCTATATTAACTGTTCGTCAACTGTTCTTGATTGTTCTATCAAAATTTTTTTTTGTTCGTTTTTAGTTTTTTTTCTTTTTTATTTTCAAAAATTGATTTTCAAGTTAGCTCTCTCTCTCTTTTTCTTATTGGCCTTTGGACTCCTGTCGCAATTGGCCAGCACATTTAGTTTAATATGAGTCCGGGGTCATCGAGGATGGGTCTGGGTCGATTCCATACCCCATCCACTTTGGAATGTTGAAGTTCCTATAACACTTAAAACAGTCCCCACAAAGTAAGTCTATTTCTACAGAAGTAATTGATTGATTTTTAAAAATTTTAAAATGAGTTTTAAAATCTTGATGTTGACACTAAATATAAATTTTTTCACTTTTATTTTAATATTTTATGACTGTTTATTCATTGTTCTATAAAAAAAATATTTGATCGTTCTTCGTTGTCCCGTAATTTAATTAAAAACTTTTATTTACGCCGACTAATTGTTAGTGCGCATGCGCAAGATAACGTGTATTTGTTTAATCTGCTTTCTTATGATACCATCCTGATGGTCGTTCAAAATTTCCCAAAATATAAAAATCTGAAAAGAATATCTTTCTGGCAGTTATAAAGAATATCTCAACAGATGGCAAATCCAAAATAGAAGTTTCTCCTGTTAAAAAGAGAAGTTTATCATGTTTATTACCTATTGCCTATTAAAAAAGAGAAAATAATTCTGAAAAGGACCGAAGCAAAATAATAAGAGCAATAAACATAAAAATTTCGAAACGTGAGAATAACTAAAATATCTTACATTTACTAGCAGAGGATGGATGGTATTTCCGAAATGACAAAAGCTTTTACAAAAGAATAATTAAAGTATAAATATTTTGTTGGATTATAAAAATGAAAATTAAACAAACTTATTTAACAAGTTTTAGAATTTTCATACTTAATTAATTAGGATTAAAAAATATTAAAAAACTATGCATTTATAATTAAAAATATTTTTTTATTAAAGTTAAAAGTGGCATTAACAAAAAAATTAACAACTAATAAATTCTGTAATAAAGATATATCTAGGAGGACCAAAAAAGTTTTTTAATTAAAAATTGATGATTTGTTTAAATATTTATTTAATCGAATGAAAAATTGGGATCGTCAAAAATTACCTATAACGGTTAGATTTAATTCTACATTTTTATAAATACACGAAACTAATTCGACCAGTGTCCTATATAAAGTGCATACTACCTGTTAAGATCATAGGTCACTAAATTAAAATCATCTATTAAGTATAATTTATTTTTTCATTTTATATTTCTGATAAATCTAAAAGTCAGAAAATGCCTTTGATTGTAATCAATCAAATTTGTAGCGAATCTATTTAGAAAAAAAAATAACAAAAAAAAATGAAATCGTAGTATAAAATATATATAAATAATATAAATCACATGGTTTCTATTGTGTTAAACCAGTGTTTTTGGATTTGCGTTGTAAAGGGCATGATGAACAACATCTGGTGCAATGGTCCTATGACAAATTTAATTTTATTACTTCTGGTTATATTTTATTATCTCTGATCCTACACTCTTTCTTAAAAATTATTTAAATATTTCAGTTACAAGATAACAGTGGTAGTGTGATCTTGCAGTTTTAAACTTTATTTCACCTTTTCAAAATAAGAGTTATTAAACTTTTGTTTTCTTTGATATAAAATCGTAAGTGTAATTAATATTTATATTTTGATATACATATAATAATAATTCTACATTAGGTCTTTTTATTTAAATAACTCAACAATATATTACTTACTATTTTGATTTGTCTTTAAAAATTGTAATATTTTTAAGATTTTTCTTTTGTGTTTGTCTGATGAGTATTATATCAAAAAAACCTTTAAGAAATAAAAAAAAAATAATAATAAAAAACTTATTTTATAATTTAAAATATAAATAAATTAGAATTATAATGTGAATATAAAAATAATATTTGATAAACAGCTATTCCTGTAAATCAGACAAGATGTGAAAAAAATTTTGTTGCTTTTAAGAAATTTCTGGAAATTACTGAATTTATTAACTGTTGTTATTCATTTATTTTAGGTTTTCCTAATTTTTCAAGTCAGTATGCCACCTAAGTCAAAAGTATCGATTGAAGATGCGGTTAATGTATTAATAAAATACATAAGTTATTTTATATCGGATCAATTACCTGAATGGTCTTCTAATGTATGGGAAATGATGTCAAATGAACCTGAATTTAAAAATAAATGGAATATACCTTGTATAAGGACAAATATAAAAAAAAATCGACGCAATATTTTAAAGAAAGCAAGAGAACGATGTGGTTATTATGCACCTATAGAAAATATAGAAAATAATGACTTAGATGACGATGACACAATCCATAATGATGGTATCTACGACGATAGCGACCAGGATGACGATAAAAAAGATCCAGATTATTATAATAATGTTTATATTAAGGAGCAGAACACATTTGACTGTTTTGATGTAATACTTCCAAGACATCTATGGAACTCGATTAAAAAAAAAACTCCTATTGATAAGAATGATTGCAACTATCCCGGTCTTCAACCTAAAATATGGACTGATGTTCTGGCATTAGAATTCTGGAAGCAGTATCGTTTAAAATGTGCATTCGTATTTGAAAAGGGTACTATTCAACAATATGGACATTATTATGCAACAATGATAGGCCGATGCAAAAGTAAAAAATGTGGAAATAATCTATTTTGTTATATCGAAAACGATCCGGGTATTGATGGTGATGTTGTTATCAAAATGAATTGCTGGGACACACGATTTGATAAACATGACGATTGTAAACGTTTACTTAGAGGAGCAAATAGAGAAGGAATGAGAAAAGAAGTTAAAAACAAAGGAGTAAAGGCAAGTATTAATGAAGCATCTCGGAAGCTTGTTCAACCTGGAGATACTCAATGCCCAGTGATCAGTACAGCGAATGTTTTATACCAATTAAAAAAAGAATATATAGAAAATGAGTATGGTGTCAGATCGGAAGACAGACGAGATTTAATAAAAGCGCTTATGTATGTAAATGAGACTCCTATTTACCGTAACTCGATCCAAGTTGTAAGTGCTTCGCCTTTCTGGGTTTTCTATGGAACACCATCCCAAGTCCATTGTTATCGTGAGTATCAACGATTACACAAAGACTTATCATTAATTAGCATTGACGCAACTGGTGGGGTGATCCGAAAGTTTATTGATTGTAATGAACGTACAAGTGCTATCTTCTTATACCAAATCGTCATAAATTTCAATAAAACTACTATTTCGACTTATCAAATGCTCTCGGAATGTCATGATACAGATATAATTACATTCTGGTTAAGAAGATAGATACGGCTAGTAACTGGTACTTCGACGGTTAGGAAGGTTCCAGGCGAGGTTGTGTGTGATGGTTCACGTGCTTTACTAAACTCAATAGCTTTAGCGTTTAATTGTCAAGCATTACCCGATTATATCAACTTGTGTTTTAATAAGGCTAAAAATAATACTCAATGGAAATCAAATACATATATTCGGTTGGACACCGCCCACTTTATTCATGCCGTCAGCTGTTGGAACTTATGGAAATCAGTAATTCACAAGAATGTGAAATGTTTTTATTTGTATTGCATTGCACTGTTGATTCAGTGTAATAAATTGGAAGACTTTGACAAAACGTTGATATTGATTTTAATTGTTTGTTCTACTGAATTTGATGATTCAACAATTTTTTATAATCATAAATATATTACGCCTCTAAATAATAAATAATAATAATAAAAATGTTTATTCAAAGAAAAGATACAATACATACAATGGAAATACATTAAGATCATTATAATTTCCTATAAATAAACACAAATACCACTTGAAGCAGAAAATGCTTGTGCAGTGGTTAATTGGTTTAATGTATAATGCAGAAAATAACCTAAGTATACACTATCCTTTCACAATCAATACAAATTTTTATTACTTATGAATAATAAGACAACAAAAAAGAAAAAAAAAAAAAAAACAATGAATATTCCATTTTTATATTATTAGAAAGAAAAAACTGAATTTCAAAAACTAGAAGAAAATTGTATCATCCCTACATTCTGTTTATCAAAAAATAACATACCAACAAATGAGAAAAAAAAAAAAAACACAATTACTACTATGAGTCCAATTATTTAACACTTATTTTATTTTCTAATGTCAGTTAAATCATGAATTACTCCAAGAGGCGTTTCTGTAATATATTTTTTTATTTTGATTTTGAATTGTTTTATATTTTCAACATTCTGAATATAAAACGGTAAAATATTAAATAACCTAGGTCCTAGGTATGTGAAGCAACGCTGTCCAATTGTTTTTTCACTTTTCGGGGGTATTGCTTTATTCCTGTTTCTAGTGGAATATTCATGTAAAGGAAACTGTAGTGTATGACTATTTTTATATTGGTATACGGTAACCGCTTTAAAATAGAGCTGCCTAATATCAAAAATATTAGTTTCCTTGTAAAGTAATTCCGAAGAGTAAAGCTTGGGTTTGCGATAAATTGATTTTAAAATTTTTCTTTGGACGACATTTAGTTGTTCCAAATGATTGCCATACGCCCCACCCCACCCAAGAATCCCATAGGATAATCTGGATTCTACTAAGGCAAAGTACAAAGTTTTTAAGAGGGGCTGTTCTAGTATATTGCTTAAGTATTTAAATTTATATAGTAAACTCCGAAGGTTTTTTGTCACATTCGCAATATGTAGGTTCCATTTTAAATGCCTATCGATTGTAATTCCCAAATACTTTACAGAATGAGCAGACAGAATATGTTGATCGGTACGTCCTTCATTGGATATTGTTAGTGCTTCGTAGTTAGGCAGACTGGTTTTGTAAGATCCAAAAGGCAGAAAGAACGTTTTTGTAAAATTAACAGTTAGTTGTTTGTGTGCAAACCAATCAAAACAATTTTTTAAATCATCTTCAGCCAATAATTTTAGGTTCTCCCAATTATCTGCAGTATACAGAACAGCTGTGTCATCTGCGTAACTAATAATTTTACCTTTTAATTTCAAAGACAGTAAATTATTAACATAAATTATAAACAATAATGGGCCAAGAATCGTTCCCTGCGGAACACCGTACTTCATCACCTTACCCTCACTAATACTTTCATTTATTTTTACCCTTTGTACCCTATTGTCTAGGTAACTTTCGAAAAATCTTAAAACGTTGCCTCTGAAACCTACATCAGCTAAAGTTTCCAACAGTTGCTTATGGCTAACTGTGTCGAAAGCTTTGGCCAAGTCTAAAAATACACATAATGTGGGCTTTCCTCTATCGACTAAATCATAAATGCGACCCATTAGTGAAGCAATGGCATCATCTGTACCTCTGCCTTCAACAAAGCCAAATTGATTACAAGAGATGATTTTATGTAGGTCTAAAAATTTTACCATCCGAGTTCTAATCGCTTTTTCCATGATTTTTGCAATGCTTGAGATTAGTGAAATTGGACGGTAATTTTGACTTAAATCCTTATTTCCTGATTTATATACAGGTTTGATAATTGCGTCTTTGAATTCTGTTGGACATTTTCCATTTTCAATAATTTTATTTAATAAATATGTTAAAGGAGATGCAATTTCTTCTGACACTTCTTTTAATATTTCAGCCTTTAATAAATCAGGTCCGGGTGCTTTATTTAACTTAAGGGATTGAATAATCGCTATAACTTCACCTTCAGTTATTGGATCGAAAAAAGCACTTTGAGCAACTGACATTCTAGTCTGATTATTATTGGATTGCGGTTTTTTTATATTGTTAGCCAGTGTTTCACCAATAGTTGAAAATGCTCGAATAGAATTAGAAGATATAATTGGTAATAAAAATAGTAAAAGTTTGTATCATGAAATTGAAGAAAATATGAAAAGTATGGACTTCGATGCCGAAAAAAGTACTATTTTGAATGATCAAAACGAAGATCTAAGTAGTGATATATCCATTATTAGTTCATGGGTGAAAGATCTTGTTGCTATTTCAAGTAATGTTCAAACAACTGGTAAAGTACCTATTAAACTGTTTTTATATTCCGTTATTAAAAGATCCCCTTATAAAAAATGTCAAAGAATTTCCACTGTGGACACAAGTATGTACCCCGGAAAAAATTACGTTCTACAACATCATATGTTGAACAAGACTTAAAAGATCTAAAAACAATGCTTAAACGTCAAATCGGTCTTCCTGCGCGAGTCGACATTTTTATGAAAGCTCACCTGAAAAATCTTTTAGGTGGTGTGGTTATCTTTCAAAACAAGCTCACAAAATTTGTTGATAAATCTACTATATCTAACGATTCAAATTATGATGATACTAAGTTAAAGGATACAGCAGATGATGTTAGAGTTGAAAATTCCAATGAGACTGAGGAAAAAGTATATGATGTTGAGATTGAAGATAGTATTGATTTTGAGAATTGGCGTGGCTTAGGTAACGATTTAAAACATCAAAACTTTGAATGGATTAATTATGAGTAGTATAGGTAGCGGGTTCCTGGGACCGATTGGTAAGCATGCCATCGAGTTCATGCAGCGTGCCTAAGAAGAAGAGGGTGTGGCCGAAGAATCGACAATGACCGGAAGGTGTTGTCACATGTCCTCACCTCAACTCACCTTAACTCACCTCACCTCACCTCAACTCACCTCAACTCACCTTAACTCACCTTAACTCACCTGTCAGTTTACCCTACCTTAACCACCCTTTGGTGTTAGTGCCCAAATAGAACTTAGAATAATTTTGTATGAGAATAATTGTAGAAAAAAAATTCTGTGTGATGTCTGTTGTGGTATTCGAACCCACAAACTCATGTGTACAAAATTGACGCCTTACCCAACACGGCTATCAAGTGACTTGCAAAAGAAAGTTGAAATGTGTAAGACAAACAGCTCCGTCTACATCACATACGGTTGTTGGTAAGTAAGCAGAGGCGTACTGTCGATTTTTAGATATTAAGCAGAGTCGTACTAACAATGAGCCGAGCCTAGCCTCGCCTGAATTTGAAAATTTTTTTAATTTAAGTAAATAAAATATCTATTGGAATCAAATATGTTTTATTTTTTTTCAATAAATAATGAAATGTATAAAATTATAAATCAATATTATTAAAATCTCTAAATATTTTTTTAAACTATTTTTTATAAAGAATAATATTTAAATAAATTAATATCATAAAATATATTCCATTTGATCCATGTCCAATAATATTGTGTGTACTCATCAACAAGTAAGGCATATTGGTATTCTTCCTCCATGATTATCCAATCTTCTGGGAAAAAAGGTTGGGCTTGATAAACATTATTCCAAGTGTATATATAGTTGGTAATTATTTCTCTTTTGATATTAAGTAGAGTTTCCCTCGAAGGAATTGGTAAATTGAAACATGACTTAAACAAAATTTTACTGTTAGATAAATGTTAACTGCATTTCTTTCTTTCTTTATTTATTTCTTACTTATGTCTGTGAAATATTTCTATAGAGATTAGTTTAAGAATCAGGATGCATTGTTTCGTTACAGTAAAGTGAATTTGGATTTAGGTGAATATCTACAGATATTTTACAGAAACAAAAATGTTTTTTACAAGAGCTACACCATATTGTTTCATACGTTTTTTGATTGTAAATATATTCAAGTAATGTCGTGGGTATTATTCGTTTTTTAGTAACAGTTGGTAACTTTTTAAAACGAATTTTATTCTTAAAGATTGGATACCATTTTTGTTCTTGTTTTGTTTTAATCTATAAAAAATTAAAAAATTAATATTTTTTTTTGTCCAAATTTAGTTCATATTGCCTTACTTTACGTTTTTTAATGATTTCTCAACAGACGTAGTAGTAAATTAGTTAGGTCAAAAAAAAAATTTACAAAACAATAACAATCAATAACAAAAGATGTTTAAATCATTTGTCATTGAATCCCCATGGTAACGTATCTGTGTTGATATAATCAACCATTCTCTTGTCATCATAAGGACTCAATGCCACTTTTCTTTGAGACAAAGTGTAGACATCATGTTTTTTGGAAACAATAGAATTTTGAATTACTTCAATTGTAGTTTTATTAAATAAACTTGCAAAATAGTCATCGTAATTTATTTCTTTTAATGCTGCTTTTTTAATTCCCTTTGCTTTTTTAATAATTTGATTGTAATTTATTTTTATGGAATACATTTTTGATCGTAATCCAATAAAATGAGTCATTATTTGACCTTTATTTTCATCCTTCATTAAACCCAAAACTTTTTTATTTGCTAAGGGTATATTGTACACATTGTTTTCATTGTAATCTGATGTATCAAATTTATGTATGTCTTTTTTAATATGTTCGTAAATGTCATTATTAAAGAACTGATAAATTAAACTGTCAGTGTCAGTATATAATAATTTTGCTGAATCATGAAATTTTTGTTTAATATAATTATAGTGAAAGTCATATAAAAATGTTTTAGAAATATCTAGAATACACATACCTATAAAAATTGGTTTGTTAAAATTAACTTTTTGTTTATTCATTTCAATTATGATGGTATTTTCTTCGAAAATTGTACAACTATGGAAATTTGGTTGAGTAATATAATAGTTTGCCCCGTAACGTCCTGACCATCTATTCACTAACTTGATATCTTTATATTTCATTACATTTTCTATAGTTTTTCCATAAGGAGCATTAATGAATAATTTATATAAATTTTTTTCAAATTCGTTTACACTTTGTTTTCTTAATTCAACGTTTAAATCAATGTACTTTTTTAACCATTGAGACTGTCTAAATTTTAAACATCGATGAATTTTATTTAATTTTAATCCTAACTGAATAGCTTGTTTTAAATTTTTGTAATGAATGACATATTTTTGTTTATCATATAATGTAGTTAATAATTTTGGAATATTAGAATTAGAAATTGGAGGAATTATATGTTCAGGACAAAGTGGTAAATCCTTATGAGATTGAAACATTTCCTTTGGATATTCTAAATCCATTTTAAGAATGTATCCATAATCACTGTCATCAGGACAACCCATTATATTTTCGTTATAAATTTCACAGGGAGGTATCCACTCAAAACCTCCATATGGTAAAAAATTACACATAGCTGTACCATACAAATTATTTATATCAAAATACATTAAATAAGATGTTTCTTTATCTGGTTTATATTCATTTTCCATATATTTATTATTAGCTTCTGCATACCGATTAGAACACTGTGAAATACCACCTCTAATTGCTTTTTGAAAAAACAAAACCATTTCAATGTCAGTTAGTAATTCCAATTCAACGTCAGTTATTTTTAACATAGCATCAAATGCCAACCCTGGTAGTGTAAAATAATGAAGACTGTCCAGTTTGTATGTTTTTATACACATTGCTCTAAAATTTTCAAATATGTCGGTTAAAAGTAGTACATCAGTCTTTAAATATAATTCTGAGTATTCTTTTAAATTTGTGATACCAAAAGTGTTCCAAACATTACATGCATGTGCATAATCATCATCACTTATTCCCTCATTATTGATTTGACTGTAAAACATGTCTTTTGAGGGAAGACAAGTGTCCTTTAATTTTTTAAAACTATCCAAATATTCATAAGGAAAGACACCTTTTCTTGTTGCTAATTTAAATTTAGTAGAATCGTTATAATATTTCTTTGTAATGACTTTTTGACTGTCATCTAAATAAGAAGATAACTTATCAAGTTTATCTGGTAAAAACCTAAAGGAATCAATAAATCTAAAATTAATCTTTGTATTTTCAATATATTTTGTAAAGGAAATGTATCTCTCTTTATTTAATGGAAGTAAACTTATATTACCTTTTATTTCTGAACTAAGTGCTTTAATTATAAAATGACTATCATAACCGGATAAGTTATGAAACACTACAGGTATTGTATGAGAATTTTGATAGTAAATGTTACACATTTTGTGTGCAGCACCTCTAAAATTTCCAGTCATGTGACAATGATCCCTTACTTTATCTGTTGTATTAATTGGTTTAGAACAAATATGACAAATAGAGGTCAAATTAAATTTTCTTTTTTCATCAGCAGTTAAAGGAAGTAATTTACGATGTTTTTGAAATACATTTAAAGAATTTAGTTTTTTAGCAATTTGTTCCAATTCTTTTACAAACCACACTTGACAATCACGACGAGTGTAATGTTTAAAATAAGACATAGAATCATCAATGCTTGATTTGAAATAATATGCAATACTAAACGCTTTATGTTTGTGAGATATATATGATTTACACTGTTCATTATTGTCAAGATTATTTTTTAAAAGAATACTTTCCAAATCTGCATACACAACAAAGGGTACAGGTTCTTTATGTTTAAAATTTTTAAATTTCATAATTTTGTTGGTTTCATTAGGTAAAACTATTTTACATTCAGTCATTTGACGACAATCATTCAAATGATTCTGCATACTGCTATGACTAATAAAGTGATTTAAGCATCGATCACAAAAGAATTTACGATTTTTAATATTACCTACTTGTCTGTTTACTAACTTTGATAAATTTTTAATATAAGCAAAGTGAAAGATTCGATTCTTATAATAATTATAATTGTCAACATTTTCATCATCACAATAGTCTTTATCATTACAAGTTATAATAAGTAGATTAATACGAGGAGAAAAATTAGTTTTACTTAGCAACAATGGTAAAATTTCATTCTTTTTGCTTATAGTAAAAACATTAATTGCAAGTGAATTTAAATTTTCAAATTTTGGAATATCTTTTATGTCAATTGGAAATTTAATATTTTCATACTTTAAAATTTTACTAAAATGTGGATAGGATGAAGTTCTCGAAACGTTCTTAGAAATTTTGGCTGGGTGTAAAGCTGCTACAATTGACCAGAGAAAACAAAATTGATCAGAATTTCTAATATTAATTACACTTTTTGTATTCTTTACAAAATCAGGTAAATCAACAAAAGTAGAAATACCTCCTTGTAAAGGATTATATTTATTTATATTCACTTTTAAATGTAAAATTTTTAACAAGGCCCAACCGCTATCTCTTTCTTGAAATTCTTCCAATTTTACCAAAATTTTGTCTGTACAATATATTTTATACCAATCTTTTAAATTTGTGTTATTGTCAATAATTTCACTTTTGCTAGTAAAATGTTTGACAGAAGTTTCTCCATTTTGTGGTTTAATAAAAATTGCGTAAAAAATAAGATTAACTTTTATAAAAGAATTTTGTAAATTTTTTCTAACTTGAATGGAAAAACTTCTAAATGCCTTTTGTAAAAACAATTTTGGGTCTTTAAATTTTAAATTTATTATATTTCCAGTTGTAATTCGTCCATTAAAACATGACTCTACATTTTGCCACATTAATTCTTTTCGTGAAGATTTAAATCTTAAATTTAATCTATTCTTAAAATTTTCAAGGTAAGTTTTCAAAATAGATAAATTTGATTCAATTCTTAAATAATTTGAAACACAACTTAGTTTATGTTTTAAACACCTTTTTAACAATAAAATTTGTTTTTTCAATTGTTTAATGTGGTTTTGTAAATCTTTCTTAGACTTAACTAATCTACTCACCAATTCCATTCGCCTCACCCACTCATCGGACATGGAGTCAATAGTCTTGTTTGAAGAATTCATCGTTGTGGTGGTCTTACTTGAACGTTTCACTGTTACTTTGAAGATGTTTAACAAATTCTCTCAGAGTCATATTTATACCAAATGATAAGACTTGTTTTTGCATAAATTGCAATTCTGCGTTTTCCGCATCATGTTATATTTCATAAAGATAAATTTAACCTAGCAACATAGATATCATCCAAATTGCAATTTTCTAGTTACTTGTGTAATCTTGTTGCCATACACGTGATCTTATTGAATCAAAATCTGTTGTTAAGCCAAAATTTGCAATTTCTGCATTTTATGTAGTATGTATGTATTTCAATACGTATTTGATGACGTTCAATATTTTGTTGAATATGCATTTTTTCATGTATAAATACATCTCATTAATTTAACACAATTAGACAGTTCCAAAATGGCAACAGTACCATCAACTTTAATAGTGATTACCAAAGACAAAGTACACTTTCCAGCGAAAACAGCTCTATTGGTTATGAAGCAAATTTTTCAGTAAGTATGATGTTTTGTATTTATTTTATTTTATTATTTTTTTTTATTTTTTTTTTTGTATTTTATTTTGTATTGTTTTTTTGTCTTTTAATTTGGTTTATTTTATTTTTTATTTTATTTTTTATTATTTTTTTTTTGTCTTTTAATTTTGGTTATTTTATACATTATTTCATATTTATGAATTTATTTATGTATTATTATTATTATTATTATTAATATTATTTCATTATTTACAAATTTTAGATATGGAGTAAAAGAGATGAAAGTTAAAGGGGACAAGGTAATGATTTCCTTAACTTATTCACCAAGGACCCAAACGTTAAAAAGAAAATTTGGGAATCTTCCAATTCGATATATGAGAGCGAAAATTGATAATGAGGAAGAATTTAAGGAATTGGAAAAAGTTGTACGAAGGTACAATTACAATTTATTGGACGAGGAGGATGTAGAGTTAGAGGAGAAAAGGCTTGTGGGTAAGCGTAAGTACATGGAACCTCTAGCAATTGAGGATGACAATGATGATGATGAAGACGAAGATGATAACAACGATAATGGTCCGTCGACATCAAAAAAAGTACAAAGTAGTATTAACTTTGATGATATTTTAACCCAACTCTAATTGTGTCCAATAAATTGTTTTGTATAATATCGGTTGCTTTATTTAAAATTATAATTTAATCTTGAAATATTATTAGTTTACAAAAAACCATGACAGACGCTACATATTGTTGTAAATATAAGTGTTTCAATAGGTTAAATTTTGATGAGGTAGACGGACTTGCTTGTAGAAAGTGTAATAATTACTGTTATTGTCAATGCAATTGTAGAGGATTTTTAGAAGAAAAGGGAAGGAAAAGATCTCTTTTATATTTGGTTCTCAAGTATTTTACTTGTAGTTGTTGTTCAACTATTAACAAAGCAAGTTCTACATAATGCTCAATTCCGTTATAAATAAATTACCGTTTGAAATGCACCTCCCTGGTTATAAGTTTTGCGGACCAGGTACAAAAGTACAAAAGAGACTGGCTAAAGGTGATACTGGTATTAATGGTTTAGATGAGGCTTGTAAAGAACATGATATTGCCTATTCAAAAGAAAAAGATTTAAATAAACGACATATTGCCGATAAAATTTTAGCTGATAGAGCTATGCAACAGTTTCGATCAAAAAATGCAGCATTTGGTGAAAAAATGGCAGCACTTGGAGTTGCTGGGACAATGAAAGCTAAAGTCAAATTGGGATTAGGTTTAAGAGTCGTAGAATACCGTTCAGCAATAAAGAGATGTTGTAAAGAATTGGAAAAAGTACGAAGTAATTTGGAAAAAGTTTCAACTGGTATAAATTATTGTTTATTAACACTTAATAACAACGTTAAAACTAACCCAAAGAAAAACAAAAATTCTCAAAAAAAGAAAAGAGTCCTAAATCGCAAACAGCAAATGAATGAGAATTTAAATCGAGAAATGGAACGAAGAGTAATTGAAAATATGGAAGTGGATCCAATTAATTTAAATACTCAACTTAGACCACAAAAACAAGCAAAAAGAAAACTAAACGATATAACAAACGATATATTGCATAAAAAAACAAAAATGGATTTACTTGAACCTTTAGAGATTAACACAACTAATAAAAACAACAAACGAAAACTCAGTGATGATGATGATGATGATGATGATGATGGTCAACATGAAAAACGACCAAAAATCTATTAATTAATATGTACATATAATTATTTATAATTTACAATAAATATTTTTTTGATATACCCTCTTTTATTTTATAAACACATGTTCTTTAAAATTAAAATTAGTTTACTGTGAAACATTCTAGAGGAACAATATGGCTTCAAGAAAAAAACAAACCAACCGTAAGCGAAGGAAAAATTTAAAAAAGAAAACCAAAACTGTATGTTTTAAATCAATTATTGGAAAAATTAAAAAACAATTGTTAAAATCTCAACCAAAGACTATAGGTGATGCTATTAAGGTAGCTATAAATGCAGCAAAATCATACAAAAAAATCTCAAAACCACGTGTAATTCCTGTTCCAAAAACAGGTGGAATTCTACCTTTGATTCCAATTTTCGCTGCCTTAAGTGCACTTGGGGCATTATCTGGTGGTGCCGCAGGTGTAGCAAAAACTGTAATCGATGCTAAAAACGCTCAAAAAAAATTCAAAGAAGAACAACGTCACAACAAATCAATGGAATCGATAGCAATGGGTAAAGGATTATATTTAAAACCATATAAAAGTGGAATGGGTCTTTTTTTATGAGTAAATTTAAATCATCCAAAAAACTACTACCACAGCGTCCTTTAACCAATATAGATTTAGAAAAATATGCAAAATTATTGAATATTTCATATTTTCGTGGTGTATTTATGAGAAACTTTTTACCGAAAAAAATTCGAACCTATGAAAGTGGTATTATTAATTTGGATGATAAAGACGGTCCTGGAAGCCACTGGACAGCATACAAGAAATATAACACAAGTGTTGTTTATTTCGATAGTTATGGTAACCTTAGACCTCCCAAGGAAGTGATAAAATACTTTAATTCAAATGGATTTTGTAATATTTTATATAATTATAATGTTTACCAATTTTATAATACCTATAATTGTGGTCATTTATGTTTATTTTTTTTGCAAGGTAAATAAATGAATTAAAAAGTATTTATGTATTCATTCTATAGTAAACCTTTGATAGAACAATATGTCCTATACATTTGTCTTATCTAATAGAGATTCAATATTATCAACAAAAATATATCCACCAATTATTTTAGATGAAGAAAATGAGTATGTAATAGGACTAATAGACTTTGTCACTTACAATACAATTCCAAATGTTGATAATATGAATAATATATTTTATATTGGTAAACACAAAATTGAAATTCCAACCGGTTCTTATGAAGTTGATGATATTACTAGGTATATACAACAACGACTTGTTGAAATAGAAGATAGAAAAGAATCAACACAAGAAACCATAAAAAGTAATAGAATAACAAAACAAGGTAAACCAACAACAATTAAAAGTGACGTTCTTGAAAGTGATTTAGAAGAAGATACAGTTTTGATAATGAGAACAAATAATAATACATTAAAATCAGAAGTAAAAAGCAATAAAATTATTCATTTCGAGAAACCAAACACAATAGCCTCCTTATTAGGATTCGAAAAGAAGAAACTTGGTCCTTTGAAAACACATATATCAGACTTTCCTGTAAATATAAATAAAGTAAATTCGATTTGTATTGTTTGTAATTTGGTTACAAATTCCTATAATAATAACAACCAAGATCATCTGATACATGTATTTTATCCAAATGTACCTCCAGGTTATAAAATTGTGGAAATTCCAAGAAACGTTATCTACTTACCTGTCAATACAAAAAACATTACGGAAATTTTTATTAAAATAGTGGATCAGGATGGAAATCTGGTCAATTTCAAGAAAGAGATGATCACAGTTAGGTTACATTTAAAAAAATTATAAAATGGTGTTTCTTTATAATATTTCAAATATAAGTACAGGTGTTACACAACAAACTAACAGCAGTCACACCAGACGCCTTAAACCGTTAACATCTGAAAATCGATTATTTTTAATTTCATTGGGTTTTAAGTTAAAACAAAAATGAGTTTTAATATTTTAAATATTGGTGATCATGTATTAATAGACAATTCTGTTGTTAATTGTGAACTACACAGTCATCCACCATATGCAAATACCACATTCAATAATTCTGATGAGATTCGTATACCAATACAAACCCAGGATATATATACGTTACCTTGTGAGAGTTTTCTGTATCTGGAGGGATGTTTAACCGATGCTGATAACAAATATAGTGCGACTATGGATTTCATAAACAATGGTATTGCATATTTATTTGATGAAATTCGATATGAAATTGGAGGATATGTCATAGATAGAGTTCGTAATCCTGGAATAACTTCAACCATGAAAGGTTACGTATCATTTACACCAAACGATTGCAATAGATATAATAGTGTATGTTGGATTGCAACAGCTACACCAAAAATTACAGATGAAAAAGGAAATTTTAATGTTTGTCTACCTCTGAAAATGTTATTGGGATTTTGTGAAGACTTTAAAAAGATTGTAATTAATATACGTCAAGAGTTGGTTCTTATTAGAAGTTCATCTGACATTAATACTGTAGTAAGTTCAAAAGCAAACGAAAAACCAAAAATACAATTAACAAAAATTCTATGGAAAATTCCTCATGTTCAAGTATCAGATACTGAGAAACTTCGATTGTTGAAATATATAGAAAATGGACGTAACCTAGAAATGGCTTTTCGCAGTTGGGAATTACATGAGTTTCCTTTATTACAACAAACAATGAAACATACTTGGAATGTGAAATCGTCAAATCAACTGGAAAAACCTCGATTTATTTTATTTGGTCTTCAAGCAAATAAAAAAAATGATGTTGAGAAAAATATGAGTCGTTTTGATCATTGTAATCTAGTAAATATTAAATGTTTTCTAAATTCCGAAATGTATCCATATGATAATTTAAATTTAAATTTTGATAAAAACCAATTTGCTATATTATACGAAATGTATATTCAATTTCAACAATCCTACTATTATAAATCTTTTGCTGATCCATGTTTAACTATAAAAAAATTTCATGATTTGGCTACAATATGTGTAATCGATTGTAGTCGTCAAAACGAATCGATTAAAACTGGTGGTGTGGATATAAGATTGGAATTTGAAACCAACAAAAATATACCTGCCAGTACAACAGCATTTTGTCTTATTTTACATGATAGAATTATAAATTACAATCCATTAACAAACGTTGTAAAAATGTATTAATATTAAATTATAATAAATTATATTTGTTAATTCTGTGTTAAATAAAATATATGTTTTAAACTTTATCTCTTGGTTGTTATTTAAAAGATCATAAAGGTCATCAAGAAGACTGATAATAAATAAAACAAGTTACGAGGTAACTCTAAAATAAAATATTCAACTTAATTAATTTTTACCTATTAAATATTTTTAACTAAGTACATAATCAGTTAAAAGCGGTTCATAGCAGTTCAAAAGCGGTTTAGAGCGGTTTAAAAGCGGTTCAGAGCGGTTCAAAAGCGGTTTAGAGCGGTTTAAAAGCGGTTCAGAGCGGTTCAAGAAACAGTTATAAGCTGTTCTCATAGACCGATAGACATGTTTAATAAAGAGTTAAAGAAACGGCTTATTATTAAGCGAAGAAACGTAAAAAATAAATTAAAACTATTAAAGCAGGGTGAAGTTCAACAAGAAAATTTGTTTATACCGATAACTAAACATTTAAAAAACATTGAAAGTAAATTAGTTCCTACGAGTTCTAACATCAACAAAGAGCAAACAACAATGGAGACTGCTGTTAGTAATAATAGTGATAGTAGTAATAGAGATGAATTAGAAATTGATAACAAGGAAATAAGTGAATTAAAACAAGCTATTTTAAAAAATATTAAATTAAACAAAAATGAAGAGCAAGATGAAGTTTTTGAAATTAAAGACGAGGAGGATGAGGATGAGGAGGAGAAAGAAGAACAACAACAACCGCTATCAGATATAAGTCAAGAAGCATTTGAAGAATATTTGAGTCAGTATCATGCATTACCAAGAAAATATATTAAAGGTTTGCATGAAGATGAAAATAATGAATATGACCAACTTAACGGTGTACGTCTTGATCCAACTACTGAAAAGTTGATGATTGGTAATTCTCAACTATTTATTGAGGGTAGTGATATACATATACAAAACAAAAGATATATAGGGACTCCTGGTCTATATGAATTATTATTTAAAAAAAATCCTGGTGATTTTACAAACTTTGATTTAGATAATTATAAGAAAATAGTACTAGCAACAAATGTCTACCGCAAAAATTATGATCAATCTCAACAGATTTTAGGTAATAGGGGAAGTAAATATAAAAGAATAATTGCACCGATTTATCACGGTAAAGGAATGTTGATGGAGGTGACCAACAATAAAATAGATTATGTGCACTGGGACGATCCAAATGAGTTAGTTGAACGATTACGTTTACTACATGCTTCACAACTAGCTGGACATACGGGTCATGTGAATGAAATAAATTCTATTGTTGAGGAACTTGCAGAAGCCGGTATTATAGAGACAAAGTGATAAAATGTCAACTGTTAAACAACAAATTGTTAAAGAAATACACAAACCACTGAGAATTAACTTTAAGCGACGTAGAATAATACTAAAATCGTTAACTGACTTATTTCAAGCTGATCTCGCCGATATGCAGAAATACTCGGATAAAGGTTACAAGTATATTCTTGTGGTAATTAATTGTTTTTCAAAATACCTATGGGCCATTCCACTTAAAGATAAATCTGGTGTAGAAGTTTCTAAAGCAATAGAACAAGTATTCAAACAACAAACACCAAAAAATCTACAAACTGATATGGGTACTGAATTTTTCAATGTTTCAATGAAAAACCTATTAAAAAAATTCAATGTTAACCATTACAATGTGTATACAGAGAAAAAGGCTGCTATTGCTGAAAGAGTTATTCGAACTTTGAAATCTATGTTGTGGAAGGAATTTAGTTTTAATGGATCATACAAATGGGTCAATATTCTACCTAATATTGTAAGGAAGTATAATAATAAAAAACATCGAACTACCGGTATGAAACCTATAGATGTTACACTAAAACATGAAAAATATCTATTAAATACAGCTTACAACAATCTAAAACGTGTAGATTTATCGAGTCAAAAATTTAAAATTGGTGATCATGTTCGAATTTCAAAAATTAGAGGTGTGTTTGATAAAGGATATCTACCAAACTGGTCCACTGAAATATTTACGATACGTGAAATAAAGTTATCCAATCCATTAACCTATTTACTAAAAGATTACAAAAATCAAGATATTTTGGGTGGATTTTACGCTGAACAATTACAAAAAGTTAAACACCCTGATGTTTATCTGGTAGAAAAAATATTAAAAAGAAGAAAAAATAAAGTGTTTGTTAAATGGTTAGGATTTGATTCTTCTCACAACTCTTGGATTGATAAAAAATATGTGTAGAGGGGGTATTAAAAATATAATATATATATTTATTGTAGTGAATAAGTATAATTTAGTATAAAGTATTAACCATAATCATAAACATCTTAAACAAAAAAAAAAGAAAAAAAAATGGTGTTCATTGTTGATGTACAGGGATTTACATTTCCCAATGAAAATACCTTTTTATGTAGAGAAGTTGCAATTTTAAATACTTCAATTGAAGACTATGTTCACAAATTGGTGACTTTACCCATTTCACAAGATATGTTAAATACAAATGTATTAAAATTTAAAAATGAATGTGATTTGGATTGGTCTTCATGGAATCAACAAGATGAGATAAAATATGAAGAAATATCTAAATTTTTACAAAGTTATATAGTAGATGGAATAATCTTGGTAAAAAATAACACCATAAAAAATTACTTGGAAAAGTTTATGCACAATCACATAATCAATGTTGAAGATAATTTCCATGATTACAATATCCTAACTGATGATGAAATGAAAAAGATTTTCCGTTCACATAAATGTGATAATCACCATAATTTTAATAAAGTGTCATGTGCTTTAGAAAATGTATTTAATTTATATTTTTGTCATACATATTGTAAAAAATAAAAAAAAATATTTTAAAAATTTGAGTTTTATTTCTTATATAAAGTAATGATAAATAGTTGAGTTGTTCATTTATTTAAAAGAAGTGTAACAAAAATAATGAAAATTGTGAAACAAGATACAGATTTTCAAATAGAAAATAATATATTTGAAGAGTCAAATCAATTTACGGTTCCAAAACATGGGAAATTATTTCCATCTACAATAAGGTGTATAATAGTAGGACCTTCAAATTGTGGAAAAACCAATGTCATGGTAAACTTATTAGAACATTCAAATGGATTGAAATTTGAAAATGTATATGTATATTCCAAATCTTTAATGCAACCAAAGTATCAATATTTAGAGTCATTATTAAAACCTATTAAAGGAATTGGATTTTATACATTTACTGGAAGTGAAAATGTTATGCATCCGTCTGAAGCTAAACCTAATTCAATTTTTATTTTTGATGATGTGAGCTGTGAAAATCAAAATGTAATCAGAGAATATTTTAGTATGGGACGACACTCACAAGTAGAACCCTTTTATCTTAGTCAATCATATGCCAAAGTACCTAAGCACCTTATTCGTGACAACCTGAACGTTCTAATTATTTTCAAACAAGATGACTTGCATTTAAAACATATTTACAATGACCACATTGGAACTGATATGGATTTTAACCAATTTAAAGATATGTGTTCAATGTGTTGGAAGAATCCTTTTGGGTTTTTATCAATTTTTAAAGACTTTAACATAAACAAAGGACGTTATAGAAAAATGTTTGATCAATTTATTGTATTAGATTAGAAAAATAATTGTAATTGAAATAAAACCAAAATGATTATAATACATTTTTTATTTTATTTTAAAGATATACAAAACAAATTTCTTGTAGCAATTTATAACCATTAACATTAACATTATGAAGAACAAAAGTAGTATTTTCATAAAAGTCTTGTGCTGATTTCCACCAAAAATCTTTATATGAAATAGACTTGTTAAATTGCTCCAGGTTGTGATGACCACAAATCATTTTGCTTTTATATGGAACAATTGGATAAAATTTCTTGTGTGATCCTATTGTATAGCCACATGGATAAACACCAACTATTTCATCTAAACAGTTTACAGTAGAAAATAATGGAACTGGATTTCTTGAATAAAATGCTTGATATTCGTTTAAAGTCATTGAATTTTTTTCTACTTCTAATACCATAAATAATCCAGGTTCTGTTTTATAGGTTGTATTAACATATAGAACATTAGTAGATAAAATACCACTAATCTTCAAAATAAAAAAGAGTTTTAATAATTGAGACATGATAACTGTTAAAATGATAAATCACTAATAACTGAAATCAAACAAAAACATTCTTTTTATACTAAACTGATGAGTCATCAAATATTATTTTCTATGAATTTCTGAAGGAACAGCATGCTTTACTCCCAAACTATTGAAGTATTTTTGTGTTGCACACTCAATACATAAAGTATTTGACATCTCTGTTTCACCTTTACATTTAGTACAATTAAATTTTACTGGAATAGGCATATTTTGAAATTTTATCTTTTTCTTCTTGTTCTTGTCAAATCAATTTGTTTATAGCAACTAATTACACTATACCTTATTCACTAAATTTATAATGCTGTTCCTAAACTTTTATAGATTTTTTAAATACAATTTTTTCAATTATTCATGTCTATTCTGTTCATTTCTATCACTTGGACCATCATAGGGTGTGTATCGGCTATCTGAAGAATGTGATGCTAACGGTACTCCAATGTGTGATTGCGAGTGTTGGGTTCTAACGTATCTAGCATATTCCAGTGATGTAAGATTCTGCCATGCTCCAATTGTTTGAAAAATTTCATGTTTTTTTACAACGTTTTTCTTTCCCATATCTTCAGAGTATAAGGGTTTACTAAAGTTGTTTCCCATTACACGACAACAACACAATTAGTTTAATTTAACTCATGTTTAATTAGTTATATTATCGTAAAAAGGTTTCATGAGGCGAGGCTAGGCTCGGCTCATTGTTAGTACGACTCTGCTTAATATCTAAAAATCGACAGTACGCCTCTGCTTACTTACCAACAACCGTATGTGATGTAGACGGAGCTGTTTGTCTTACACATTTCAACTTTCTTTTGCAAGTCACTTGATAGCCGTGTTGGGTAAGGCGTCAATTTTGTACACATGAGTTTGTGGATTCGAATACCACAACAGACATCACACAGAATTTTTTTTCTACAATTATTCTCATACAAAATTATTCTAAGTTCTATTTGGGCACTAACACCAAAGGGTGGTTAAGGTAGGGTAAACTGACAGGTGAGTTAAGGTGAGTTGAGGTGAGTTGAGGTGAGGTGAGGTGAGTTAAGGTGAGGTGAGGTGACAACACCTTCCGGTCATTGTCGATTCTTCGGCCACACCCTCTTCTTCTTAGGCACGCTGCATGAACTCGATGGCATGCTTACCAATCGGTCCCAGGAACCCGCTACCTATACTACTATTATGGAAGTAATTAATCTCTAACCAAGATATGAAAGGCATGAGTTGGAACTAAGTAATGATCCTGTTGTTGCTAGTTTAAATAACACTATTGAACTTGAGCCTGATTATAGCTTAAAAGCTAGTACCCCGAAAACTACCCAAATCTCTGAAAGAAACGTATTAGATGGTGCAATTAATAAGAAGAAAAGAAAGATTAATAAAGAAGGGAAATACTTTAAAGACTGTCCTGTACTAAAATGAATAGATAATTTACTTACTTCACAAAAGAATAAAGAAAATGTTCCTACTACTAAAAAAAAAGGCAAACAAAAGGAATCATACTTATTAATAAATGGGAATCTCAGCGGACCAGTAATGCACAATGGGGTAGCTTTTTTAGCTTATAACACTTGTCCGTTTGACAGTATAGTTCAGATAATTTTTAATGGAGCATTAGAGAGTAACAACTTTCATGAATTTTTGAAGTGTTCTACAAATTCGACTTTTAAAGTTGTTTTAAATTTAATGAACTATGGTGTGAAGAAAAATGGGCGATTATATGATGAACGGTTCAAAATATTACATAAAATTTATGGAGAACAAAATTTAAGACAACCAATGAAATGGGAAGATAAAAATACAACTCAAGTAAATACGATATCACGTGTAATCAACTGCGAAGATAATATTAGTGCGTTATGGAATAAATTAATCCAAAACGATCCCAGCTTTATTGATAATGTAACATGTACAACTCCAGAATGTGTGGGTTTTCAAAATAGAAGGCCTGCGTTAACTGTAAATTATGAAATTCTTATTAAGAATGGTATTCAAGATTTGCAAAATGCTCTTATCTATCCTGGAACGTACAGATCAACATGTACCATTTGTAAGAATAAAACACGAATTTGTGAACAAAAGCTGAACTCTTACATTTATATTGAGTTGGACATTAAGCTGCGTAACCAAGATAGCAGCATGTCATGTCGGTTACGAGACTTTCCAACTTTTTTAAATCTCAAAGAAAATGAAACAAAATATATACGGTATCGGTTAGTATGATTTTATTACTTTCTTTCTAAAATTTTCAAAAATGTATTTTAATTTTATTTTTATTTTTAAGTTTATGTGGACTCATTGGTTATAATGCACGACATATTGCCGGAGATTATGTGGAGATTGGCGACTTTATAATGATTTAATGAAGGACTCCCAGCCAATTGGGAAGCACACAAAAATTCTGCCACATGGAGTTTTTTACTTATTAGAAAATTGATAAATTCAAACTGAATTTTCAAAAAGAAAAAAGTACACATTAAATAAATGTTGATGAGTTAATTCATTAATTCAACTTATTATTTTTTTACTTTAGTACATAAGCGTTATGTTTACTGAATAGTAATCGTATACTTGATTATTATAATGATGATTGTAATACATAATTTTAAAACATGTTAAGTTGATCTTGAAGATTATAAATTTTTATCTGTTTTTAAATTATTTATTCAGTGGAATTAAAATTTTAGTTTATGCATCCTCTTACGAGAATGATACCAAATTATAATAGGTAACTTATTAAAAGAATATTCTATTTAATTTATTTATAACTGGATATATCTTGCCACTTTTAACTTTAATAAAAAAATTATTTTTAATTATAAATGCGTAGTTTTTTAATATCTTTTAATCCTAATTAATTAAGTATGAAAATTCTAAAACTTGTTAAATATGTTTGTTTAATTTTTATTTTTATAATCCAACAAAATATTTATACTTTAATTAATCTTTTGTAAAAGCTTTTGCTATTTCGGAAATACCATCCATCCTCTGCTAGTAAATGTAAGATAATTTAGTTATTCTCACGTTTCGAAATTTTTATGTTTATTGCTCTTATTATTTTGCTTCGGTCCTTTTCAGAATTATTTTCTCTTTTTTAATAGGCAATAATAAACATGATAAACTTCTCTTTTTTAACAGGAGAAACTTCTATTTTGGATTTGCCATCTGTTGAGATATTCTTTATAACTGCCAGAAAGATATTCTTTTCTGATTTTTATATTTTGGGAAATTTTCAACGACCATGAGGATGGTATCATAAGAAAGCAGATTAAACAAATACACGTTATCTTGCGCATGCGCACTAACAATTAATCGGCGTAAATAAAAGTTTTTAATTAAATTACAGGACAACGAAGAACGATCAAATATTTTTTTTATAGAACAATGAATAAACAGTCATAAAATATTAAAATAAAAGTGAAAAAATCTATATTTAGTGTCAACATCAAGATTTTAAAATTTTTAAAAATCAATTAATTACTTCTGTAGAAATAGACTTACTTTGTGGGGACTGTTTTAAGTGTTATAGGAACTTCAACATTCCAAAGTGGATGGGGTATGGAATCGACCCAGATCCATCCTCAATGACCCCGGACTCATATTAAACTAAATGTGCTGGCCAATTGCGACAGGAGTCCAGAGGCCAATAAGAAAAAGAGAGAGAGAGCTAACTTGAAAATCAATTTTTGAAAATAAAAAAGGAAAAAAACTAAAAACGAACAAAAAAAAAATTGATAGAACAATGAAGAACAGTTGACGAACAGTTGATATAGCTAAAAAAAATTGCAAAAAATTAATTTCCCCCCGCCAACTTAAGGGAACATATTTTGAATATTAAAAAGAAAAAAAAAACTAAAAACGAACAAAAAAAAATTTTGATAGAACAATGAAGAACAGTTGACGAACAGTTGATATAGCTAAAAAAAATTGCAAAAAATTAATTTCCCCCCGCCAACTTAAGGGAACATATTTTGAATATTAAAAAGAAAAAAAAACTTAAAACGAACAAAAAAAAAATGTTGATAGAACAATGAAGAACAGTTGACGAACAGTTGATATAGCTAAAAAAAATTGCAAAAAATTAATTTCCCCCCGCCAACTTAAGGGAACATATTTTGAATATTAAAAAGAAAAAAAAAACTAAAAACGAACAAAAAAAAATTTTGATAGAACAATGAAGAACAGTTGATATAGCTAAAAAAATTGCAAAAAATTAATTTCCCCCCGCCAACTTAAGGGAACTCTTTACGACCCACTGCAGGAAACAAGAGCCATATTTTAAAACTTCTTTTTTTCTTCTTGTATACAAATGTCACTTGTTAAGTCTGTCATAAAAGTGCAGAGACGAAACGATAATTCGCCCACTTCGCACCATTGTTGCCAAATCAACTTTCTTTCATCTTATTTATGATTCTTTGTATCGTTTTCACTTATAAATTGTTAAAAAAATAACTTACGTATATTCAGAATTCCTAAAAATACTTACCGACTTAAAGTTTCATCTTATTGTCTTCTACTGTTGGGAAAAATAAACAAATAAAAGAAATATTGTAATGATAATGCAGAATCAATGAAAAAGCCAACCAGATAACGCATAAAGCACTTTTGCCCCTTCTGCCTTCTGCAGATTGAATAAAAATAACCCTCGTACACTTAGATTTCCTAATCAAAATACTTACGGAGGTCAAGCGTTTTCTTCTTAACTTCTACAGCTCGGAAAAAAAGATTTAAAAAATAAACAAATCAAAACAAAGAAAAGCTATTTATTTTGGCATAAATTTAATAAAATAGGAGTATGATTTATTTACATATATACAACAATAAATTATCTACCTAAGTTTATAAACAAAAAATACCTTATTCGAAAAAAAAAACATGAAATAAACCTGTAAATTTCACTCCTTCATTCATTTTCTCATCTCAGTATTCTAAATAGAGTAAAAACCAATCAAGTTCAAAATTGGCAGTATTAAAAAGTTTTTACTTCTATATCTACTTCGAGGCCCAATTGTCTGAGAGTGACGTCATTGTTACGTAAATGCTTCAACCAAGGCTCACTATCTTTGTCTTATTAATGCGCAATAGAAAGATATACTTTTAAGAACTAGCGCACTAATGTTCTTCTTAAAAGTATCTCTTTCTATTGCGCATTAATAAGACAAAGATAGTAAGTCTTTCTAAGTTACACATGACAACTAGCAATCTCGCATTGGTTGAGGCTGCATTTACGTCACAATAACGTCACTCTCAGACAATTGAGCCTCGAGATATAGTAAAAGGTTTGTTCAAACTTCCTAGTTTAATAACGGTTCGCTCATTTTGAATATTTTTCAATTTCTACATTTTTAGTAACAAAAGTTCAAATTACGAAAACTTAAAAAAGCTAGTAATTTTATTTATTTATTAACTTACATAAAGTTATAACCTATCAAAAGAAAGGAAATTTTCTCAAAAACCCAAAATTCTAATTAGTTTTTTCATATCTTTTTTAGTTTTTAATATACGGGGGAATTACAAAATTTTTGTTAAAATTTGTAATTCCCTCGTATATCGAAAACAAAAAAAGTTATAAAAAAAATAGTAACATTTCTAAATTTTTGAGAAAATTTCCTATTTTTTGATAGGTTATTACTTTTTGTACGTCTACAAATAAAAAAGTTATCGAACTTTGAAATATTTGTAGTTTTTTAATTTTTACGTCAGTTGAAGTTATCACTTGTGTCGCGCGTCCTGAGACGCACACGTTTTTTTTTAATAATGAGCATGCACGAACCGTTCTGGAACAATTCTACGAGTGAGTTGGAACAAACCTAAAGAAAAAAGTTCTTATTGCGAACTTAAAAATAAGAAAAGTTCACATTAAAAAAAACTAAATATATCTGTAAACCTTGCTCCTAGGGCTGAGCATAAAGAAAAAAAAAGTAACCCTTTTTAAGCAAGGTTCATAATAATCCCCTAAAAGACCCTTGAGAAGACTCCATTAACTCAATATTTCAACTTGTCTTAATTAAGAAAAATAACAACTTTTTTTGGTTTCCTGGAGCGTATTTTATTTAATTTTATTTATTTACTTATATACTAATGATTATTAACATGCATGTAATTAATATTTTTAATATAGAAAATTGTCATGGTTACAAATAAGTCGGCTCATAACACATAGAAAATGAGTCTATTATCGGTTCAAGGCAACCATGTAAAATTTTATACATACAGGGTGTTATTATTAATTTTATATTGTTAAGACATCCAAATATACTTTTGACATTTAATTACAAGTGACAGGTGATAGCTGTCAAAAATTTGACATAAGGTACAATAAGTCACTTTAAGATGGTCGTCATTTGCAATGAGTAAGCCTCGTTTCACACTTATACTGTTCGATTCGGTTCGGTGCGTTCGATTCGTTTTCGGTAGCGGATAAAACGAATGAAAACTCTTCACACACACTCGGTTAGTATAAGGTTTGATTTCACGACCGAATCATCCAATACGCAGTACTGAATTTTTTACTCAGTTTTCCCACAATGCTCACTATGGAGAAAAGACAAATTGCTGCCATGTTATTTTTCTATAGAAGAATCAAAAAACGAAAAAGGAATAATCGACTTCACTGGGTAAACTCAATCCTCACCAAACGGGTGGAATTTGGTGCATTTTATACCCTTTTTCCGAAATTGTAATCAGCCTATCATGTCAAGTGAATCAGACATTGCCAAATATAAATTACAAAATTTTTAAATAAGAAAATGAAATATTTTCACTTGCCGAAAACGTGGCCGAACCGAAACTAAACCTTGTGTGTAAACGACCAATTACTTTTGTGAACCATGCACCCGAATTGAAACCGAACGAAACCGATTCGTGTCGAGGGGGTTTTCGGTTCTATCAGTTATCTATGAGGTACCGAACATACACCGTATCACCGTTTCACACTTTTCCGGCGGCTACCGAAAACGAATCGAATACGCACCGAACCGAATGGAACCGTATAAGTGTGAAAGCCTCGTAACAAGTATCTCAACTACTTGATATATGTCATAAACCAATAACCAGTGCCTCAATTGGTTCACAGTTGTCATAAAATACTAAAAAGTGTGTCTTAACTGGTTGACATCTGTCATGTATTTATAGCTGGTTGACAGATGTCTCGATTAGTAAATTACTGACATGTGTCTTAATTGGTTGACAGATCTCGTGATTAATGGCCGATTAAATTACTTTATTCTGTAAAACAGTTTAAACAAACTTCACATTTCTTTAGTTTTAATATGCCTTTTTAATTCATTGGATGTGACGAAACATTTTGAACAAATTTCACATCTGTATGGTTTTTCACCACTGTGAGTTCGAATATGTCTTTTTAAATTATTGGATGCTATGAAACATTTTGAACAAATTTCACATTTAAAAGGTTTCTCGCTAGTGTGAATTCTAATATGATTTTTTAAATTACTTTGTCCTGTGAAACATCTTGAACAAAATTTACATTTAAAAGGTTTCTCTACTGGATCGTGTGAAACATTTTGAAAATACTTCACATTTGAATAAATTTTCACCAGTATGAATTCTAGTATGCTCTTTTAAATGACTTTGGGCTTTAAAACATTTTGAACAAATTTTACATTTAAACGGTTTCTTGCTATTGTGAATTCCCATATGCCTTTTTAACCTACTGGATTCTATAAAACATTTTGAACAAATTTCACATTTAAAAAGTTTCTCGCCAGTATGAATTCTAATATGATTTTTTAAACAACTTTGTGGTGTGAAACATCTTGAACAAATTTTACATTTAAAAGGTTTCTCGCCAGTGTGAGTTCTGATATGCATTTTTAAATGACTGGCCCTTTGAAAACCTTTCGGACAAATTTTACATTTAAAAGGTTTTTTACCAGTATGAGTTCGAATGTGTTGATTTAAATCCTTTTGTTGTGAGAAACATTTTGAAAACATTTCTCATTTCAATGACTTTTCACCAATGTGATCTCTAACAATATGCTGTTTTAAGCTAATTTTTTTTGTGTAATATTTTGAACAAATTTCACATTTAAAAGGTTTCTCGTCGGTGTGACTTTTAAAATGCCTTTTTAAATTACTGGATTGTGTGAAACATTTCGAACAAATCTTACATTTAAAAGGTTTCTCGTCAGTGTGAGTTTTAATATGAGTTTTTAAGTGACTGGAATGATTGAAACATTTCAAACATATCTAGACACGCGGTAGCGTGTCAAGCCAAGTTCAAGCAAAGGAACTGGCTAGCCAGCGCCAAGTGTAATATTACACGAACCACTTGGAGCCACTTTTGACTCTTCTATAACTCAAAACCTCTTTAACGAAAACACATAAAACTACGTGTGTTTAATTATATCCTTAAGGACATCTAGTAGCCCAAATTTCATAAACCTAGCTCAAACGGTTATAAAGATATGAAGGTCAAAAAGTCTTCAATTTTAGCACTGACTGACTGACATAAGTATGTACCTAAACCTAACTTACTTCCAGAAGACCTAGAAGGGTGAAATTTGGAATCCAGCTCGATAATTGTATGTAAGCGTAGGAAAAATTCTAAAAATAAAAAAAAGTTAAAAAATAGGGAGTGTCCCCATACAAAACAATTTTTTTAATTGTAGCGTTGGAACCGTTACAAGCAGATATTCGAAACTATCCCAATATATGTATGTATATTGCTATATTTGCTATATAACAGAAATATAAAAATAAAGTTAAGTAAAAAAATAAGTGGTGTCCCCATACAAAAAACTTAAATACGCGCTAAACAAACGGTGTGTCGTCGGCGGAGCGCAAATTAAATTAAATTCAATCGATGAAATAGACTGTCCACGGTATTTAAACAAGCTAGCAAAGAAAGTGCTGAAAAAGAACGAGGATAATTCATCATTAACCGCTGGATTAGAAGACGTTATCACGATCAAATTGGGTGCGCGAGTTATGTTGCGTAGGAATATACATGTTCGTAAAGGGCTAGTGAACGGCTGTATTGGAGTTATAAAGAAAATAAACTGAGATGTCGATAGTGCACGTAAAATTATTATCAAATTCAATTATTTAACTTATGAACTAGAACGTGTCAAGACTAAGTTTCAGTTATTAAATAACTAGCGGACCCGGCGAACTTCGCATCGTCTAACACTAATGTTTTTTCCAATTTTTTATTTTTATTTTTACGATTAATTTTTTGTATTTTTTATCATATTTTCTCGTTAGTTACCAGTTTTTACTATTATTCATAGTACTTTGTAATTTCTCGGTTAGGTATATTATATATTAACTGCGCCACCTAACGGTGGCGTCATAGTTCTTAGGTAAGTAAGTTTTGCTCTTTTAAATATATGAGATATCAACTGCGCCACCTTACGGTGGCGTCATAGTACTTAATTATGTAAGAATTACAGGTGTAAATTTATAACATCTTAACTGCGCCACCTTAGGGTAGCGTCATAATGATTAATTTCGTAATAAACGCGTCCGATCGCTGCAAAATTCAAAGTGCTATAAGGAAAATCGCGGCCTCCGTTGCCGCCGCCCCTGCCGGCCAGTACCACCGCAAGCGCTACGTCTCGCAATTTTAAATCTGCAATATCTTCAAAAATATTCATTTAAATCTCGTGCTGTAAAGAACCATATAGATCTATATTAAATCAACAATGTATTTAAGCTATTTAATTGGATAAGGATTAATGCTGTATTGGTTAAAATCGCTTCGAAAATTAGCCATTATTTTTCGTAAAAAGTAAATGACAAAAAAATGTTATTGTGGGATATCCATAAGAGATAGACATATACCATCACGGAGTTTTCTGTAGACGTTTTCAATGTGTACAAATAATTAGTACATTATTTTGATAAATCTCGTAGGGTTCAGCCTGCGTTTGCAATGTAAGCGGAAAAAAATTGATAATTAACGACATCACATTAGAAACCTCAAAAATAACAGTGTTTCTCCACTATTTAATAGATGATATTATACATATAAACCTTCCTCTTGAATCACTCTATCTATTAAAAAAACCGCATCAAAATCCGTTGCGTAGTTTTAAAGATTTAAGCATACAAAGGGAAATAGGGACAGAAAAAGCGACTTTGTTTTATACTATGTATTGATGTATATGTTCACCGGGAACAGTTTCCTATTTGCTTGGCTTACGCTATTACCATCCACAAATCACAAGGACTTAGTCTGGACAGCGCTCTTCTTGACATAGACACTTCGTTTTTTATATAGCAGAGGACAGGCCTACGTTGCGCTCTCCAGAGTTAAAACACTAGACGGAGTACACCTTATTAATCTAGACCCTAGTCAAATTAAGACACAGGATAGTTCAATAGTAGAATATAACCGCCTGAGATCGTTATATCGCCCAGACTTAGCTAATTTAATTATAAACAGGAAGCAGATAATGAATGCGCAATGGGCACTATTGTCTCTAACATTCAAGAGAATGTAGACAATAGCTTAAAAAATATAACCATGCAGCGGAAACGCAAGAAAAAACATTAAATCTCAATACCTGCCTAGTTTTCTTTACAAAAAGTAATGATATCCCACCAAAAACATAAAAATGTAAAAAAGGAGAGCCAAGTTCAATACAAAAATTATGCTTGGCTGTGGGCTTCGCCGCAAAAAAGAATAGAGATCTAAATGAGTGCCAAGTTATATGCAAAATCCAAATATGTATTTATAGGAACAAAATAACATTATGAACAAATAATAAACTCTTTTTCTTTGCTTTATTGAATACCTATAATAATTGTTGTTATTTAAAAATGTAAGATCTTAAAGAAGGTTAGATTTGACTTGGCCAGGTTTTATCAGAATTTAAAAATATATGTTGAATAACTTTATAAAATGACTGATTTAATAAAAACTGGCCAAGTCAAATCTAACCTTCTTTAAGATCTTACATTTTTAAATAACAACAATTATTATAGGTATTCAATAAAGCAAAGAAAAAGAGTTTATTATTTGTTCATAATGTTATTTTGTTCCTATAAATACATATTTGGATTTTGCATATAACTTGGCACTCATTTAGATCTCTATTCTTTTTTGCGGCGAAGCCCACAGCCAAGCATAATTTTTGTATTGAACTTGGCTCTCCTTTTTTACATTTTTATGTTTTTGGTGGGATTTTACATTCAAAAGGTTTCTCGCCAGTGTGAATTCTAATATGACTTTTTAAGTTACTGGATCGTGTGAAACATTTTGAACAAATCTTACATTTCAAACGTTTTTCGCCATTGTGGGTTTTAATATATTTTTTCAAATCACTTTGTTGTGTGAAACTGTCCGCCCTTATCTGTTTGTTTAAATTACTAAGATCTTGTCGGTTAATATGCTTTGTGCCAGAATTATTCCTTTTTAAGTTCACAGATTTTTTCGAATTAACGAAAAAGTGGTAAATATAAAAATGGTCTAACAATAGCAATTTATCATAGAAGAATTTTCCACAAGATGAACATGTTCCATAGAATTTTCCAACGTGAGGTTGCCATTTTTTTGCCGCTGATAGGAAACCTGAAAAGATATAAACAAACATTATGATAAATAATGATACAATTAGCAGTCATAAAAGCAAATACTAAATCCTAAATGACACAAAAATATTATTGGATTTTTGAAGTTATACTTCTGTTCGTGCACTCGGTGGAAAAAAATTGTGTAAAGTTAAATGGAAAAATCTTGTAATGGTGTGAGTAAGAGAGAGACAGAAACACGTATAAGGTATATTGGTCGGTAATCATAACTTTAAGTTCTTTAAATACCGTTTAAACATTCAGTACATTGAAAAGAGATAGATATACAAAAAACAGTCTAAGCTAATGTTTTGAATATCATAGTGACGTAGCACATTGTGTTTGACAAGTTATTTTATAATTCTGTCACGTAAGTTAACATATTAAGTTTAGTATTTTATATTGATAATATTAATAATAATATACAGTAATGAGCAGTGTATTGTAGTCTATAGTACCGTCACATGGTTGCAGTATATCTTGCATTATGCTTTTGAGGTTGTTGGCTATATAAACAGAGTTTTTACGAATAGTCGAGGAAGTAATGCACTAATATCAGCAAAACCTCCGAATTTTGTAACGTAAGATGAATCGTAAAGCGTTTCTTTGCATTGGATTGGTTAGAATATCAGGAAATTTGCCGCTATTTTTCAAAATGTAAAAATAGGAAATTGCATTTCTGCAGAAAAATAAAAAAAGAACACTGGGAGAGCTTTTTGAAACAAATGGAACACGACTTCTACGGAACACAAAAAGAAATATGGGGGACAAATAAAAGAGATGAACGAACTGATTTCAATCAGATACATTCAGAAGGAAACATGGGTAGACTACTTTCAATCCCTATTTGCTAAAGATGACGAAATCGAACCACCAACACCAGAAGTTGTGACAAACGAAGAAATAAATATTGAAGAGACAGATGTAAAGGAAGCATTAAAAAGATTAAAAAATAGAAAGTCAGCAGGAGAGGATAGAATACCGAATAAACTCTTAAAGTACGGAGGACCAGATCTGACCAAAGAAATATTAAAACTAATTCAAAAAATATGAAAAAACAACATAATACCACAAGAATGGAGATCAAGTATCCTAATACCCCTCTTCAAAAAGGGAGACAAAGCAGACCCAGAAAACTACAGTGGAATCAACTTATTAAACACAACGCTGAAATTAACAACAAAAGTGATTACGAACAAGCTGAATGCAATTACAACATTAGCAGAAGAACAACAAGGATTTAGATCGGGAAGATCATGTACCGACGCCATATTTGTAATCAGACAAATCCAAGAGAAAGCACTAGAATACAACAAACCTGCATACCTGTGTTTCCAGGATCTAAAAAAGGCATTTGAGAGGGTCAAACTGAAGGACATTATCCATTTACCCCTATGTCTAATCAAAACAATCGAATATATATACCACAACAACACCATAAAAATAAAAGTAGAGGACGAACTAACCGATCCAATTGAAGCTGACAACGGGATAAGACAGGAAGATTCTCTGAGTCCCCCATTGGATGAAATAATAAAAAAAGTAAGAACAAAAAAAGAATACCAGATGGGAGAACAACAACTAAAAATAATATGTTATACAGACGACGCAACACTAATTTCCCAAAGTGAAGACGATTTACAACGTATGTTCCACCAATTTAACATGACCGCCAAAAACTTCAACATGACAATTTCACCAAAGAAGACAAAATGCATGGTCGTAACAACAGACTTACTCAGATGCAAATTGGAAATTGAGGGACAAATAATTGAACAAATCATGGAGTTTAAATATTTGGGCATCACACTATCCAGCTACGGAAAGCTCGAAACAGAAATAGAAGGCCAAGTGAATAGAGCAAACAGAGCCACAGGTTGCCTGAATGACACAGTATGGAGGAACAACAATTTAGGGAAAGAAATGAAGGGCATAATTTACAAAACAGTCATAAGACCAATAATGACATACGCGGCAGAAACGCGACCCGGCACAGAGAGAACAGCAGAGATAAAAATCCTTAGAAAGATCGACGACAAGGCCCTCTGGGATAGAGCCAGAAGCATAGATATACGACGGATGGAGAACATCAATGAATGGACAAGGAAGAGGAGAATGGAATGGAATGACCACATAAGTAGAATAGCAGCAAATAGAGTGGTAAGGACGGGGAGAGACGGCTCCCCAATAGGGAGGAGATCAGTGGGAAGGCCACGAAAACGATGGAACGATAACATACTGGAGGCACATTTAGAAACATGCAGAGCAATGCCTATAAGAAAAGAAGAAGAATTGAAAATCAATGTTAAATAGAGATGGACAGAATTACTATCAAGAAATTCAATGGGTTGTTACCAATACCGAATTTGACCTCAACCTACAAATCTGATTTGCAAAATGTGGTCAGTGTTGCTCTATGGAATGGATGGCTGGACATTAAAAGTAAATTCCCTGAACAGATTCGAAGCATTCGAAATATACAGACGAATACTAAAAGTGCTATGGACAGCTGAAAAAACAAAAGAGGAGATACTACGAACAGTTAACAGAGATCACGAATTACTGAACACCATTAATCAAATTATTGGAAAAAAATGAATAACCCAAAATATTCTCAAATGTTGAAGACAGAAGTTGCTGATAATTCTTCGAGGTACGTTAATTTTCTAAATCAGTCTAATTGTTTAATAATTATACTTTTTATGGGGATGTTAATTACATAAAGACTTACGTTTTTTACAACTTGGTTCCTGTTTACTGGAATATCTTTTGATGCGTCGCTCTGAATCAAAATCATCAAAATCTTGAAATTCCATTAGAAAATTCGGTAAATCGCAAATAGAGTGCAATAGTTCTTTTTTACACTCAAATTCAAGATTCATGTCTAGAGTAGTTTGACTTGAGATATCTATTTCACTTTTATCATTTGCACTGTTTAACATTTCACTTTTAATAGAATTATCCACTGTTACGAATTGTTGTGAGTTTTCGTATTCGAATTTCGGTTCCCTCTCAAACATACTACTTTTATAGGGCTCTTCTTGAACTAAAATAAAACAAATCAACAGATGTAATGATTTAATATATAAGTAAGTTCACAGGTTTTTTACATAATTGTTGGTAATAATATTTTGACAAATTTAGCTTCAATTCGCTTTTTATGTCACACTAGAATTTTTAAACTATTGAATCTGAAGGGTAGAAGAAAGGGGAACCATCTGAATGTATTAAAGAGTGTTCATCGAAAGGGAACAATTTAAAGTGGCGCCAGAGTTGCAAGTAGAAAGATTTTAAAAACAGCGCTATTAATCATTAGAGACTTTATTTTAAGAGTTTTTTAAGTTATATTTACTTAACTACATATGACTTCGTACATAGCTGATATTTTGCTATAAATTTTTTAACCCAACACACTTCACTCTGTTTAAAATCGCTAAATTCATATCAACTTGTCTCCCATACAAGACGCTTCTCCTTCCTTCTACCCTCCCCCCCATTCAATTAAATATCATATTACAATACATGACAGATGCAGATAAAAAGTAAATGTCATTTAAAATATTCTTGTTTGTACACTTTTTCCCAAGAAAGATGTCTCAATTAATCGTCTACTAAAAATCCATTGTTTCGGTCTCCTAAACGAATAAAAATATAAGACAGGGCACAAAAAAAGTGACTTAGGATTTGATGGTTCAATTGTCGATTTGACAAAATCTCCTTCTCAAAAAATTTTCAAACATCCCATGGGTGATATCTCAACTAATTGTTTACTTAGTCATGCTATATGTGTTGAATTTAACGACCAAAAAACGAAATAATGACAAAGCATTCATAGCTTAGATGTTAGAGCGTTACCCAGTAGAGTCCTGTTGGATGCGAAATTTTTTATTTCTCCTTAATGTCATTTAATATGATTGTTTACTTTCTAAAACTGCAAAATAAAGTTTATATAATTTTACGAATTTTGAAGTGGAAACTACTAAATCGGCGTTAGGTACATTTTTCCTTCAATTTTATTGAATTTTAATAGTCCGAAAAATCTTGTAAAACAACCGAATTATTGCAATTTTTTAATTTTGTTTCGTCGCACCAATTTTAGTTGAGTGGAAAGGCTTCTTAAGAGAGTTATAAAAAATTATAAATATCTGGAAAAGTAAGCGTTTTATTAAGGAGGTTCGAGCCAATCTAATGTAAAAAATAATTTTCAACTTTAAGCTTTGAAATTAACTATACGTATAAATAAATACGCCATTTCTCTAATCCAAAAATTTTAAAAAGATTACAGTACAGTTACAGTTACTTAGATATTAAATTTTAAAAATCACAAACTTTATCTCCTTATGGCGGACAAACTTTTGTCTTTTGTCTAATTATTTTTTTCAATATTAACCCCCAAATTTAACGGATAAAAAACTATATACAAGAAACTTGGATTACTGCAAAACATAAAAACGATTTAGTAATAATACATTACCGATATAATTATTAAAATATTTAAAGTTAAATTTTATGTTTTTAACTCTATCGTCAGCTATTCATTCGAATAAAGAATTGACAACGTCGCGTAAACAACTTGGAAAAAAGAAAAGGATAGAAGCAAGATAGAACGATAGAAGTATCATTAGAGAGAGAGAAATGTTTAACTCACACACTCATGCACGTTTCTGCAGTTGGTATAATCAAACGCGCTACGCGCTATTGTCAATTTTGACGAATATTGGGAAGACTAAATTTAATAGTTATTTATAATATGAGTGTTAAAAGTGAGGTTTTATTTTGTGAGTGAAAACGTTTGTGAAATGAGCGGAGCGAATTGAACAATTTCACGAACAAAATAAAATCACTTTTAACACAAATACCATACAATGTTTTTTGTACAACTTCCCTATTTTGATAATGAAACGAGCAAATTTGCAATGACAATAAACCAAACCGTGTTAAAAGTAAACTAAACCGTGTTAAAAGTAAACTTGTTTACATGGCAACGTGTTAAAAGTATTTTTAACACGCTGCTATGTAAACAATCGTTTTTAACATTGTTTGCTATCATTAAAAGTGTCACTTTTAATGACAGTTGTACAAAAACATTATTTTGACTCATTAGCCTTATTCGGGTTCAAATAATTACCGTTCGAGAACTGCACTGAGTCTGCGGTGATTACATTTATGCATTCGGGTTTTCTTGAACTAGTTTTGAACTCATATTGGATTTGAAATTTCATGTTCGAGTTTTTTTAAGTACCGTCTTAGGATGGTTCGCGAACGGTAAAATCAGTACGAGCTCGAGGATAAGAATTGTTTTCTGACTAAAAAGCTGCGCTTGCGTGTTTTCAATATTTTATTTCAACCTGTCCAGTAAATCAACTTCCCTATAATCAATTTGGCGCCGGTATGTAAAACATTACGGTATCATGTACTGTAATGTGTTGCCTAGCAACTCTGCTCTGATTGCTTAAGGGAAGACAATTACTTTTAATTTTTCACATTTAAAAACATTATAATAACTATAAAATTAAAATAAAATAATTAATTACTTTCTTTTTATTTTAATTTAAAGCACGAATTAACATTTAATAAAAAAAATTTAAATTATTTGACAGTAACTGACAGTTAAGGTAATATGACGTAACTAGTCAAGTTACGAACTATTTTTAAAATTTTTATAAATTTATTAATTTATAAAAACAGGATGAAATAAAATATAATACGATACATGGTCGTTAGGTGTTTTACTCGTTTTTATTTCCAAACTAGGCTCCTACGTCGCCTCGTCCGTAAACTAACTTGTACTGTAATAAGTCACCTACCGACCTTGTAACGTATAATACTATTCAAGTGTTCATTTCTCTTCGCATGTCATTTATTAATTGTTGATGTTTTGCTGCCATTTTGGTATTTGATTGTGTATAATTTTTTGTTATTTATTATATTATATTTTATTATATTTACCCACGGCTCATAAGTAAATTGCGTATTTTTTAACCTATAACTCTGTCAGTAAGTGTCAAATTATTGAGGAGTTGTGTTATAGTTTCATTTACTAAACTAGTGAAGTAAGTAAATAGAAACCTGTATTATTATGCTGGTTACCTACAGTTTTCATTAAATTAAACTAACATTTGACATTTCTCAGACAGGACCGTCTGCGAAATCAAATATTTTTGACAACTTATGCCAAAATTTAAATTTTATATTTGTTATTTTTAGTTTTATAAAAAACCATTTGGTAAGTCGTGGGTAAAGCATAGTACTTCACTCGAGGAACAAATTGCATATTTAGCTCGTTTCTTTAGCCCCTTCGCTCGCAAGCTCGCTCATGGGCCAAACACACTCGCTGTAATATGCAATTTACTCCACTCGTAAAGTAATATACTATTATTACCTGCTGTGAGTTCTATTCATTACAGAGTAATACAGTTTTTATACCCGAAAGTGGAGCTTATAATTTGTTTTGAATATTATTATTTATACATATATATTTTAAATACATTTTTTCCTTTGAATATTTTCATTTACCAAAAGGGTTTTATTTTACGAATTTAGTTTGCCAAAAGTTTTAGTTTAAAAAAAATATTATAGTCATATGCTTTTACATAATTCGTTTATTCATAAACAACAATTACTAGATATTTCAATGGTATTTTTCTCTACTGATCAGTAGATGTGTATATTTACAATTAAAAAAAGTAAGAAGCTGCCGAAGTAATACACAAAAAAAAAGAAGAAGAGATTTTTATGTTCGGGTTTATAAAAATACTAACGGTCGAAAATAACAAACCCGAATAAAGCTTATAGTTACGCTCGAACTTCCTTAAAAAATCTTAATTGTTTGTTGTAACACAATTAAAATAAATATGGAAAAATAGCCAGAGCAACGTCACAGAAAAAGTCAAAAAAAATTATTCAAAAATCAAGTGGTGAAATAATGGTAAAACAGTGAAATCATATATATCTACTGTAATTTTAAGTAAAAGTATTAATTATTAACCTAACTATAATATTTTTACTGATTTTAAATAAATAACTTTTTTCTTTTATAATAAAATTTTACAATATTGTTTTTCTTTTAAAATTTAAAAAAATATATGTCAATTTATCTGTGATTGTCTCTTAACCATCATTTACATTTTGTTATGCTTATAATACCTAGACTGCTACAATAACCTCAAAAATTATCTCAAGAGTTTAGACATAATTGTTAAAAGTTTTTGAACAAACTTCAAATTACATGCATGAGGAAAAATAAAATACCTATATACATATAAAAAAATGCACAAACTTACTTTTTTTCGAAGAATACATTTTAATTGTTTGCAGTGTTTGTCGATTTTCACCAAAATTATGGATATCATTTCTACTAACAGGGAAATCAAATGGACGGTGTGTAATGTTTGTCATAATTTCCATATCATTTTTTCTTTCTTGATTATCCTCATTTGAATCAACAGTTTTGGTTTTTAAAGTTTCTCTGCTTATTAACAAAACATCAGTTTTAATTGGAGAAACTTCTTTTTCCACGCAACTTTCCGATTTAATCTTACAAAGATCGAATTCATACTTGTTCTCGAATTCGAGTTTACACTCTTCAATATCATTTTCTTCGGTTTTAATATTGGATAACAAATCTTTAGAATTACTTTCAATTTTATTATTCATTAATGGATTTGATGCATCTTTGAAAAAATACAAGTAATAAAAAAATTACAGATAAGCAATACACAAAAAAATCACATCCCGGCTACTTTCATTACGGCACTGGCACTATACTTATGAATAAGACGGTAAATACAATTAAGGCAAAATGTTCCATAGAAATAAATGGTACTTTATCGCTCGAAATAGGTATAAAAAAATTGATAAAAACTTACGTTATCTCTTAAATGTTTCATAGATACATTTTTAGTATATGGCTTCATTCTCTCGATATTTGGTCTTAACGGTAAGATATAATCTAAACCCATTCTTTTTTAGATTTGTAGATAGTTAGAGATAAAGCCATAAACTCATTCTTCGTAGCTGGGGTTTCGAAGAAGAAATGGTAACAGTAACAATGGCGGACTTCAACCGTCGTTGTTTCACAAAAAACCAAGGAAACTTAAAGAAAACTCTGTCTGGTGATCTTTATGTAAATCTTCGGTATGATAAACGATAAACGGTAACAGAAACACTTAAAAGCTAGTAAATATTAGATATTTTAAGGAATTTCAACGTCTTTTCAAGATTTATAACATTATTTTGCACGATTTTTGTTACTATATCAGGATTTTCTAATATTTTTTATAATTTTCACCAATTTTTTAAGATTATTAAATCACACAATTTTCAAGTTTTTTCTCGATTTCCAACAATCTTTCTGCATTTTTAACATGTATTTTAGGAATTTTGAAAACTTTCATGTTCATTTTTTAAAATTACTGTCAGTTTTGAAAGTCATTACTTTTCATAACTAGTTTTGAAAAGTAAAACTTTACGTAACTGGTTTTGAAAAATTTAATTTCAAAACAAGTTACGAAAAATATAAAGCAGATATAAACAATTAAGAACTATTTTATAATAACTTTATTAAAGAAAAACTCCAGATATATTTAAAAGCAACACTTATTTAAGGAAAACTCTAATTATAAATATTAACAACGCAAAACTATTAACACTTTTTAATTATATCTATTAAATAAAGTTGTCATTATAAAGCTGTCAATGCCAAATAAATACGAGAACTAGATGTATTGTTTTTAATTATTATTAAATAATGATGTTTTTTTTTTTAATTCTGGAATTTCGTCAAAATTATAAAAAAATCTTGTACGGAACTCGTTATGAAACGCCATTTTGTTTAACTCGTTAAGCAAAATTGGTCTTTTAATAACTCATTACGTATGTATATAACTATTACAATATCCAACATTTTTTATGATTTTTGACAGTTTTTTTAACCATTTTTATCAATTTTTTAAGGTTGTCAAGAATTTCTTATTATTTTTCACGTTTTTCAAAATTCTATAATTTTTGAAATTTTCTCTATTTATTATTTGTGTGATTATTTTAAGCTTATTGACAGTTGATAGAAGTGAAGTTAGGGTTAAACGTAACATTCAGACTTGAAAATAAGTTGATTCTTCGTTGTTGTAGGTAATCACCTTCTATTGTTACTAATACTACTTTGAATTATCGTCTATTTATTATAATCAGGTCACAATTATTGTAGTTGTTTACTTTAAAATTACTGTCACTTTCGTTTATAATCAACTGACGGACGAACTCTTCTTCTTTTTTTTCTGGTCGTAAAACTCAGTATGTTGTTGTCTGCAGTTCGTTATATTGGCATCTGACATATTAAAGCTTGGACACGAACGAGAAATTGAGTACATATTGAGAATTTTGGTGTTACTATGACAAGTAATAAGATTTGTTGTCATTAAATTATTACCGCTGTCGTTTGTAAACTGCTGGCTGACAATTCTTCTTTTACTGGTCGTACAGTAGTTTAGAGTTAAGGATAGAACGGTTAGAGGCCATCTCCGGTTGTGTCATATTTTGTCGACAGGAATCGATCGTTCAGCATTTTGCGATTTGCTTTCTACCTGAACGGTTGTTTGAGAGTGTCAGAAGATTTTTCGGTTTAAGTTTTAAATCACGGTGCATCCGTAACAATTAATTTTGGATTTTTGAAACTAAACCTTATTGTCCATTTGAATCGTTGTTGGAGTTAGATTCTGTTGTTATTTTTGGAATTTTTCACTTTATATAGAGGTGATGAAATCAAATTTTTTTCAATATTTTTGTATGACCAAACATACTTTTCAATATATTTTGAATAAACTTTTAAGTGATATAGCGAAACAAAATAGTACTGAGTCAAAGTATAATTTGTCGCCCATATTTTATAATTCATGAATCCTAACTAAGTCTATAAATTGTTCATCCATTTTGCCTTTTGAAACTAACTTAAAGGAACACGTGGTATATTCAGGGGAAAAATGCACGCCGACTGAGTGTCATTTGTACACACTAGAACAACTGTTCGCTCATGGTCTGTTCAAAATATCCGTGTAGAGAAAGACCACGATCAATGAGCATGAGCGTACCATGAGCGAAGCGCCAAGAATGAATAGTCTGATTTAAAAGCAAGCAATATTAGGTCTGTTCCAACAGACCACAAAACCGTTCTTGAACCGTTACTAAACAACTCAGTACTTCAAAGATAACGAGAATTCGTCCACTGCGCAGTTCCCGGACGGTTCTAGAATGGTTCTTTGGTCTGTTGGAACAAACCTAATATTTCACCGCGGCTTGAGTAAAGTGTGAGCTGAATGGACCTTTACATGTTCGTTTGCTGTACGGCCACCCTTTCACTGTGTTTTTAACTATATCCGTTAATCACTAACAAGGATATTCCTTTTTCAATAATACTAATTTTGACAGGTACTTGTCTTAACACTTGTATTTTCACTTACAAATGTTTACTGAAGAAATGGTAGACGAAATAATAAAACCAAGCAGGTAAAATTGATAGAATATTTAAAATAATTAGAAACACAGTCAACCAGGGTATAATCTTCTTGTTGTGGATTACTAGATATAATGGTATCAGATTGTCCTGATAGATGAGTGCCATTTCTAATTTTATGGAATATTTGTTAAAGTATCATCAAAAGAGATTACAAATAACGAGGATATAATCTTTTTTTAGGAAACAACAAATTCATAATATCAATTACGAAAAACAAATATATTGTTTGTGGAGTTTCCAAATTCTCATTATTATGTTTGAAGTTTGGCAACACTGTATATCTGATTTCATTATTTACCACGAATTTACCCTATGAATGAAATTTAACTCGCGGATGCAATTTCGTTGCAATTGGATGCAATTTATGTATGAAACTTTCTACCTGCCTATTTTGGGATGCAATTTCGAAAGACCGAGAAAATTAACGTACTTCGAAAAATTATCAGCTACTTCTGACTGTATATATAATAATTGTATAGTCCATTTCATCGTTTTTGGCCGATTTGATATTAGAAACCACTGAAATAAGATTAAACTGTCATCCAAGTTACCAATGGCGGAGAATTGAATACTTTTTATCTACCGGTGAAACAAGAGGCAGTTACGTAAGTGTTGTATTAAAAAACAAACGTCCTCATTTAATTTTCTAACTTGCCTGTATCTGAGAGAGATGTAACTCTAAATTTACTTCGAGTATGATTTCTGTCATCGGCCAAAATCGGTGAAATGGACTATATCATTATTATCATAATGTGTTTTCAGGTTTCCTATCTGCGGCAATAAAATGGCAACCTCACTTTGGAAAATTCTATGGAACATGTCCCTCTTGTGGAAATTTTTTCTATGATCAATTACTATTTTTAAACCATTTTTATATTTACCACATTTTCGTGAATTCGAAAAAATCTGTTAACTTAAGAAGGAATAATTCTTCCACAAAACATATTAACCGACAAGATCTTAGTAATTTAAAAAAACAGATAAGGGCGGACAATTTCACACAACAAAGTAATTTAAAAAAATATATATATGGCGAAAAACCTTTTAAATGTAAAATTTGTTCGAAAGGTTTCACATGTTCCAGTTATTTAAATAGCCATATTAGAACTCACACTGGTGAGAAACCTTTTAGATGTAAATATTGTTTAAAGTGTTTCACAATAAAAGAGAAGGAAAGAAAGTTTATAGTTTTGTTTTACTTATAGCACCAAAAATATATTTTTCGAATTTATATTTATACAATATCTATTAATCAGTATTGAATCTGATACATGGAAGCGCCATCTGGTGGTAACTTCCAATAATACTGAAACACGTATGGGGGCTTTTTACACAATTTATTTACAAAATTGTTAAGATACACTGAACTCTGCTGGATAACGTCTAACTACTTGACAATACAATGAACTCTTGTGAACACTTGACTCGAACTGACGTTAACTGCCCGTGCATCCCCTTATATACAACATTATTTAATCTAGTTAGTGTGTTTAGAAGTTTCTAGAATTTTCTAGAACATTATTTAAAATGGTCAGTTGATTTTTTTTACAAACTTCTAAAAATCAACTGTCAACAACAATCTTTCAAATTAAGGTCCCTTCCTTTACGGTTATCCCGTTACACTGCCCCCTCCTTAGATTCATTCCTCCTGGAATGTTATTTCCTACATCGGAATCCCGCACACTCCCTGAGCCAGCCAAACCATTTTCTTGGAGTTGCTGCGCATCTCCACTGTGGTTTCCCTGGTAAGGCGCCAAACGATCATGATGGACCACGACGGGTTTCCCTCTGGGAATTTTCACGATCCTATAAATGACATCGTTAATCTTCTTCTTGATGGTGTAAGGACCTTCCCAGTTCTTTTCTAATTTGGGACAAATACCTCGACGCCGTCGGGGGTTATAGAGCCAGACTAAATCTCCAACTTGGTAACTCTTTTCCATTGTCCGTGTGTCATAGTACCTCTTCATCCGATCACTAGATAATTGTAGTTTTCCACGCACCAGGTTGTGTATATTCTCCATTCGATTCTGAAGGTCAGCGACATATTGTTCACGTGCCATTTCTTCACCAGGTTTACAACCAAACACCAAGTCACATGGTAGCCTCATTTCTCTACCGAACAGGACCTTCGCAGGCGTTTGGCCAGTTGATTCGTTGATGGCCGATCGAATTGCCATTAGAAATAGTGGAATATGTCGATCCCAATCCCTCTGACAATCTGACACCACTTTTGACAGATAGTTGGTTATAGTTCGGTTCATTCGTTCCACCATTCCATCCGACTGAGGGTGCATCGCCGTGGTTCTCGTTTTGTGGATGCCTAATCTTTGGCAAACTTCTTGAAACAGCTTGCTCTCAAAATTTCTTCCTTGGTCTGAATGTAATTCTAATGGTACCCCAAATCGGCTTACGAATTCTTCAACCAATATATCTGCTAAAGTGGTAGCTTTCTGATTGGGAACTGCATATGCTTCAACCCATTTAGTGAAGTAGTCCATTACAACAAAGATGTACTTGTTTCCTACATCGGTCTGTGGAAGTGGCCCCAATACATCTACTGCGATTCTTTCAAAAGGACTTCCAACCAGGTATTGCTGCATTTCCGCCTTCGGTCTTCGGTGCGGACCGTTACTGGCAGCACATGTAGTGCATTTACGACACCAATCTTTAACATCATTAGTGCAATTTACCCAGTAAAATCTATCTCGGATCTTTTGCAGCGTTTTCGTGATACCCAGATGTCCTCCAGAACTATCATTATGCATCTGTTTTAAAATTTCCGGTACAGCATTTCTTGGGACCACTATTTGTTTCCTTGTTTCTGTGCCCTCGGAGTTTTCTACAAGTCTTTTAACGAGCCCTCCGTCCAAAATTAAAGAGTTCCATTGGGACCAGTATGCTTTTAAAGCAGGAGAGGATGAGGATATCTCTCTCCACAACGGACGACGGTCCATTCTCTTCCACTCCCTAATCTTTCTCAGAACGGGATCGTTTTCTTGTTGCTCCTCCAGCATAGAGCTCTCGTCTCCTGGCACAACCTTAACTAAGGCAAGTTTTTCCTCGTTCTGCTCCATACGGGTACAATGGGGGCAATCAGGTCGACATGGTCTTCTGGAAAGTGCATCAGCATTACGATGTCTGGTTCCAGGTCTGTGCTCGATTTCAACATCATATTCCTGCAGTTTTTCGAGACATCTTGCTATCTGTCCTTCTGGGTTCCTAAAGCTAAGTAGCCACTTTAAACTAGCATGGTCTGTTCTGATCAGGAATTTTCTGCCCTACAGATATTTATAAAAGTGTTCGACGGATTTTACAACTGCTAACAGTTCTCTCCGAGTTACACAGTAGTTCTTTTCAGCTTTCGATAAAGTTTTGCTGAAGTAACCAACCACTCTTTCCTTACCGTCTTGTAGCTGTGACAAGACGGCTCCAATTCCCACATTGCTGGCGTCGGTGTCCAGAATAAGCTTACCATCAGGATAAGCAAGAACAGGTGCTGACGTAAGCTGTTTCTTCAATATTTCAAACGCCTTTTGACATTCCTGATCCCAACAGAAGGACTTATCTTGTTCTGTCAAACGTGTCAAGGGTTTGGCGATGTCTCCAAAATTCTTGACATATCGTCGGTAATAGGAACAAAGACCCAAGAAACTCCGGAGCTGATGTTTGTCGATAGGGATTGGCCATTCCTGAACGGCTTGTATCTTAGCGGGGTCAACAGCAACGCCATCCTTGCTTACGTTATGTCCTAAATAGTTGACCTGTCTCTGGAACAAGTGGCATTTCTTAACATTCAATGTTAGATTAGCGTTATGTAATCTTTTAAAAACTTCTTCCAGGTTAGATAAATGTTCCTTAAAGGTCTTACCCATTATGATGATGTCGTCTAGATAAACTAGACAAGTTTCCCATGACAAACCCCGCAGGATGTTCTCCATTAGTCGTTCAAACGTCGCAGGAGCATTACAGAGGCCAAATGGAAGGACCGTGAATTGCCATAACCCTGATCCACTGGTAAAGGCAGTCTTTTCTTTGTCAGCAGGATTCATTTTAACTTGCCAGTATCCGCTTTTAAGGTCCAAGGTAGAAAACAGAGTAGAACCCGCCAAAGCGTCGAGGGCATCATCAATCCTTGGCAGAGGATAACTGTCCTTCTTAGTGACATCATTTAGCTTTCGATAGTCGACACAAAACCGCATTGATCCGTCTTTCTTTCTCACTAATACCACAGGAGAAGCCCACGGACTACTGGATGGTTCGACTATGCCATTTTGAATCATTTCTTTAAGGGCTCTGTCTGCTTCTTCCTTTTTAACTTGAGGCATCCTTCGGGTACCTGTCGAATCGGACGTGCATCACCAGTGTCAATTCTATGTTGTACAACATCAGTTCTTCCCAGTTTACTTTTAGAACCAAATACAGGTTTATAACGGTAAAGTAGATCTCTTACCTGTTTCTTTTCTAATTTTGACAAAGAGGGGTCTAATTTTGTCATTAATTGTTCAATTTCGTTGGTCTTATCTGTTTCCGTAACATTTATCTTGTGAATTATGGCCATTACTGGTTCTAAACTTCCCATTTCCGTGTCCTTTCGGAGAAGAACTGGATGATCGTTCAAGTTGATAACTCGGATGGGTACCTCTTTGGCGGATCTAACAAGAGTCTTACCCACAAGGAGTCCTTTTCCCAATTCATGGTCATGGTTCTTCGGCTCTATCATGGCTGGGGCACCATCTGGCTCCAGTCCATCCAACCGCGCTGTGACGACACATTCGCAGCTTGCCGGAAGTTCGATATCATCGATTAGCTTAATCGAGGCATTGTCAACTTGTTTTCGGTGCAGGAATATTTCTTCATTACCAGTACGAAGGATACGTTGGCGAAGATCCAAATGAAAACCACAGCGGAGCATAACATCCATGCCCAGAACAACATCTTCATCAACGTCAGCCACCAGCACTGAGTGAACAAGAGAGGTTGAACCAAACTGTAGCGTCACCTGTATCTCACCGTAGACTCTAGCAGAATCTCCGGTAGCAGTACGCAGTCTCCAACTGGTAGGCAACATCTTATTTCGCATAATGATGGTTGGTCGGACGATAGTTTTTGTAGCTTCAGTGTCTACCAGCATGCTAATATTCTTCCCATCAAGGAGGCCATCTACATATAAGCTGTCCACGTGATGTCGCAGAGTTGCCAATTTAATGGTGTGAGGGGCTTCGGGAATGTTTGGGGTCGATTTCGCCCTCCAGGAGTCGACCCGTTCTAGTTTTCCTGCTGCTGGGGTACTTCAGCAGAAGATTTTTCTTTTTGGGTGCAAGTATTTCTTATATGGCCTAGTTCTCCGCAGTTCCAGCATCTCACTTGGCGCCTTCTTCTTGGAGATAACTTCATTAATCTCTCTACTACCGCTTCAACGTCGCTAACGGAATGAACGGCATGGTCGTAGTTACCGGTGATTTCCCTTAGTCGAGCAACTCCACGTGAGGCCTCCGTCGCCGCCTCAAACTCCAGGGCAATGGTCAAGGCGTCCACAAGAGTCTTCGGCCGCGCCAACCGTACAGCGCGCTGCAACTCGACGTCTCGAAGACCATCGGTGAAGGTTTGGACTGCTAGGCACTCCAGGAAATCCTCCGCTGCATTTGAATACGCAAGTCGTACCATTCTTGCTACATCCGCTTCAAATTCCTGGATAGTTTCTCCATTTTTCTGTTTTCGGCTCTTTAACTGCATTCGGTACACCGGTTGCAGATGAGTTTGACCATAACGCATCTCTAGACGATTCACCAATAACTCGAAGTTGTCAGCTTCATCCGGTGTCAATGATTGCAAGACGTCTAAAGCTTCGCCTCGCAGAGCTACGGTTAGGGACAATGCTTTCTCCTGGGATGACCATCCATTAGCTCTGGCCGCTGCGTCGAATTGTTTCAGGTAATTTGGCCAGGAAGTCTTCCCGTCGAAGGTCGGGGGTTTCATCGTCGTTCGTACATGGGTCGTCTCCTCGCTTCTTTGTCGTTCGACGTCTGCGTGGCAGGTTTCCATCCTTCTTGCATCTCCGTCGCCGTGGTGGATGGTTTGGTTTCGGCGGCTAGCTTCCTGTTCTTGTTGAAGCTTCCTTATCTCGGACTGCATTTGCTGGTTGATCTGGTTTTGCTCGTCTCGCAAGTTGGACACTTGCTGATTTTGTTCGTCTCGCAAGCTGGACACTTGCTGATTTTGTTCATCTCGAAGATGTGATATTTGCTGGGAAAACGAACTGGATAAATCATCTGATAGGGTAGACATTCGTTGTGATAGCTGGGAAAATTGTTGCGTCTGTTCTTGTTGCTGGCTCGTCATTCTTTGTGACAGCTGGGACATATCTTCGCGCTGGCTCTTCATCTGACTGGATAGCTCCTCTTGCTGGCTCTTCATCTGACTGGATAGCTCCTCTTGCTGGCTCGTTATTCGTCCTGATAGCTCCTCTTTCAGCTGAGACATATCTTCGCGCTGGCTGTTTATCTGAGTGGACAACTGGGTCAGTTGTTGTGATTGTTCTTCTTGTTGGCTCGTCATTCGTTCTGATAGTTCCTTTTGCAGCTGGGAAAGTTGTTGAGTTTGTTCTTCTTGTTGGCTCGTTATTCGTTGGGACAGCTGGGAAAGTTGTTGAGTTTGTTCTTCTTGCAACCGGGAAAGTTGTTGAGTTAGTTCAGAATTTGCTTTTTGAACTGGGTCTTCGAACTCCACAGCGTCAGGGTCCAAATTATTATTTACGTAGTACTCACGGAGCCTTCTCAACAATACGGATTTGCTTCCAGTAGTTTCCAACTCTAATTCTTCAAGCTCTCTTCTGAGCTCAGCCACCAATAGTTCATTTATCTTTTTTCCAGGCATTCTTGTATCTTCACCCCACACCTGACACCAATTTGAAACACGTATGGGGGCTTTTTACACAATTTATTTACAAAATTGTTAAGATACACTGAACTCTGCTGGATAACGTCTAACTACTTGACAATACAATGAACTCTTGTGAACACTTGACTCGAACTGACGTTAACTGCCCGTGCATCCCCTTATATACAACATTATTTAATCTAGTTAGTGTGTTTAGAAGTTTCTAGAATTTTCTAGAACATTATTTAAAATGGTCAGTTGATTTTTTTTACAAACTTCTAAAAATCAACTGTCAACAACAATCTTTCAAATTAAGGTCCCTTCCTTTACGGTTATCCCGTTACAATACGAATATCATATTCATCTTACCCATTAAAAATACATCATCATACTGATTTTCATGACAATCGGTTGAACGGGGCAGACGTTGCTACCCTGCAGCGCCACCTGGTGGCGAGTGGCAACAAGCATACATAGGGACAGACAGACCGATGAAAGGGACGTAACTATTTATTGTTGAAAACGATACAAATAACGAAAAAGTAAGTTGATATGGCAACAATGGTGCAGAGTGGGCGATCAACGGTTTCGTTTAGGTATTAAGGTGATATACTCCAACATTTTGGCGCGAAACATAGAAAGAGCAAAGATACTCAAACAAACCCAGTACAGAGAATAAATGTAAAAATTTTGTCAGGTATAAATTAACCCCGACATTTAAAACAGATACTGATTCACCGAACTGTACTCGGAGGTTCATAGTAGAGGGCGCTTTAAATCAAAGAATAGAATATTTTAAATCTGTATTGCGTTTTTCTCAAAAATTTCAAAATATTTTGATATGAAATTTTAGTCATGAATAGTTTGTTTCATTTTACGTGGTAGACGCATGTGCTTATTACAAAAATTATTTTTTTCTCTATAAACCATCATAATTTTCTTTAAGTTATCATTTATTCAAAATAAAAGTATGCGTCTACCACGTAAAATGAAACAAACTATTCATGCCTAAAATTTCATATCAAAATATTTTGAAATTTTTGAGAAAAACGCAATACAGATTTAAAATATTCTATTCGTTGATTTAAAGCGCCCTCTACTATGAACCTCCGAGTACAGTTCGGTGAATCAGTATCTGCTTTAAATGTCGGGGTTAATTTATACCTGACAAAATTTTTACATTTATTCTCTGTACTGGGTTTGTTTGAGTATCGTTGCTCTTTCTAGGTTTCGCGCCAAAATGTTGGAGTATATCACCTTAAGGCTTTTGAATATAAAACCTGATGTTTTATATTCAAAAGGTAAGGCACTATAGATAGATATATGTATTATCATCAGCCATTTGCTGTCCAATGTCACTAAATTCATGTGTAAGACCATGAAGTATCTTCGTAGGCCGAATAGCCCAGGTAGCTGAGGCCCTTATAGAAGAAGAAGAAGAAGTATCTTCGTGTGTTAGACCCACAGATATAGACAATATAGATCGGAAATAACCATTTGGCGAAATCCTAAAAATACACACACCATGCGATTGAAATTAAGAGGTTTATGCTTATGCGCATTTGCTCTTTTATCGTTTTGAAGCGTACGACACATGTGTCATCTTTCATTTGTGTCAATTGAAATTTTTAACAAATCTTGCTCTGTACGTTTCAATGCGCAGTCGCATAGACCTCTCTTTTTCGCTTTCAACATAGCTTTCAATTGTACGTATTTTATAAAAATGACATTTCCGATCTATATTGTCTATATCTGTGGTTAGACCATAGACAACTTTAAGATATGCGCAATCGTTTTCTGTAGTTGTGAAAATGGGAACTAAACCAATAAAATATGATCAGCTGGTAGCACGAAAAGCGGAAAACTAGTTTTGGTGGCATTGTGACAAATTAAGTGCTAGTAGTTTTAGTTTAATATCAATTTAATGTAGTTTAAGATTAAAAAAGGTGTAAAAGTATAGTGAATAGGGCTGTCTTAAGTTGGCGGGGGGAAATTAATTTTTTGCAATTTTTTTTAGCTATATCAACTGTTCGTCAACTGTTCTTCATTATTCTATCAAAATTTTTTTTTGTTCGTTTTTAGTTTTTTTTCTTTTTAATATTCAAAATAAGTTCCCTTAAGTTGGCGGGGGAAATTAATTTTTTGCAATTTTTTTTAGCTATATCAACTGTTCGTCAACTGTTGTTCATTGTTCTATCAAAATTCTTTTTTGTTCGTTTTTAGTTTTTTTTCTTTTTTATTTTCAAAAATTGATTTTTAAGTTAGCTCTCTCTCTCTTTTTCTTATTGGCCTTTGGACTCCTGTCGCAATTGGCCAGCACATTTAGTTTAATATGAGTCCGGGGTCATTCCATACCCCATCCACTTTGGAATGTTGAAGTTCCTATAACACTTAAAACAGTCCCCACAAAGTAAGTCTATTTCTACAGAAGTAATTGATTGATTTTAAAAAATTTTAAAATGAGTTTTAAAATCTTGATGTTGACACTAAATATAGATTTTTACACTTTTATTTTAATATTTTATGACTGTTTATTCATTGTTCTATAAAAAAAATATTTGATCGTTCTTCGTTGTCCTGTAATTTAATTAAAAACTTTGATTTACGCCGATTAATTGTTAGTGCGCATGCGCAAGATAACGTGTATTTGTTTAATCTGCTTTCTTATGATACCATCCTCATGGTCGTTGAAAATTTCCCAAAATATAAAAATCAGAAAAGAATATCTTTCTGGCAGTTATAAAGAATATCTCAACAGATGGCAAATCCAAAATAGAAGTTTCTCCTGTTAAAAAAGAGAAGTTTATCATGTTTATTATTTTGCCTATTAAAAAAGAGAAAATAATTCTGAAAAGTACCGAAGCAAAATAATAAGAGCAATAAGCATAAAATTTCGAAACGTGAGAATAACTAAAATATCTTACATTTACTAGCAGAGGATGGATGGTATTTCCGAAATAGCAAAAGCTTTTACAAAAGAATAATTAAAGTATAAATATTTTGTTAGATTATAAAAATGAAAATTAAACAAACATATTTAACAAGTTTTAAAATTTTCATACTTAATTAATTAGGATTAAAAAATATTAAAAAACTAAGCATTTATAATTAAAAATAATTTTTTTATTAAAGTTAAAAGTGGCATTAACAAAAAAATTAACAACTAATAAATTCTGTAATAAAGATATATCCAGTTATAAATAAATTAAATAGAATATTCTTTTAATAAGTTACCTATTATAATTTGGTATCATTCTCGTAAGAGGATGCATAAACTAAAATTTTAATTCCACTGAATAAATAATTTAAAAACAGATAAAAATTTAAAATCTTCAAGATCAACTTAACATGTTTTAAAATTATGTATTACAATCATCATTATAATAATCAAGTATTACGATTACTATTCAGTAAACATAACGCCTATGTACTAAAGTAAAAAAATAATTAGTTGAATTAATGAATTAACTCATCAACATTTATTTAATGTGTACTTTTTTCTTTTTGAAAATTCAGTTTAAATTCATCAATTTTGTAATAAGTAAAAAACTCCATGTGGCAGAATTTTTGTGTGCTTCCCAATTGGCTGGGAGTCCTTCATTAAATCATTATAAAGTCGCCAATCTCCACATAATCTCTGGCAATATGCGATATAATGTCGTGCATTATAACCAGTGAGTCCACATAAACTTAAAATTAAAAATAAAACTAAAATACATTTTTGAAAATTTTAGAAAGAAAGTAATAAAATCATACTAATTTAACCGATACCGTATATATTTTGTTTCATTTTCTTTGAGATTAATAAAAATTGGAAAGTCTCGTAACAGACATGACATGCTGCTATCTTGGTTACGCAGCTTTTTATTACCAATTATATCTTCTAATTCTATTCGAGCATTTAGAGGCGTAATATATTACTTTGTGGGGACTGTTTTAAGTGTTATAGGAGCTTCAACATTCCAAAGTGGATGGGGTATGGAATCAACCCAGATCCCTCCTGGATGACCCCGGACTCATATTAAACTAAATGTGCTGGCCAATTGCGACAGGAGTCCAAAGGCCAATAAGAAAAAGAGAGAGAGAGAGCTAACTTAAAAATCAATTTTTGAAAATAAAAAAGAAAAAAAACTAAAAACTACCAAAAAAAAATTTTGATAGAACAATCAAGAACAGTTGACGAACAGTTAATATAGCTAAAAAAAATTGCAAAAAATTAATTTCTCCCCGCCACCTTAAGGGAACCTATTTTGAAAATTAAAAAGAAAAAAACTAAAAACGAACAAAAAAAATTTTTGATAGAACAATGAAGAACAGTTGACGAACACTTGATATAGCTTAAAAAAATTGCAAAAAATTAATTTCCCCCCGCCAACTTAAGGGAACTTATTTTGAATATTAAAAAGAAAAAAAACTAAAAACGAACAAAAAAAATTTTTGATAGAACAATGAAGAACAGTTGATATAGCTAAAAAAAATTGCAAAAAATTAATTGCCCCCCGCCAACTTAAGACAGCCCTTTTTCGGAGTATTCAACAAATGTCACAACTGACATCTGTCATTACTGTCAACAATGGCGGCATTCCGTTTTCTGTTTTCCGTCATTCCGTTTTCCGTCGATTTTTATGCCATGGACTGGCACAAACGGTTCTGTCAACTGTCAACTAATGAAATAAAAATAAACTAATATTTTGGCGACATTAGTGCTTCCAGTTTATAATTGTATTTAATTATTATTGTTTTGTTTTTTGTAAACCTTATTAAAGTGTTTCCCACAATTATTGATTCATTTTCCGAAGATTGAGTTTGTGCACAAGAGGAATAAACCCTCACTACCTCGACCCACTATAATTGGCTATCCAACGTGAAGCAGAAGCAAGATTTAAGGAAAAAACCGAGTAAGTTCAATTCCTTTGTATGTTTTTACGATCTGTACGCGATTTAAACGTAACTATGCCCGATAAAAATCACATCGTTATGACTCAAGCAATGCTTCAACACTTAATCTCTAACCTTACAACTAATCTAAATAAGAATAACGCTGATGTGAATTTTTTACTTTAATTGATTCAGTAATAGTTTACAAAGATTGCGTAAACATTTCCGCTAAAAATGCTCTTAACTTAATCTTATTTATGGTTTATTAAATCACAGAATTAGAGAGAAAATGAGACGTGATAAAATCTAAAATTTTAAAGTATTCACTTAAACTGATCGTGTTATCGAAAAAACATTATTTGATAAGTTTAAATGACAATGCTATTCTAACAAAACAAAAATCCGTTTTGTATAATTACTGCAAAAACTATGGATACTCAAAGAAAGAATGTAGGAAATTAAATGCTCGAAACAACCCTACCAAAAGCACGACTTCAGATTCTGTAAACGCTATAAGTAATACTAATAACTCCATCTGGAACCCATCTTGTTATGGTTGCAAATTAATAAATTGTCTCTTCTGTCCCAATAGATGTTCTCGGTACATTTGTATTTAGGTCTTCTATAGCTACGAGGATATTTTTGAAAATTCTAAAAATTTTAAAAATTATTGAAAATTTTAAAAATTTTGAAAATTCTGATAATTTTAAAAATTCTGAAAATTTTAAAAATTTTGAAAAATTTCGAAAAATTTTGAAAATTTTGAAACTATGAAAATTTAAAAATTTTGCAATTCTAAAAATTTTGAAAATTTTCAAAATTTTAAAAATAAATTTAAAAATTTGAAAATTCCCGTAGAAAAGATAGTTTCTTCATAGAAAAGATTGTTTTTCCCATAGAAAAGATAGTTTCTTTATAGAAAAGATAGTTTTTCCCATAGAAAAGATAGTTTCTTCATAGAAAAAATTGTTTTTCCCATAAAAAAATAGTATTTTCATAGAAAAGATTGTTTTTCCCATAGAAAAGATAGTTTTTTCATAAAAAAGATTGTTTTTCCCATAGAAAAGATAGTTTCTTCATAGAAAAGATTGTTTTTCCTATAGAAAAGATAGTTTATTTATAGAAAAGATTGTTTTTCCCATAGAAAAGATAGTTTCTTCATAGATAAGATTGTTTTTCCCATAGAAAAGATAGTTTCTTTATAGAAAAGATTGTTTTTCCCATAGAAAAAATTGTTTCTTCATAGAAAAGATAGTTTCTTCATAGATAAGATTGTTTTTCCCATAGAAAAGACAGTTTCTTCATAGCAAAGATTGTTTTTCCCATAGAAAAGATAGTTTCTTCATAGAAAAGATTGTTTCTCCCATAGAAAAGACTGTTTCTTCATAGAAAAGATTGTTTTTCCCATAGAAAAGACAGTTTCTTCATAGCAAAGATTGTTTTTCCCATAGAAAAGATAGTTTCTTCATAGAAAAGATAGTTTCTTCATAGAAAAGATTTTTTTTCCCATAGAAAAGACAGTTTCTTCATAGCAAAGATTGTTTTTCCCATAGAAAAGATAGCTTCTTCGTAGAAAAGATTGTTTCTCCCATAGAAAAGACTGTTTCTTCATAGAACAGATTGTTTTTGCCCTAGAAAAGATAGTTTCTTCATAGAAAAGATTGTTTTTCCCATAGAAAAGATAGTTTCTTTATAGAAAAGATTGTTTCTCCCATAGAAAAGATAGTTTCTTCATAGAAAAGATTGTTTCTCCCATAGAAAAGATCGTTTCTTCATATAAAAGATTGTTTTTCCCATAGAAAAGATAGTTTCTTTATAGAAAAGATTGTTTTTCCCACAGAAAAGATAGTTTCTTCATAGAAAAGATTGTTTTTCCATAGAAAAGATAGTTTCTTCATAGAAAAGATTGTTTTTCCCATAAAAAAGATAGTTTCTTCATAGAAAAGATTGTTTTTCCCATAGAAAAGATAGTTTCTTTATAGAAAAGATTGTTTTTCCCATAGAAAAGATAGTTTCTTCATAGAAAAGATTGTTTCTCCCATAGAAAAGACTGTTTCTTCATAGAAAAAAATGTTTTTCCCATAGAAAAGACAGTTTCTTCATAGCAAAGATTGTTTTTCCCATAGAAAAGATAGTTTCTTCATAGAAAAGATAGTTTCTTCATAGAAAAGATTTTTTTTCCCATAGAAAAGACAGTTTCTTCATAGCAAAGATTGTTTTTCCCATAGAAAAGATAGCTTCTTCGTAGAAAAGATTGTTTCTCCCATAGAAAAGACTGTTTCTTCATAGAACAGATTGTTTTTGCCCTAGAAAAGATAGTTTCTTCATAGAAAAGATTGTTTTTCCCATAGAAAAGATAGTTTCTTTATAGAAAAGATTGTTTCTCCCATAGAAAAGATAGTTTCTTCATAGAAAAGATTGTTTCTCCCATAGAAAAGATCGTTTCTTCATATAAAAGATTGTTTTTCCCATAGAAAAGATAGTTTCTTTATAGAAAAGATTGTTTTTCCCACAGAAAAGATAGTTTCTTCATAGAAAAGATTGTTTTTCCATAGAAAAGATAGTTTCTTCATAGAAAAGATTGTTTTTCCCATAAAAAAGATAGTTTCTTCATAGAAAAGATTGTTTTTCCCATAGAAAAGATAGTTTCTTTATAGAAAAGATTGTTTTTCCCATAGAAAAAATTGTTTCTTCATAGAAAAGATTGTTTTTCCCATAGAAAAGATAGTTTCTTCATAGATAAGATTGTTTTTCCCATAGAAAAGATAGTTTCTTGATAGATAAGATTGTTTTTCCCATAGAAAAGATAGTTTCTTTATAGAAAAGATTGTTTTTCCCATAGAAAAAATTGTTTCTTCATAGAAAAGATTGTTTTTCCCATAGAAAAGATAGTTTCTTCATAGATAAGATTGTTTTTCCCATAGAAAAGACAGTTTCTTCATAGCAAAGATTGTTTTTCCCATAGAAAAGATAGTTTCTTCATAGAAAAGATTGTTTCTCCCATAGAAAAGACTGTTTCTTTATAGAAAAGATTGTTTTTCCCATAGAAAAGACAGTTTCTTCATAGCAAAGATTGTTTTTCCCATAGAAAAGATAGTTTCTTCATAGAAAAGATAGTTTCTTCATAGAAAAGATTGTTTTTCCCATAGAAAAGATTGTTTCTCCCATAGAAAAGACTGTTTCTTCATAGAAAAGATTGTTTTTGCCCTAGAAAATATAGTTTCTTCATAGAAAAGATTGTTTTTCCCATCGAAAAGATAGTTTCTTTATAGAAAAGATTGTTTCTCCCATAGAAAAGATAGTTTCTTCATAGAAAAGATTGTTTCTCCCATAGAAAAGATCGTTTCTTCATATAAAAGATTGTTTTTCCCATAGAAAAGATAGTTTCTTTATAGAAAAGATTGTTTTTCCATAGAAAAGATAGTTTCTTTATAGAAAAGATTGTTTTTCCCATAAAAAAGATAGTTTCTTCATAGAAAAGATTGTTTTTCCCATAGAAAAGATAGTTTCTTCATAGATAAGATTGTTTTTCCCATAGAAAAGATAGTTTCTTTATAAAAAAGATTGTTTTTCCCATAGAAAAAATTGTTTCTTCATAGAAAAGATTGTTTTTCCCATAGAAAAGATAGTTTCTTCATAGATAAGATTGTTTTTCCCATAGAAAAGATAGTTTCTTCATAGAAAAGATTGTTTTTCCCATAGAAAAGATAGTTTCTTTATAGAAAAGATTGTTTTTCCCATAGAAAAGATAGTTTCCTCATAGAATAGATTGTTTTTCCCATAGAAAAGATAGTTTCTTTATAGAAAAGATTGTTTTTCCCATAGAAAAGACAGTTTCTTCATAGCAAAGATTGTTTTTCCCATAGAAAAGATTGTTTCTCCCATAGAAAAGACTGTTTCTTCATAGAAAAGATTGTTTTTGCCATAGAAAAGATTGTTTTTCCCATAGAAAAGATAGTTTCTTTATAGAAAAGATTGTTTCTCCCATAGAAAAGATAGTTTCTTCATAGAAAAGATTGTTTCTCCCATAGAAAAGATCGTTTCTTCATATAAAAGATTGTTTTTCCCATAGAAAAGATAGTTTCTTTATAGAAAAGATTGTTTTTCCCACAGAAAAGATAGTTTCTTCATAGAAAAGATTGTTTTTTCCATAGAAAAGATAGTTTCTTCATAGAAAAGATTGTTTTTCCCATAGAAAAGACAGTTTCTTCATAGCAAAGATTGTTTTTCCCATGTACTTATTTGATATAGCATAGTAACTCATATCATCTCAATATATATGTGCCAATGGGTTTTTGGCTAGCAACCAGCGTCGCCACGTTGGCGAAACGGATCATTGTGTTTGAGTCGTTCCAAGCCCAGGATGTGAAACACAAAGGGTGCCAAGTATGCGTATTTATAATAAACAAAAGGGGTAAATTAACGGGCATGTACGCAAAAGGATCATAGGATTACGAGTAAGAATGGTAACCGCAGACATGCATGTTTCTGGCTCATTAGCCGTCATCAGTGCGGCATAACCAAGAAGAGTATTGCACTTGGCTAGCAAAAGTGTTAGGTACTTGGGAGCAAAGGATGTTGGGGAAACATGTGTCAAGAAATACAAAAACAACGAACGCTCACACAGGAGTCCTTTTGCCATTTTGTGCTTTCGGATTATTGGGTGAGCAGCAATAAATTTGATAAGACTACTCTTTTAAGATTCTTTAATCCGAGCTCCCTAATGATAGCTGTAACATTGGCCGAAAGCTCGGAATAAAGAATCTTAAAAGAGTACTCTTATCAAATTTATTGCTGCTTTAGGAAAATCTTTATACATGATTCACTCATTCCTTTAAAGATCTGCATCAAAATCCGTTGCGTACTCTTAAAAATCCAAGCATACATAGGGACAGATAGACCGGTAAAAGCGACTTAACAATTTATAGTTGAAAACGATACAAATAACGAAAAAGAAAGTTGATATGGCAACAATGGTGCAGAGTGGGCGATATATGGTTTCGTTTAGGTAAGGCCACCATAGAGATATTATACAAGGCCACAGCCGAACTTTACTTTAACAAGCTGTGAACAAGAAAATCTGGCAACTATGGGTTTTACTTCCATATCCGATGTCCAAAATAGTTTATTTGTTGTGTGTTTTTAGTTTTATATCTTTTGTGTATTTTAGTTACTGTTAAAATTACTCATGTATATTGTAACGGGATAACCGTAAAGGAAGGGACCTTAATTTGAAAGATTGTTGTTGACAGTTGATTTTTAGTTGTTTGTAAAAAAATCAACTGACCATTTTAAATAATGTTTCTAGAAAATTCTAGAAACTTCTAAACACCCCTAGTAGAAATTTATCTTGGCGCGATATTGGCCAGATGTTGGAACCAATATTCGACAATATTGGAAATAGAAAAAAATGTTAACATTTTCCAATATACGTCCAATATTGGCGCAATATTGCACAATATTGCGCCAATATATAGCCAACTTTAGGCTACATTGGAAAGCGATATTGCCCCAATATTAGCCAATATTGATTTTCCAATGTAGCCTAAAATTGGCCCGCAATATTGGGCCAATATTGGCGCAATATTGGTAGCCACGATAGGTTACAACGGCGTGCCAATATTGGGGCTATATAGCACCAATATTGGTAGTCAATTTAGGGTTTTCACTGTCACACATTGGAAGCGAATATTGTGCCTATATTGGCAACCAATAAAACCCAAAATTGGGCGGCGAATATTGCGCCAATATTGGGCCGATATTGGCAGACCAATAAAACCCAAAATTGGGCGGCGAATATTGCGTCAATATTGGTGAAACATATAGCCGCAATATTGGTATACAATTCAGAGCTAATATTGGCAAAATATATAACCCCAATATTGATAATGAATATTGGGGTAATATCTCCAAAATATATTTCCCCAATGTTTCTAGCTCATATTGAGCCAATGTTGTTCTCACCTGGAAGTTCAAAAATTATACAATATTAACAACCAATATAAGCTATATATTGTATATATATATATATATATATATATATATACCGACTGATACTTAATAATGGCCTAGTATTGGTTTGTAAAAAATTCAAAAGCTATTTGTTTGTTAATAATAGACCAATTTGATGTACGTACTTAAACTGAAAAATAAATATCCACTGTAGTGTCGTCACCATGCATTATGTACCGAATATATAGGTATAGACAATGTAAAACAATTTGTTATATTAAATATTTAGCTTAAATTGGAAGTTAATATTTCCCTTTTGTGGTAATTGAGGAGGTGTGAAATATACAAATTAGTTAGTTTTTAATGGATTTATTAAAAACAAAATAGTAGTTTAACAAACAAATAACAAACCTTTGTAAGCTTAAAAAATGTTACTATTATATAACAACATACAAGAACACAATTACAAACAGGGTGTTGCATGTTCAAGAATCACCTGAAAATGTGAGCTTTTAACACCACGTCTAAGTAATCTCCCAAGGCGCTAAAAGATTTCCCATTCAAAATACACGCAAACTTTGATGATTTTTTTAAGAGTAAGTATATTATTAAACGAGCAATCCGATATTTTATCGAAACGATATATTTCAGAAACAAATTTCCTAAACAAAAATCACCTATGTGACGGAATGCTTTGAAGGTAAAATATTGACTTATTATTAAGTGATCGTGAAGAGAAATATTTTAAAAAACATATTAATTTGCGTATAATGCTTTCAGAGAGTACTTAAAAGTTCATATGAAGAAGTCAAATTTTCAGGGGATTCTTTTTTGGACTTTTCCAACATGATTTTGAGTCGGGAGCGAAAATAAAAGAGTAACTTTCTAAAAGAAGCATCCCAATATATCTAATATATGAACTGTTGAAAATATAATGAAATATTATTATTTTAATTATCTAAATGACAACCATAAGTTCAAAATTTATCTACGGTATAATGGGCTGGATATTATTTCGTTATATACGAGTATAATGTGTCACGTTTTTGAAATTTTCAAGTGTGGTATTAAATGTTTAAATTATATAACGAGAGTAGATAAGCACGTGTTCCTCTAAGGGTCTAAGTAAGAAAGCTTGTTTGTTTGTTTTGGAAGAATTAGTGTTAGGTATCAGATTACCATGGGAAATATTCCAAAACTCTAATTAAGAAAAGAAATATAAATATGTCTTAAAAAGTTTTAGTTGTAGTCGTGACAGAGAGTTCTGTGAATAAAGATATATTCTTTTCTCTTGCGGTTTAAATAAAATAAAGTTAAATTAAAGCAGTGAAATTAATTCGTTTTAATCTTCAAGCCCCCATAAATAATAATAAATATCAATGAATGGGCACACCCTGCATATAATTCACATAAAGGGAAATATAACTAACTAAATAACACTTTTTTAGAGTAATAAAAACATTGTAAATTATACAAAAATAAGAAAAACTCAGAAATTCGTGGCAATAAACATAATTGCACAATACCAATTCTGACAAGTGAAAATATGTTTAAAACAACATAGCTGGTATGATTGGAATACAAAAAAATGAATAATCCTTTTGCAAAAACCTACTACGCAAGTAACACATATCCTACAACGCGATAAAAATATTAATTTATACTTTACGTATTATATCCTGCTAATGCACATTACCACACTGCTCAAATCCCATATTGTATTACAATTACAAATCTGAATCGTTACTTTCCATTAGAGTCGACGACAGCGGTGTATCACTACCTCTTGAAGATGTGGTGGAATTTCCTGAAGAAAAAGACGGAGTAGAAGTACCTAAAACAATAATTAGAAAACTTACTAGATAATTTGCATAAAATCAACCATGAGAAATTGTTAAATAGCATATGTTTGGGAATATTTTAAGCTGATTGTCGACCCTGCTTTCTCCATTTGCGTGAAGTTTATAGGTACAAAACATTATCAAGTAATTTTAAACTCACCATGTTCTTTCGTTGATCTCTTTCTTCTGCCTCCATCACGATCACCAGATGTTGCCAGTACTGACGAAATTCTTTTTAGTATAACAATATCATCTACGTCGTTGTAACGTGTTTTAACAGCTGCCAATATAACCTTGTAGAGCTGTAATTTCGAAAAACCACCGCTAAATTCGAGGCTGAGTTCTTTAGACAACGTTTTACGCAATATATTCGAAATTAGGTTGTTCATGTCTTTTCGTCCAACAAGTGAGACACAAGCAAGCTAAAACACAACAAAGAAAGAATTCATAATTATTGAAGTAACATCATAATCGAATTCAGTTGTATGTATAATCCATAAAATATACTCACCACTTTTTGGAAAAATTCATTATTTTGAAGCTTCAATTCAACATCCTAAAGCTTTTCTTCAGAATGCATGGGGAACATTGAAGCTATTTCAACATCTTCTTGTGAAATAGTACTTTTCGCTATAGCTATGTTCGAAGTTGACAATTGTTCACGCAGACCCCTTAGTTCACATTGAATGCCACCAAGTATTTTCCCTGTCTTTCCATAACATTGGATACCTTCTGCACAAAATCTGAAAATAAAATCATTGTTAGCTATTTGTATACCTGTAATAACAGTAAAAGTTACTGTCCAAATTGAGCATTACCATTGAAACAATCAGCTGTTAAACATATATTGCCAGTAGCAAAGGACCCATCTGCATAGTTCGAAAAATTTCTTTTTCCATGTTTGGAGGAACAACCAACCGATCTGTATAATACTTTTCTTCAAAGTAGTGGACATGCAGGTAGGTACAATAGTATCCCAATGTACATTTTCCTGCTCGAAATGCTCGGCAGTAGCTATAGTAGTGCAATAGTGGACATTGCACATTAGGGCATCTGTTGTTCAAATAAGCGGGACATAATCTAAAATATATATTATATGATTGATCAACTTTATACAAAATCCCCTTTTGAATGAGAATAATAAAATCGAAATAACTTTCAATGGCATACTTTCCTAATTACTACTACTAGTTGAAGAAGCTAAGAATTAGTATGTAGGTGGAACTTCTTTCAGGTGTGCTTGCTTGTTTGTTGGTTGTAAATTTATGAACAAAAGAGTAAGTTAGTTTTAATACTAGAGGTTTCTTTTTCGTGAATGCTTGTGTTCAAATGATAGCTTAAAGAGGGTGATGGATTTAATTACACACTTGAAAATAATTCCTGAAGAGCTGATTTCATTGCCCGATTACACTACTAATGGTCTAACTAAACAGATGTTTAAGACTGATATTTTTCTTGGTAGATACCTACCTATGTATTAAACAAATTCAAATAATGCTACTAATCCTACCAAATGATTTAGCACTCAGTACCTATGCTACAATACAGTAAAATAGTAATTTTCAACATAAACATTATAGGGTGATTAAAAAAAAGATAATTTTTTTATTCTTACACTGTTAGAAATGTCTGTAAATTTGCATTATAAACTTAAGGTAATTTTAAATACAGGTACTTCAATTATTTTTCCAAGTACTTATGTAGTTTAAATTTACTGTAGCCACTTTGTAAATCTGATTTATATTACAATCGTACAATAATTTTGCAAAACAGTTTTAAAATTCAAGTTAAATTAAATTAAAATTAAATTTTAGCCTCTAAGGACTTTAAAATTAATAGAATACACGTAATTTTAATGTGTAGAATTATACTAATTTTCGAAAACATACTGCAAAGAGTGGTTTTTTTTAATTAAGTTTTTTAATGGTTGATGTTAATTTGTTTGATTGGAAGACCAGCTACAAGAAGCAAAAAAAATATATTTTTCTACAACTGTGCGTAAAGTATTACCTTTACGCACGGTTTAAGGTTCGTAAAGTTTAACTTTTTTCACTAGTGAAAAAAAAAGTTTTTTTTCCACTAGTGAAAAAATGTAAAATAAGCACTGTTTTGTATAAGATTATGCAAATAATTTTACGACTCTTATTGGCTGAGATTGTAAGGTGTTTACCTTCTACCCAGATGACTCGGGTTCAATTCCGGGTAAGGAAACTTTTTTTTTTATTATTTAATTGTGTAAATATATTTAATTATTAAATTATTGCAGTTTAATACATACAAAACTAGATATTATATTTAGTAATTTTTAATTTGATTTTTAATATGATTTTTAATTCGGTTGTAGAAAAAATATTGTATGCAACTCGTGCGTAAATGTTCCTTTTTTGACTCATATGATTGTCGCATTCGCCCGCGGCTCATGCGACAACATTCACATTCGTCAAAAAAGGTCACTTTACGCACTAGGTAGTTGCATAAATAACTATTTTGTTCATTTATTTTTGTGTAATAGTAGCAGATATCTTGAGTTTCTACTTATATAGTTACTTTAACGATATAATTATAATTTTGTTTAAAGTTCTTTGAAATTTGTTAATTAAATTGGAATTTTTCGAAATATTAATCAAAAAATTGGTGTGTATTGAATTTTGACGATAAATATCTTTTTTGTTTTTCTCCTCAAATTCATATTATCAGTTTAAGAATTCAAAGATTAGATTTTATATTTGTATTGAATTGCATTATTGTTTTGCTAACAAAATATTTTATACCTGGCTCTAATTTAGATATTTTGTGAATACATAAATAGTCCAGGTAGACAGTAGTTTTATGGATTAGCATTTGTTTATCTTTTAACCGTAATAAAACGAACGGTTTGGTTTTCTCAAGAAAATTCATTTAATAAAGAAACAATAATTTCAGTGAAAAACTTTATAAAGTAAAATATATAGACTTAATTAATTATACTAAAAAGTAATAATAAACAGAAAAAATTCAATTGAATCGTAAGATAATCTTCTAGCTTTTTTAATAGCTGTTTTTTGTTACAAATATTTTTGCAGTTTAGTTCTTTTTTTAGGTCACATATCATGAAAATATTTTAAGCTTTTAATTCCTTTTTTTACATATCAATCATGGATATCAATCCATAAGGAAAGACAAAACTAGAAGAGATCAAAAAACGGACTGGCAATTTCTTTGATATTAAGGTGAAATTACTATCCGACAAACTGGCACAAAATTCCATCATGAGCCATCATAAAAATTCTATTATAAGTCTTTTGTTCTACAGATTGCATTAATTGTTAAATAAAAAACTTGTTACATTATAGGTATTAAATATTATGAAAATTAAGTGTATTAAATAATTATATTAAAAATTATAATAAATTAACGTGACTATTCTTTTAATCTACCAATTTTTAAAAATAAAAATTCCACCTTTACGCTATACGAAAATTAATAATTATATACTTACAGTTAACAAATCAAAAAAAAATATTCAATATTATAAAATTCTCAGTTTTATGTAAAGATATATAGAATAGTGTATGTAAAATTACAGCCCTTGTTGTAAAAGTTAATAATCAGTATTGTAATTTATAATGTAAATACAGAGGCAACTTTGAAAATTACAGTAACTGCTATTGAAATTTAAAGTGCGCCAACTGAAATATTAAATGTTGCTTGCTGGTAAAATTCATACCTGTTTGTAAGAGGAAAAAAACGATCATAATTTTTTTAATCACTCTATATCAACAATAATTAATAAATATACTATCGTTTTCAGCAAACGTATTACCTACTAATTAAATCCAAAAATAGAAAATGGGCATTCAGCAGTTGTTTGGAAATATATTTCTAGTAAATTTACGTAAATAACATACACACAATATGGCGACCTAACAGTTTAAAATTATATCTACTCACCTTTTACTGGTGTCCATATTCACTAACACACGAACTGATTATATTGTCTAATTATTAATTAAAACTGTAACCAAAAACGCTAAAATAGTTATAACCAAATACGCACTAAAATATTACTCCAATTCTAATGGACAGCCTAAGTCTGACGTCACAGCGATGGGCGGATCTGTTTTCGGCTCCAAACATTCTCGTTGTCAATGTTAAATCCTCATAAGGAATTTTTCTTTTAGTGTTTTTGTAAATATTGTGATAAAATAAGACTTTTCAGTTGGATATATTGTTAAAGGAACTTGTTATTTAAGTGTTTTTTAATCGTTTTTGCCCAGGTCAGTTAATGTAACGTATTAATTCTGCTTTAAACTTGTTTGAGGTTATGTCTGTTTAAGTTTTGCAGTACCTTTTTGTTTGTTTTATTTTCAGATCCATTTGTTGTTAAGAATATAATGGCTTTTAAATATGTTCTTAAACTTTCTAGCATCAATGCTTTTATAGATGACAACAAAATTATAAAAAAAAGGGTGAAAACGCCTTAGAATCCAGTCATGTGAAAAAAAATGGACTTTGACTCTGATTTTCAGATTATCAGAGGAGAAATATTTGCCAGTATGAAAGACAAAAGTTACAAGGTATCTATGACTGCCAGCAACTTTGGAGCTATAATTGCAGCGTGTAGGAGTAACAGATTCCCAGTTAGTTTGTTCAACACATTTTTAGGTGAGTAACAAATCATATATCTATTACTTTTGTCATAGATGTTATAAATAATTTGATAATTGCTCCTCTGTGTAATTTTTTAAAAAGTAGTCCTTTCAAAAACGGTATTTTATTAATATATAGCATTTTCTTACTTTAGTTAAATTTGACATACATTTTTTATTATAATTAATTTATTATTTTTCTAGGTGAATACAATTTGGATGGTATCAAAGCAATCCAGTGGGGTAGAACTTATGAAAAAGATGCTGTAGATCATTTGACGCAGGTTTATGATTTAAATATTCGGTCAACTGGAGTATGGCTAACAAATTCAGGACTTTTGGTGCTAGCCCTGATGGAATAATTGATGAAGAAGAAGCCATTGTGAAAGTAAAATGCCCATATTCCTTTATAAATGATCAGTTGTCCGAAAAATTGAAGAATTATAATAAATATATAATCTTTTATGACGATAAGGGTAACATGTTCTTAAATACAAATCACAATTATTATCACCAAATTAAGGAGCTTTACATATTTTAAAAAAGAAAAAATGTTACTTATGTATTTATACATTGAAAGAACTAGTTGTGACAATTGTAGACTTTGATGAATCATGGAAAGAAACCATTTCACTCTTGGAAAATTTCTACATAGAACATTACTTATCAAAGTTGTTAGAAAATTGAATAATTTAAGAAATTTGTAAAATTGTTAAGATAATTAGTAAAAAAATCATAAATAAAAAAATAAATTAAAAGTATCATATATATCATGTATATTTTAAAATAATCTTAAAATGTAGCCTATATGAATGTAAAAATTACTAAATTGATAAAAATTTTAAAACTTTAACTGTATATGTGCAATGTTATTTTGTCAATAAAGATTTTTTTAAACAAACTTTTAAATTGGTGTATTGAATGTACTATAGTTGTTTTTCTGTAGATGTTACAATAAAACTTGTAAGTAAAATAAACTAAAACAATGCTTGTGGTTTAATATTTTTTAATGATTGTAAAAACTGTACTGCAGGAAATATATTGCTTAAAAAAAAATATTTGTAACTCCAAATTATATCTCGTCCTTCAATAATACTCCTCAACTTCTTTAATTGGGGGTATTGAAAGTTTGTGAGGGTTGCACACAATTGAAATTTGTAATATATAATATGATGGAACTTGCTGCAGAATATTATAACACTCAGTCAGAGGGTTCTTTACAGTTCGCTTCCTAAAAAAAGTGGTTGATTAGACTAATGGATTTTCTGCAACAAAATTCATACCTTTTTTCTGGTGATTTTATATTAAACTTCTTCTGAACATTGAAATTAAATAAAGTTGGTCCATTCTTTATTTAAGAAGTGATAATCACACACAAATTCACTTGGATCTCTATCTTTTCTTCTGTAAATACATAAATTTAAAACATAAATCTTTTAAAGTGAATGTTAGCATTTTTTTACCTCATGAGAGAAATCCATCTATTCCTCCGGTCTTATTTTTTGGGTACCGAGAAATGTTACATGGATGCTTTAAACTGTAATGTTTACAGTCTGAAACAAAGCACATACCCATTGAAGCAGTATTAGATTTTAAAACCCTAAAAACGAATGTATTTATACTCGAAAAGTCAACAAAAATTAAATAGACATAACCTCAAACAAGTTTAAAGCAGAATTAATACGTTACATTAACTCACCTGGGCAAAAACGATTAAAAAACACTTAAATAACAAGTTCCTTTAACAATATATCCAACTGAAAAGTCTTATTTTATCACAATATTTACAAAAACACTAAAAGAAAAATTCCTTATGAGGATTTAACATTGACAACGAGAATGTTTGGAGCCGAAAACAGATCCGCCCATCGCTGTGACGTCACGACTTAGGCAGTCTATTGAAAGGAAATAATTTACCGTTCACACCGGTCAGCAACAAGTTAAGTATAAAAGTGGAAAGTGGTTATTTGATATTTGACCGACACAAACCGAGAAACGCCCGAACGGCCCAAACGCAGACACCTCTCACACTGTTGCCATGCCAGAGCGAAATAAAACGGTAGAACAGATTCTAACAGATTAATTGCATGATCCTCCTTTTATCACAAATGTAATAAAAATTTGGGTGAGAGTTATTTGGACGTAAATTTACGAATAAGCTATGAGACATTCAGATTAGGTTTTATTAATCATCGTATCATTCAAAATATTACTATTTTGGATTTTATCTTAGACGAAGTTGTGCCTACAATTGTACGATCTCTGGCAGCACTGCGAGTTCAAAATACTTTTGTTAAGGTTTTGAAACAGTGTTGCCACCTTCGATCAAAATTGAATAAATATCCATTTCATATGTAACTTCATCATATTTTGTCAACATTTTCTATATACTTATAAATGAGGTTTGAACTAAGACATGCTTTTTGCAAACTGATTTCTTTCAAATTGTATGTACCTAGGTAGGTTGTAATTTAATGACATATCATTGCTGAGAAATTATAGCTATAGACCTTCTGCGTCTATCGGTATATACGGGTCATAAGTACGTAGGTTAGGTATCAATCGTCAATACAGAAACTGAAAGTGTCTTCAATACCTAACTACCTACGTCTAATTTCATAGAACATAGCGATTGGGGCAATGAAATAACCATTAAAAGTAAAAATAAAAATTTAATTTCAATGACAACGCCCACGAAGTACCTAGGTATAATGTGGCAATGCTGTAAATTCATAAAATATTGTCTTAATATAATGTAAAATCACCTATGACCGGAAATATAAGATCATTATAATCTCCAATTGATATTACCTTTACGCACGGTTTAAGGTTAATAAAGTTTTACTTTTTTTCACTACTTATTAAAAACAAAAGTTTTTTTTTCACTAGTTAAAACAAGTAAAAAAAGCACTGTCTTTAATAAGATTAGCCGAGGGTCTAAAGTGCATACCTTCCACCTAGATGGCTCGGGTTCAATTCCGGGTAGGGAAAATTTTTTTTATTATTTATTTGTGTAAATATATTTAATTGTTAAATTATTGTGTGTGTAGCAGTAAAAACATTACAAAATATTCAAAAAATGTCCTGTCGGCATATTTCTCTGACAAATTAAAAGTTTTAAAACCAAATATACTACCTGGTCTGTGTACTTCATGTTAAAATCTACTCTAACAATTAAAAATAATATTGATATTTCAAAATACCATAAAATAGTTGCTTATTTAAAAAATAAAAACAATAATTTCTTTTGTTTTTATTTTGTATTATTTTTAAATTAAATAAAATGTTCGATTGAAAATAACTTTTAACACGAGTTAAACAAAATGGCGTTTCATAACGAGTTCCGTACAAGATTTTTTCGCACTAGTGCGTAAAAAAAATCAGACCTATGCTTGTATTTCTTGTAAAAAAATTCGGTTGTAGAAAAAATATTGTATGCAACTCGTGCGTAAAGGTTCCTTTTTTGACTCATGTGATTGTCGCATTCACCTGCGGCTCATGCGACAACATTCACATTCGTCAATAAAGGTCACTTTACGCACTAGTTGCATAAATAACTGTTATTTTAATTGATGGATTTCCAATATAAATTAAACTTTTAAATTTATTTATTGTTATCCCAAGGAAATAGGTGCTCGTTCCAACATTTGATTGTACCTACAATTTTTGCACTTATAATGTTGTCTATTGAATTTGGATCATATAGTCGTTATTGAAAGTATATATCTTTAATAATATTTAATTTTTTGTAATAATTATTGGTAAATTTTGCTTTTAACGGAAACGGCACCGCATGCTTTATAATACCTGAATCATAAATAACCTTTAAATTGTAATAAAATGTGTTTGCAAGTAGTCCTTTATCTCAATTGGAGGTATAATATTGGGTCGCAATGTAGGCGCAATATAGAAAGTTCGTTGGTTTATCAATATTTTGTTTCACCAATATTTAGCCAATATCTTGCCAATATTGATTCCAATATAAAATTTCCATTTTAAACCAATATTGGCTACAATACAGTTTTAGACATAACCACCAATATTGTTGAAAATAGTCTTTATAGTAATATTGGCCAAACGTTGGTTTGCCTGTGTATACATAATATTGTCACAGTATTGGGTCGCAATGTAGGCGCAATATAGGAAGTTCGTTGGTTCATCAATATTTTGTTCAACCAATATTTAGCCAAAATTCCGCCAATATTGATTCCCAATAACGGCCAATGTAAAACTTTCATTTTAAACCAATATTGGCTACAATACAGTTTTATACATAACCACCAATATTGTTGAAAATAGTCTTTATAGTAATATTGGCCAAACGTCGGCTTGCCAATGTATACATAATATTGTCACAGTATTGGGTCGCAATGTAGGCGCAATATAGGAAGTTCGTTGGTTCATCAATATTTTGTTCAACCAATATTTAGCCAATATTCCGCCAATATTGATTCCCAATAACGGCCAATATAAAACTTCCATTTTAAACCAATGTTGGCTACAATACAGTTTTATACATAACCACCAATATTGTTTAAAATAGTCTTTATAGTAATATTGGTCCAACGTTGGCTTGCCAATGTATACATAATATTGTTACAATATTGGGTCGCAATGTAAGCGCAATATAGGAAGTTCGTTGGTTCATCAATATTTTGTTCAACCAATATTTAGCCAATATTCCGCCAATATTGGTTCCCAATAACGGCCAATATAAAACGTCCATTTTAAACCAATATTGGATACAATACGGTTTTATACATAACCGCCAACATCATTGAAAATGTTCTCTAGTTATATTGGCCAAACGTTGGCTTGTCAATCTGTACATAATATTGTGTCACAATATTGGGTTTATATTGATCGCAATATAGGCCCAATATTGGCAGTTCATTGGTTTATCAATATTTCGCTTAACCAATATTTAGCCAATATTCCACCAATATTGGTTGCCAATGCCAAGGCAATATTACAAAAAAAGCTGGAGCCTATATATATCCAATATTGGTTATATATTGGCAATATTGATCAATATTGCACCAATGTCTGGCCAACATTCGCAACCGAATCTTGGCGGTATATTCATTATCAATATTGGCCCAATATTGGCTAAATATTGATATTGTGCACCAATATAGCGCCAAGATTTTAATATTGGCGCGAGGTTGCGCCGATATATATCCAACATTCGGTTCTACTAGGGACACTGACTAGATTAAATAATGCTGTATATAAGGGGATGCATGGGCAGTTTAAGTCAGTTCGAGTCAAGTGTTCACAAGAGTTCATTGTATTGTCAAGTAGTTAGACGTTATCCAGCAGAGTTCAGTGTATCTTAACAATTTTGTAAATAAATTGTGTAAAAAGCCCCCATAAGTGTTTCAAATTGGTGTCAGGTGTGGGGTGAAGATACAAGAATGCCTGGAAAAAAGATAAATGAACTATTGGTGGCAGAGCTCAGAAGAGAGCTTGAAGAATTAGAGTTGGAAACTACTGGGAGCAAATCCGTATTGTTGAGAAGGCTCCGTGAATACTACGTAAATAATAATTTGGACCCTGACGCTGTGGAATACGAAGACCCAGTTCAAAAAGCAAATTCTGAACTAGCGCAACAACTTTCACTGCAACATGAGGAGCTATCACAAAGAATGACGAGGCAGCAAGAAGAACAGACGCAACAACTGTCCCAGCTGAAAGAGGAGCTATCAGGACGAATGACGAGCCAACAAGAGGAGCTATCCAGTCAGATGAAGAGCCAACAAGAGGAGCTATCACAGCGAATGACGAACCAACAAGAGGAGCTATCCAGTCAGATAAGAAGCCAGCGCGAAGAGGTGTCCCAGCTATCACAACGGATGTCTACCCTACCAGAAGAGTTATCCAGTTCCTTCTCCCAGCAAATATCACACCTTCGTGACGAGCAAAATCAGCAAGTTGCCAACTTGAATCAGCAGGTAGACAACTTGAATCAGCAAGTGGACAACATGAATCAGCAAGTGACCAACATGCGAGACGAGCAAAATCAGCAGGTGGCCAACTTCAGAGACGAGATCAACCAGCAAGTGCAGTCCGAGATAGAAAAGCTTAAACATGAACTGGAAGCTTGTCTACAAAACCAAACCATCCACCACGGCGACGGAGATGCAGGAAGGATGGAAACCTGCCACGCAGACGTCGAACGAAGAAGAAACGAGGAGACGACCCAGGTGCGAACGACAATGAAACCCCCGACCTTCGACGGGAAGACTTCCTGGCCAAATTACCTGAAACAATTCAACGCAGCGGCCAGAGCTAATGGATGGTCATCCCAGGAGAAAGCATTGTCCCTAACCGTAGCTCTGCGAGGCGAAGCTTTAGACGTCTTGCAATCATTGACACCGGATGAAGCTGACAAATTCAAATTATTGGTGAATCGTCTAGAGATGCGTTATGGTCAAACTCATCTACAACCGGTGTACCGAATGTAGTTAAAGAGCCGAAAACAGAAAAATGGAGAAACTATCCAGGAATTTGAAGCGGATGTAGCAAGAATGGTACAACTTGCGTATTCAAATGCAGCGGAGGATTTCCTGGAGTGCCTAGCAGTCCAAACCTTCACCGATGGTCTTCGAGACGTCGAGTTGAAGCGCGCTGTACGGTTAGCGCAGCCGAAGACTCTTGTGGACGCCTTGACCATTGCCCTGGAGTTTGAGGCGGCGACGGAGGCCTCACGTGGAGTTGCTCGACTAAGGGAAATCACCGGTAACTACGACCATGCCGTTCATTCCGTTAGCGACGTTGAAGCGGTAGTAGAGAGATTAATGAAGTTATCTCCAAGAAGAAGGCGCCAAGTGAGATGCTGGAACTGCGGAGAACTAGGCCATATAAGAAATACTTGCCCCCAAAAAGAAAAATCTTCTGCTGAAGTACCCCAGCAGCAGGAAAACTAGAACGGGTCGACTCCTGGAGGGCGAAATCGACCCCAAACATTCCCGAAGCCCCTCACACCATTAAATTGGCAACTCTGCGACATCACGTGGACAGCTTATATGTGGATGGCCTCCTTGATGGGAAGAATATTAGCATGCTGGTAGACACTGGAGCTACAAAAACGATCGTCCGACCAACCATCATTATGCGAAATAAGATGTTGCCTACCAGTTGGAGACTGCGTACCGCTACCGGAGATTCTGCTAGAGTCTACGGTGAGATACAGGTGACGCTACAGTTTGGTTCAACCTCTCTTGTTCACTCAGTGCTGGTGGCTGACGTTGATGAAAATGTTGTTCTGGGCATGGATGTTATGCTCCACTGTGGTTTTCATTTGGATCTTCGCCAACGTATCCTTCGTACTGGTAATGAAGAAATATTCCTGCACCGAAAACAAGTTGACAATGCCTCGATTAAGCTAATCGATGATATCGAACTTCCGGCAAGCTGCGAATGTGTCGTCACAGCGCGGTTGGATGGACTGGAGCCAGATAGTGCCCCAGCCATGATAGAGCCGAAGAACCATGACCATGAATTGGGAAAAGGACTCCTTGTGGGTAAGACTCTTGTTAGATCCTTCAAAGAGGTACCCATCCGAGTTATCAACTTGAACGATCATCCAGTTCTTCTCCGAAAGGACACGGAAATGGGAAGTTTAGAACCAGTAATGGCCATAATTCACAAGATAAATGTTACGGAAACAGATGAGACCAACGAAATTGAACAATTAATGACAAAATTAGACCCCTCTTTGTCAAAATTAGAAAAGAAACAGGTAAGAGATCTACTTTATCGTTATAAACCTGTATTTGGTTCTAAAAGTAAACTTGGAAGAACTGATGTTGTCCAACATAAAATTGACACTGGCGATGCACGTCCGATTCGACAGGTACCCCGAAGGATGGCTCAAGTTAAGAAGGAAGAAGCAGATAAAGCCCTTAAAGAAATGATTCATAATGGCATAGTCGAACCATCCAGTAGTCCGTGGGCTTCTCCTGTGGTATTAGTGAGAAAGAAAGACGGATCAATGCGGTTTTGTGTCGACTATCGAAAGCTAAATGATGTCACTAAGAAGGACAGTTATCCTCTGCCAAGGATTGATGATGCCCTCGACGCTTTGGCGGGTTCTACTCTGTTTTCTACCTTGGACCTTAAAAGCGGATACTGGCAAGTTAAAATGAATCCTGCAGACAAAGAAAAGACTGCCTTTACCAGTGGATCAGGGTTATGGCAATTCACGGTCCTTCCATTTGGCCTCTGTAATGCTCCTGCGACGTTTGAACGACTAATGGAGAACATCCTGCGGGGTTTGTCATGGGAAACTTATCTAGTTTATCTAGACGACATCATCATAATGGGTAAGACCTTTAAGGAACATTTATCTAACCTGGAAGAAGTTTTTAAAAGATTACAGAACGCTAATCTAACATTGAATGTTAAGAAATGCCACTTGTTCCAGAGACAGGTCAACTATTTAGGACATAACGTAAGCAAGGATGGCGTTGCTGTTGACCCCGCTAAGATACAAGCCGTTTAGGAATGGCCAATCCCTATCGACAAACATCAGCTCCGGAGTTTCTTGGGTCTTTGTTCCTATTACCGACGATATGTCAAGAATTTTGGAGACATCGCCAAACCCTTGACACGTTTGACAGAACAAGATAAGTCCTTCTGTTAGGATCAGGAATGTCAAAAGGCGTTTGAAATATTGAAGAAACAGCTTACGTCAGCACCTGTTCTTGCTTATCCACTTCCTGATGGTAAGCTTATTCTGGACACCGACGCCAGCAATGTGGGAATTGGAGCCGTCTTGTCACAGCTACAAGACGGTAAGGAAAGAGTGGTTGGTTACTTCAGCAAAACTTTATCGAAAGCTGAAAAGAACTACTGTGTAACTCGGAGGGAACTGTTAGCAATTGTAAAATCCGTCGAACACTTTTATAAATATCTGTATGGCAGAAAATTCCTGATCAGAACAGACCATGCTAGTTTAAAGTGGCTACTTAGCAGAACGAGGAAAAACTTGCCTTAGTTAAGGTTGTGCCAGGAGACGAGAGCTCTATGCTAGAGGAACAACAAGAAAACGATCCCGTTCTGAGAAAGATTAGGGAGTGGAAGAGAATGGACCGTCGTCCGTTGTGGAGAGAGATATCCTCATCCTCTCCTGCTTTAAAAGCATACTGGTCACAATGGAACTCTTTAATTTTGGACGGAGGGCTCGTTAAAAGACTTGTAGAAAATTCCGAGGGCACAGAAACAAGGAAACAAATAGTGGTCCCAAGAAATGCTGTACCGGAAATTTTAAAACAGATGCATAATGATAGTTCTGGAGGACATCTGGGTATCACGAAAACGCTGCAAAAGATCCGAGATAGATTTTACTGGGTAAATTGCACTAATGATGTTAAAGATTGGTGTCGTAAATGCACTACATGTGCTGCCAGTAACGGTCCGCACCGAAAACCGAAGGCGGAAATGCAGCAATACCTGGTTGGAAGTCCTTTTGAAAGAATCGCAGTAAATGTATTGGGGCCACTTCCACAGACCGATGTAGGAAACAAGTACATCTTTGTTGTAATAGACTACTTCACTAAATGGGTTGAAGCATATGCAGTTCCCAATCAGAAAGCTACCACTTTAGCAGATATATTGGTTGAAGAATTCGTAAGCCGATTTGGGGTACCATTAGAATTACATTCAGACCAAGGAAGAAATTTTGAGAGCAAGCTGTTTCAAAAAGTTTGCCAAAGATTAGGCATCCACAAAACGAGAACCACAGCGATGCACCCTCAGTCTGATGGAATGGTGGAACGAATGAACCGGACTATAACCAACTATCTGTCAAAGGTGGTGTCAGATTGTCAGAGGGATTGGGATCGACATATTCCACTATTTCTAATGGCAATTCGATCGGCCATCAACGAATCAACTGGCCAAACGCCTGCGAAGGTCCTGTTCGGTAGAGAAATGAGGCTACCATGTGACTTGGTGTTTGGTTGTAAACCTGGTGAAGAAATGGCACGTGAACAATATGTCACTGACCTTCAGAATCGAATGGAAAATATACACAACCTGGTGCGTGGAAAACTACAATTATCTAGTGATCGGATGAAGAGGTACTATGACACACGGACAATGGAAAAGAGTTACCAAGTTGGAGATTTAGTCTGGCTCTATAACTCCCGACGGCGTCGAGGTATTTGTCCCAAATTACAAAAGAACTGGGAAGGTCCTTACACCATCAGGAAGAAGATTAACGATGTCATTTATCGGATCGTGAAAATTCCCAGAGGGAAACCCGTCGTGGTCCATCATGATCGTTTGGCGCCTTACCAGGGAAACCACAGTGGAGATGCGCAGCAACTCCAAGAAGATGGTTTGGCTGGCTCAGGGAGTGTGCGGGATTCAAATGTAGGAAATAACATTCCAGGAGGAATGAATCTAAGGAGGGGGCAGTGTAACGGGATAACCGTAAAGGAAGGGACCTTAATTTGAAAGATTGTTGTTGACAGTTGATTTTTAGTTGTTTGTAAAAAAATCAACTGACCATTTTAAATAATGTTTCTAGAAAATTCTAGAAACTTCGAAACACACTGACTAGATTAAATAATGCTGTATATAAGGGGATGCATGGGCAGTTTAAGTCAGTTCGAGTCAAGTGTTCACAAGAGTTCATTGTATTGTCAAGTAGTTAGACGTTATCCAGCAGAGTTCAGTGTATCTTAACAATTTTGTAAATAAATTGTGTAAAAAGCCCCCATAAGTGTTTCAATATTAACATTTTTGACACTTGTATTATAATTTTAAGTTAAAAACAATGGTTAGCTGTGCTGCTTGCGGTTGTTCGAAAACACCAAAACAAAAAGAATTAGGAACTATATATAAATACCTATGTCATTTAAAATTCAAGAATAGTAAATTCTTTATGATAATGTTATTAAATGCTGTAGCATTAATTTAAGTTTATCTTATTTAAATTTTTGATTCTAATTGGATTATCAATGTAATATCAATTTTAGTTTCCCCAAGAATTATGTTCAGCGAGAAGTATGGATTAACTTTGTAAATAAACCAGAGTTGATACCTGCAAAAACTAGTGTTTTGTTTTCTTACCATTTTACAAAGGAATGTTTTGATCGATCCTCAAACTTAATAGTCCGATTGCTACCAAATGCTATTCCAACAATCGAAATAGATCGCCTAAAGCATGTAAGTTTAAATAAGTATAAGTTCTAATCAATTTATGCTTGTTCTAATTGTAGGAGAGAACTTTCAATGAAGTTCAAAGAAAAGAAAAGAACAGCGTTTTGTTAACATTCATGGAAGTAGACAGTTCTACACCTAGGCATTCAACCCTTTCATCAAGTCCATCAGTGTCAGCTGTAAGGGAAGACATTCAGGATACTCCTCGAAAAAGAACACTCAAAGATATTTTGAAGAGTCGAAAAATAAGAAAGTTGCAAAAGATCATATGGCGTCAAAAACAGAGAATATCTTCTCTAAAGTCTTTAACGGCACAACTAAAAAAACAAAATTTGTTACTACAAGAGCAAGAAAATGTTCTCTTAGAACAGTTTGGATCAAATAAAAACATAATTGAAAGATTATTCCAGAAAACTTCAGGAAAAAAAGTAAGAAAGAAGTTTGAATATTCAGTTAGGATTTTTGCAATAACTTTACATTTTCTGTCACCGAAAGGTTATAATTATGTACGAGAAAAATTTCAAAATTCTTTACCTCATCCAAAGACCTTGGCAAAATGATATTCATCTATTGATGCTGAACCTTGCTTCACTTCTGAAGCATTTGATTTTTTAAAATTAAAAGTTTCAAATTCAAACAAAAAGCTTATCTTTTCTTTAGTATTCGACGAAATTTCAATTAGAAAACACTTAGAGCATGCTGGGGATAAATAAATAAATGAAATAAAAAATAAATATTAATTGCGGTAACAATTTAGAAGGTGATGGAATAGAATTAGCTTCGCAAGCATTAGTTTTTATGTTAGTTAGCATTAACGAATCATGGAAATTACCACTTGTCAAGTGATCAAAAAGTTTCCTTACTGCAGCAAGTATTGACGTTACTAAAAAACGAAGGGGTTGTTGTAGCAAACATTACCCTTGATGGATGTGCAACTAATTTTAGTATGTGTAACTTATTAAATTGTACTTGTGCAGACTGATTTTATGTATGACAACAAATATTTTTTGTTAATAGACCCTGTTCATATGTTAAAATTAGTGAGAAACTGTTTTGCTGAAAAACATAAATTCATTGATAAAAATAATGAAATTATAGATTTTAAATATGTTGTCAAGCTAAATGATCTGCAAGAGTCAGAAGGTCTTCATTTGGGGACAAAATTAAGGAGGCATCATACATACTTCTTTAAACAAAAAATGAAGGTTAAATTGACTACCCAACTACTCAGCCAGTCTGTCTCAGATGCATTACTGTATTGTAGGGATGAATTAAAATTAGAAGATTTTAAGGATTGTGGTGCTACTGCTAAATTTATATCCATAATAAATAATTGCTTTGATATTCTCAATTCACATAAGGTATCAGACTTTGGTTTTAAACAGGCTGTATGTGCGAATAATATTAAGAGTATCAAAGCATTTAATGTAGATTTACAGAAGTACCTCAATGACTTAAAATTTATGAATGGGCAATTTGTTCTTGACTCTCCAAGAAAAACTGGTTTCGTAGGATTAATCATGGGAGTTAATACTGCAATAGGGCTCTACGAAGAAGTTATTGTAAACCAACAATTTAAGTTATTTAGAACTTAAAGATTAAGTTACGAATAATATGTATTTTAATTTTAAAACAGATTTTTTTCGTGAATTTTTAATAAACTACTTTTTAAATCTGCATATTTTATTTTATGTCTGTCAACACACGCGCCATTGCTGCAACGGAAGCAGTCATCCGCCATATGCAACAGCCATCTTGGACGCACTTTTTTGTTTTAAATCCTCCTTCCTGGAGGTTTTATATTCAAAGATTCTTTGTTATTAAACAGTTAATGTAATTTAAATTAACAATAATTGCAAATGTATATTTCCTGTGGCTTATATAAAATTAATAACTTTGTTTCGTTTATTTATAAGAAAATATGATACAATAAAATGTTTTTTTTTCATATATTCACAAAGGTGATATATTCTTACTGCTAACATCATGTCATTTCGACAGATGACAGGTTTACTACTATGTTGGTAACAGAGATAATAGAACAGATGTTACTTGTCTTAACTTGGCACCTGAAAGTATTTTTTTTAAATTTTTGTTTACACAATTCGATTGTCCGTCATTTGTCCGTCAATGTTCGATATAAATTTTTATTTGTCCGATAATCATTTGTTTTAAAAATAATAAACAAATTTTTAATCTTAAGTTGGCACTTACTTATTTGAATCGATCAATTTTTTGTTTAATTCAATAAAGCATTTTTTTATTCAATGTCCGTTCAATATTTTTATTTGTCCGATTGTTTTTCTATTTTTAATTAATTTTTTTGGGCACGTAATTCTGATTGCGCTTGCGCAAAAGTAAGTAGCTTTATGAGATAGTCGCCATATTTGTTCACCTATTTAATATTTGTTTGTTGTTTATATAAACTTGGCCGAATAGCATAGGTAGCTGAGGCCTCTATCGGAAGAAGATTTATATTTGTACTAGCTGACCCGGCAGACTTCGTACCGCAAATAATTTATGTCATTCTTCAATTTTTCGTTTTTTCAATTTATTTTGATTTTATCGTTTTCATCATATTTTCTCGTTAGTTATCAGGTTTATACTATTTTTTTTTTCGTTATATTTTGTAGTTTATCGATAAAATATATTAGATGCATAACAATATTTAATTTAGTAAGAATTTCTCGTTTAAATATAAGTAATATTAACTGCGCCACCTTCCGGTGGCGTCACATTACTTAAGTAAGGATTGCTCGTTTAAATATATGTGATATTAACTGCGCCACCTTACGGTGGCGTGATTAAAGTAATCAAATAAGTAGTGGTTGCTCGTTTAATGGAAGCGCCATCTGGTGGTAACTTCCATTGATACGAATATCATACTCATCTTACCCATTAAAAATACATCATCATACTGATTTTCATGACAATCGGTTGAACGGGGCGGAAGTCAATACTTTACAGCGCCGCCTGGTAGCGAGTTACATCAATGGGCATAGCATATAAAGCTTCTCCGTGGAAAAATACATGTACATACCAATTTTAATAATGATCGGTCAAATAGTTTCTGAGTCTATCGATTTCATACATACAAACATCCTTTTTTATATATATAAATAGATAAGGATTGCTCGTTTAAATATATGTGATATTAACTGCGCCACCTTACGGTGGTGTGATATAAAGTAATCAAATAAGAAGTGGTTGCTCGTTTAATGGAAGCAACATCTGGTGGTAACTTCCATTAATACGAATATCACATTCATATTAACCATTAAAAATACAGCATCCTACTGATTTTCATGACAATCGGTTGAACAGGGCAGAAGTTGTTACTCTGCAGCGCCACCTGGTGGCGAGTGGCATCAATGAGCATATCATACAAACCTTCTCCGTGAAAAAATACATATATATATACCAATTTTCATAATAATCGGTCCAGTAGTTTTTGAGTTCATTGATTTCTTACATAAAAACACATCCTTTTTTATATATAGGTATAGACTAGCTAACCCGGCGGACTTCGTACAGCAAATCATTTATGTCACTCTTCAATTTTTTGTTTTTTCAATTTATTTTTCATCATATTTTCTCGTTAGTTATCAGGTTTATACTATTTTTTTTTGGTTATATTTTGTAGTTTATCGATAAAATATATTAAATACATCACAATACTTAATTTATTAAGAATTTCTCGTTTAAATATAAGTGATATTAACTGCGCCACCTTCCGGTGGCGTGATATAAAGTAATCAAATAAGCAGTGGTTGCTCGTTTAATGGAGGTGCCATCTGGTAGTAACTTCCATTAATACGAATATCATATTCATCTTACCCATTAAAAATACATCATCATACTGATTTTCATGACAATCGGTTGAACGGGGCGGAAGTCGATACTTTACAGCGCCGCCTGGTAGCGAGTTACATCAATGGGCATAGCATATAAAGCTTCTCCGTGGAAAAATATATATGCATAGCAATTTTCATGACAATCGGTTGAACGGGGCAGAAGTTACTACTCTGCAGCGCCACCTGTTGGCAAGTGGCATCAATAAACATATCATACAAACCTTCTCCGTGGTAAAATAAATATACATACCAATTTTCATGACAATCGGTTGAACGGGACAGAAATTGCTACTCTGCAGCGCCACCTGGTGGCTAGTGGCATCAATGAGCATATCATATAAACCTTCTCCGTGGAAAAATACATATACATACCAATTTTCACAATAATCGGTCCAGTAGTTTTTGAGTTCATCGATTTCGTACATAAAAACACATCATTTTTTATATATAGTTATTATAGATAAACATAAACATAACACTTTGAATATAAAACCTGTGTTGTTTTGAGTGTTGATTATGATTGTTTTACTCTGCAATAACCTTATTCTAAAAAATGAAATTAGGATTGATTTTAACATTTTTTTTGTCTTACAACGCGTAAAAATATTCAAGTTAAATTATTTTTGCCATGTGTAAAGATCTTTCACTTAACTAACAGATTTGATTGCTATCATAAATCCGTAGACTTTAATAACAATGCTTAGTGATAATGTTTCTGTAATATACACGAATTTATTAATAATAAATCAGTTTTTTTTATTTTTACATAATTTTTTTTAAGTATTTTTCATCAGTAGGTACATCTACCTACTAACTACAGACACGTCCATCGTCCAATCCTATGAGAATAGAAAAGAAATCGGCTTTTATTAGCAGGCTCTTTAGAACATTTTTGATTAAAAACAAGCGTGTAGAATTTTGTCATATAATTATAATTCCAATTTATTATATTATTTATAATTATTAAAAATTATTCTTTCTCTTTACCTCGTCTTGAAACTATTTCTCCTTTTTAGTTCTTTGGTCTTCTAATTTTTCAATCTTGTTACCGTAATTATTTTTTTTTCCGAATTTCTGTTATGTCAATTACTTAATAAAAGTTGCTCATTAAATTTATATAATACTAGCAGCCTGCCCCGGCTTTGCACGGGGATTAAAGAAAAATAACAAAAGCCACTAAATATATTGGGTCAACGCTTCCCTGTAAACAATATTACATGTTGTTTTATTTTCTGGCAACGAAATAAATTGATTTTCAGGTGCTCGACCCGCCTTAGGCGGTTGGCCATGAGGAAAACCGATCCCTACTAATTGGAAGGTTTGACCTTGAGGCTAGTATTCTTACCGCACGCGATGTAAGGGTTATAAGGTCATTTTTGGTTACATTAATGGCATTTTAGTAAGTATCCCTATTTTTTTGAAAATAAAAGATAGCCTATGTCACTCGGGAATAGTGTAGCTTGCCAACGGTAAAAGAACTTTTGAAATCGGTTCAGTAGTTTCGGAGCCTATTCATTTCAAATAAACAAACAAACAAACAAACAAACCTTTCCTCGCCACTAAATATATTGGGTCAACGCTTCCCTGTAAACAATATAACATGTTTTATTTTCTGGCAACAAAATAAATTGATTTTCAGGAACTCGACCCGCCTTAGGCGGTTGGCCATGAGAAAAACCGATCCCTACTAATTGGAAGGATTGACCTTGAGGCTAGTATTCTCAGCGCACGCGATGTAAGGGTTTTAAGGTCATTTTTGGTTACATTAATGGCATTTTAGTAAGGATCCCCATTTTTTTTTAATGAATCATAGCCTATGTCACTCGGGAATAGTGTAGCTTGCCAACGGTGAAAGAATTTTTGAAATCGGTCCAGTAGTTTCGGAGCCTATTCATTTCAAACAAACAAACAAACAAAAAATCAAACCTTTCCTCTTTATAATATTAGTATAGATATACTGTAATATTTTATCCTATAATATTAAAAATTAATATAGAAAGGACACATATTTTTTGAATTCGTATATTATTTATTTTTGTTACATATAGGATGAAAAGCTAATTTTATAAATTTTAAACAACAGTTTTATAACCGTAGATAAAGTACACCATGAGGTAATGAAAAAAGAGTCATTAAGCAAAAATGTACGTAGATTTTGATGTCAATAAAAAAAGTACTACACTAATGTATAAACTATAAATAACCCTTTAAAGTTATTCGGTGAAAAATTATATTGTTAGCATTAACGTATTCGTGGTTGCCTACCGTCAAAGTGTTTGTGTGATAGTTTTGTTGGAGCGACTGCTTAACAAAAAATTATCAAAAAAATTATAGGTACCATAAATACAATACATACCACGAATTAAAAAGGCAAACAAACACTGGAGAGAATTGTAAAGTGTTTTTGTACAATAGAATAAATTGTTAATAAATAAAAAAATATTTATATAAACATAAGTAAATAACTAAGATTAAATTGGAGTTATGAAGGGTAGAGGTATAATTGGAGTACATTTCCTCAGTTAAATGTATATGTGTGAATAAATTTAAATAAATATCTGTCATAAAGTCATTTACTTTTGCGCATGCGCAGTAGGAATTACAAACTCCAAAAAATTAATTAAAAATAGAAAAACAATCGGACAAATAAAAATATTGATCGGACATTGAATGAAAAAAAATGTTTTATTAAATTAAACAAAAAACTGATCGATTCAAATAAGTAAGTGCCAACTTAAGATTAAAAATTTGTTTATTATTTTTTAAATAAATGATTTTTGGACAAATAAAAATTTATATCGAACATTGACGGACAAATGACGGACAAATGAATTGTGTAAACAAAAATTTAAAAAAAATACTTTCAGTTGCCAAGTTAAGACAAGTACAGATGTTTTGGTCCCTAACATAAAGTTGGCAACAAGTTCCGACATAAGCGCGCCATGGTCTCCTGGAAGAAGCTCATCGATTTAAAAATTGGTGGGATATACAGCACATCTAGTTTAAACGTTATATTGGAATAGATACACTTATATTTTAAAATTTTATATTCTTACTGCGATTTAAAACAAGAATATATAAATTTTAAAATATAAGGTATATATTTTCTTACTAGTAGAAATCAAATCAAACAAAAACAAGTTTTAATAATTACAATTTTTATTTGAACACAAAAACATAAAAAATAAATACAAGATTGCACAAGTTATATATTTAAGATCTTAATAATAAATAACATATATTCAACAAATATTTTACTATAGGGTTTTTACACAAATTGGAAAGAGATTGTTCCGATGACTAGTTCATTCCTACCATTTCTCAAAAAAGTGGTCTTTCTTCTGAATAGCATCTGAAACAAAACACAACCGAGCAGTACTTCTAATATATAAACTTGAAGGATTGCTCTCGATCTAAAATAATATTTCCTTATTGTATCAATGGTTTTTGGGCTATTAGGCCGGCGTCGATTGTCTTGCTGACTTGATGTTTCGCCAACACGAGCGGTTGGCATCTTCAGAAGTTGCTTCCTGGTTTACAGTCTGCGAACTACTAAGGTCTGCGTGATCGCAGCCCGTATTTATACGTCGGGAAGGAAGTGGGCGGGGCCTCAGTTTCTTTCGATTCCAATCGGTTCTGGTCGGTGTTGTTCGTTAAGGGTAGAGTTTTCGCACTCTTTATTACCGGGACCCATGTTTTGTTAATCTTGACTGCTTCCTCTTTTTTATTAAAGTTGTTCGGGTGCTTCTCTATCTCTATGGCTTCTCTATAGAGTCTGGAAAGGTATGCTGATGTAGTAGCGAGGACTTGGGTCTCCTCAAACTTAATCCGATGGTCCATAGTGAGGGTATGTTCCGCTACGGCGGATTTGTCTGTCTGCCCCAGACGACAATTGGCCTTGTGCTCTTTAATCCTGGTGTTGATTGAGCGTTTGGTGGTTCCTATGTACACGCTTCCACAGGTGCACGGAATGCGGTAAATTCCCGAAGCCGACAGTGGATCTCTTCTGTCTTTTGCCGATCGAAGACATTCTTTGATTTTTCTCGTTGGTTTGAAAATAGTCTTCACATTTTTCTTTCTTAGCAATCGACCAATTCTGTCTGTCACTCCCGGAATAAAAGGCAGAATTGCTTTTGCCACTGGTTGGATTTGCTCATTTTCCTTGGGTCTACGATTTGTTGGTCCAATCGATCTTTTGATTTCCCGTTCTGAATAACCATTGGCCCTTAAAGCATCATGAATATGAGTTAGCTCTGCGTTTAGTGCCTCGGGTTCGCAAATCCTTCTTGCTCTTTCTGCTAAGGTTTTGATGACTCCATATTTCTGACATGGGTGGTGGTTGGAATCCCTATGTAAATACCGATCCGTATGTGTAGGTTTTCTGTACACTGTGTGGCTCAATGATCTTCCTTTTCGTGATAATAACACATCAAGGAACGCCATCTTGTTGTTGTCTTCGATTTCCATCGTAAACTGTATCTTTTCATGGATGCTGTTAATGTGTGTCAGAAATTCTTGCAATTTATCCTGCCCATGGCTCCATATTACAAATGTGTCATCTACATATCTATACCAAACTTTTGGCTTGTATGGGGCACTGTCCAACGCCAGTTGTTCGAACTTTTCCATAAAGAAATTTGCTATTACCGGGCTGAGAGGGCTTCCCATTGCTACTCCTTCGATCTGTTCGTAAATCTTATTGTCCCATGAAAAATAAGTGGTGGTGAGGCAATGTTTAAACAAATTGGAGATGTCCTCTGGGAATTTATCATCTGTATGTTCCATTGCATTGCTTAGGGGCACTTTTGTAAAGAGAGATACTACATCAAAACTTACTAATATATCATTCTCTTCAAGAACTAAGTCTTTAATTTTTGAAATAAAATGGGTGGAATCTTTGACATACGAATCAGTAAGTCCGATGTATGGTTGCAGGAGTGATGACAGGTGTTTAGCCAAATCATATGTCGGTGAACCAATGGTGCTTACAATGGGACGCAGCGGAATGTTGGCTTTGTGTATCTTTGGCAAACCATAGAGTCTTGGTATAGCAGCTTCACTTTTACAAATTAATTTCTTTGTCTGTTCTTCTAGACTTGACTTCTTCACTAAGGTCTTTGTTGTTCTTATTACGCGTTGTGTTGGATCATTGCGTAACTCCTTGTAACTGCTAGGATCTAGTAAATCATTTATCTTTTCCTTATAATCTGCGGTATTTATTACGACAGTGGCATTTCCCTTGTCCGCTGCTAACACCAGTATACTCTCATCCTTGTTTAGATCTTGAATTGCTCTTAACTCCCTAGGCTTTAGGTTACTTTTGGGTGGTTTGGCCTTTTGTAAAATTCTTGCTGATTCGGTGCGTAATTCCTGAGCTGTTTCTTCTGGCAGACATCTTAGTGCGGATTCTAGGTTTGCGATAATGTCTTCCTTCGGCACATCTTTTGGCGTTATAGCAAAGTTGCCGCCCTTAGCAAGTACGGAGACCTCATCTGGAGACAAGTTCCGATTGCTAACATTAATCACTGTTCTCTGAGTGTCTAGCGTTTGCTTTGATCCAATGTTTCTCGTTAATCTTTCAAATTTGTCTTTTTGGCGGTCGGTGTTTCTTTGCAGTTCATTTTCCATGTTTCTATATGATATTGCATCAATTTAATCCCAGTCTGTTCGGTGAAGTCTGTTGCTTAGCTGATAAAAGATTCCTAGTAGTTTAGTATCGACCTCTGCTAAATTTCTTCTGGTGGTTTGTATCCTCTCTCTGAGCAGAGCTTTTTCCGTTCGGTTATAAATCCTTCGAGCTTGAGCAGATCTTATTACTTGTTTCGCTTTCAAGGACTTTGGTATGCCATCCTCTTCCCTACAACGAGATAGAAAAGCCAAGGAGGCTAATAACTGTGCTTTTTTCTTCCTTCTTTGTTCCAGTTGCCGGTGCAACGCTGCTATCTCCTCCCCATAGAGGCGACAAATAAACTGTAAAAGGCTTTCGCGGCCATTGTCTATTGTATCAATGGTTTTTGGGCTATTAGGCCGGTGTCGATTGTCTTGCTGACTTGACGTTTCGCCAACACGAGCGGTTGGCATCTTCAGAAGTTGCTTCCTGGTTGATAGTCTGCGAACTACTAAGGTCTGCGTGATCGCAGCCCGTATTTATACGTCGGGAAGGAAGTGGGCAGAGAGCCGAATTAGTTAAGACTGACTAAATTATGTACGATACGACCCCATCTTTAACCTTTCCCTACTGGCGCCTAGTGTTTGAACACTTGGTGTTATTGTATTTGATAATTCTTAAACATAAAAAATGATAGACTTAAAGCTTTATAAAGTTATTTATATGGTACCAAAAAATAAAAATCTTTTAAAACCAGACAACAAAAGACAACCAAACTAATTCACACACTAGGTAAAAACATTAAAAATTGATTTTAAAAATAATTTGTTAAAAATACATTCTCTGCAGATGCAAGTTATGTGTTCAAGACACATGAACTTTCCACAAATATTGCAAGGGTCTATTTTTTTCTCTCTCAGTATGCACATCGGCCTCAGCCATTTGTGGTAGACGGAGGAACATGTTTTGACAATTTTGTTAATTTATCTTTCCCCTTAAAATGACCTTATTATTTTCTTCACAATCTGAAATTTCCTGTTCTGTTTCAGAATTAATTTCTTGTTCTCCTACCCTATCTATTTCATCTAGATATTCGTCATCATCTGCAACATCTTATACTTTTTCATCTTCCGACAGGCAGTCCAACATCAATTTATGAAGTCTTTGTTGTTACTTCTCGTATAATTCCATTGAAAAATAAACAAAGATAAAATAAAAATTAAAAAACTAATTACTTATCTTTCAACTTTTCCAAAAAAACAAAATTGTATACATTAACTACTGGCAGTGGACTATTACTCCGCGGTCTATCCTAAAATCTTAAGGAATGCTCCTAATAATGTATAGCTTCGGATAAACTCTGAAGTGGTCCCGGTTAAAGCATACATAGATGGGATTTAAACGTTAAGGAGTTTTCCGGTAAACTCAAAAAAATAGATACGTGCGGACTCATTTTTATAATTTACTCGAAATTGAAGGTGTACTCGGATGTACAAACAACTTTTTTTTATGTGCCGGTGTTATGAACGGTACCAAAATTTGTTCTACTTCCATATCCGATGTCCAAAATTTTTTCTCCACCGTTTCGGTATTCTTAATGCAATTCTTCCAAAGTGTCCTGTGTAACATGGTGAATTGTTTTCTTAAATATTTTTTCAAATCAGTTATTTTAAATGTTGTGCTGTTTCCAGCGATCTCGTTTTTAACTCTATGGGATTTAATTTGCAGTGCTAAAGAGGTAATCTTAGGACAGTAACGCATTGCTCTTTGGCCATTTTATCGACTATTGTTTTCTAGTTGTCCTTTTTATGCTCTCTTACAATAGCCAAAAGTTCTCTTTTTAACATTGTATCGTCGCACGAAATATTTTTGGATTTTCACCAAGCGAAGGTATCTCCTTTTATCCAGATCGTACATGCAATCTTCTTCATTTTCCGATCCAGGATCCAAAAGCAACAAAGTAGTTTGGAACCAATCTTTAAAAACGTCCGACTTCAAAGGGTCGAAATAGATGCCGGTAGGTGGAGTCGGATGTACAAACATTTTTTTTTTGTGTGCCGGTGTTATCATCCTCCCGAATCTTTGTTTCTCCGATTTATCGTTCTTCCGAATTGGAAATCAATTTTGAATAGAGATGGCCAGAAGTATATTTCAAGAAATTCAAAAGAGTTTTAACCAATACGGAATTTGATCCCAACCTACAAATCTGATTTGCAAAATGTGGTCAGTGTTGGTCTATGAAATGGAGTGCTGGACATTAAAAGTAAACTCCATGAACAGACTCGAAGCATTCGAAATGTGGATATACAGGCAAATACTATAAAAGCTTTTTTAAAAAAATTAAACCTCCTTCAAAAAAAATGCACTAAAAACCCAGAAATAAAATCTTTATTTCTTAAAAAAAAATTGGAAACAACTAGGCATCTGATTTCGATTTCCTTGAAGTCGGCTCCAATGGCAAATTACCCTCCATTTTAATCTTAGCTATTAAATCTAGATTTCGAATGTTGGTAACTCAAATCTTTTACAAAGATATTAACCATTGGAGCCGACTTCAAGGAAATCGAAATCAGATGCCTAGTTGTTTCCAATTTTTTTTAAGAAATAAAGATTTTATTTCTGGGTTTTTAGTGCATTTTTTTTGAAGGAGGTTTAATTTTTTTTTAAAAAGCTTTTATTTTATCATTTTTAGTTGCTACTTCATTCATGATGTACTATTTTCAAAACCTTCCAAATACCGTGCAAGAGGTACTGAGTTCAATCCCCAACAATCCCATGTACCAATGTGACTTTTTGAAGACATAATAAATTGTCTAACACCTAGAAACACGAAGCACGTACGGTAAAGGAAAACATCGTAATGAAACGTTGACTTGAATTGTCTGAAATTTTTATGTTTTTATGTTATACACAATTATTAACATATTAACTTAACTGCAGGGCTTATTTTAATGATTTTTGTGGTGTTTCTTGAAATATCTTCCACATTGATGACCATATCTTAATCAAATTTCTATGGGATCACACGGACACTCTATTCTTTTGAATGCAAAACGATTTTTTTTTAAATCGGATTATAAATACCGGAGATATTCGGTAACATAAAAAAACAATGGTCTAATTGAGAACCCTCTCTTGTTTTAAATCGGTTATAGTGGGACAGTAATACGCCAATTATTATGTTTATCATTATTTACAAATTTACTTAACTGCCAAGCTTATTCTGTTGATTTTTGTGGTATTTCCTGGAATATCTTTCACATTGATGACCAGACCTTAACCAAATTTCCATGGGACCAATGGGACACTCTACTCTTTTGAATACAAAAAGAATTTTTTAAATCGGTTTATAAATACCGGAGATATTCGGTAACATCCATAAAAAAAAAAAATATGGTCGAATTGATAACCTTCTCCTTTTTTGAAGTCGGTTAAAAAGTTCCATTGACAGCTAAAAAAACAAACGAGAAAATACTACGAACAGTTAACAGATCGCGAATTACTAAACACCGTTAAGCAAATTCATAAAATATTAAAAAAAATGAATAACATGTTAGACCAAAAATATTCTGAAATGTTGAAGTCAGAAAGAAGTTGCTGATAATTCTTCGAAGTACGTTAATTTTCTATATCAGTCTAATGGCTTAATAATCATACTATTTATGAGGATGTTAATTACACAAAGACTTACGTTTTTTAGAACTTGGATCCTGTTTCCTGGAATATCTTTTGATGCGTTGCTCTGAATGTACTTCTTTATCAAAATCTTGAAATTCCATTTTAAAATCCGGTAGATCGCAAATAGAGTGCAATAGTTCGTTTTTACTATCAAATTCAAGATTTCTGTCTAGAGTAGTTTGACTTGAAATATCTATTTTACTTTTATCATTTTCATTGCTTAACATTTCACTTTTAGTACAATTATCCACTGTTACGAATTGCTGTGAGTTTTCGTATTCGAAATTCGGGTCTTTCTTAAACATACTATTTTTGTATGGCTGTTCTTGAACTGAAATCAAAAATAAACGGATGTAAGGTTTAATGTATGAAATCGCAAATTACTAATCTCCATTAAGCGCAGGAAAGCAGCATATTTAGACCAAGTAATAAAAAACGAAAGATATCAAATATTATATCTGGTAATTAAAGGGAAAGAGAAATTTGTGGAAAGAAATGTGAAAGAATGAACAGGGCTCAGAACAACAGGAGATTAGTTCAACGCAATCAGAAACAGAGAAGAGTTGACCCTGATCACTGATATCCATTAATGGAAACGTAGAAAAAGAAAAAGGTAATGAACTAATTATGTTAGAGACAGTTTAGAATCTTAAATAGACTTATAGCAATTTGATCTTATAAATATTAATAACATTTCGATGAAATTTACCTCTGATATAAAACTTGTATTACCCAGTTTTTTTACTTGATGTACGGATCTACAGATTATCATTTCAAATCTACGGACTTTAATTGACCTAAAGATCTATTGATTATTGTTTCAAATCAGCAGAATTTAAATTGATTTTGAATCAGTACAAAATTTGTAAACAAATGCAAAAAACTGCGTCTTGGTAACTTTTTTTTGGTTTTTGAGATATCGATATCTCGGTTTTTTGAAATATTAAAAAAAGTAAAAAAAAAAGCATTTTTTGGTTGATTATTAAAAATTTCAAAACCTTTCTAAAGACAAAATTTGGCACCAAATGCAAAAATTTACATTTTAATTTGTTTCGAGACTCGAGCAAGTCACACGTTTACGGTGTAGTCTGTTTCTTTCCGATCTTCTCGATATATTTTTCGAATAAGAATTTCGGGTTTTCGCACACATACGGCTGTATTGCTGCTCGCTGTGTTGAACTATATGTTTATCTTATTTCTATATTTATATGTGTACAATTAATTAATTATCTACTTATTTTACCTATAATTTAGTGTTATTGTTATTGGTTTTTGTTACCTGCCTTTATCTATCGGACAAAAACTTAAGCAGAACTAAATAAATACAATCCTTACTACCTCGTTATAGTGCGGGAACAAAATGGTGATTTGCAGCAAATGTACCTCGTCGCTCACCAACAAAACTCCTGGGTTGAAATGTGGCGGTTCCTGCTCTAAATATTATCACGGAAAGTGTGTAGGTTTGTCTAAGCAAATGGTTGCTAACTTTCAAACTCCAGGAGCTTTATGGCATTGTCCGAGCTGCAGACCTGATGGTGCAAATAGGCGCATTTCAGCAGTTACTTCCCGTGATACTTCGATTTCTCTGTCAGATGAAGAAAGTGAAGATAGAGACGAAAAAGTCACTACCACCCAACGCACGTTGAAAATAGTTGAAAAGATACAATCTGATCTGCTCAACCTAAAAACTCAAAATTCTGATCTCATCGATAGTGTAAACTTTTGTAGCGAACAAATCACTGTTTTCGAAACAGCAATGAAGGATATCAGCAAGAGATTGGATAACATTGAGAAGTTACAAAAAGAAAACGCTTCATTAAAGAAAAACGTTCAAAACCTCGAAGATAGAGTTGCATCACTTGAACAGCAGGTTAGATCTAACAACCTAGAAATTTTCGGTATCGATGAGAAACCCAATGAAAATCTGTTAAAAGTTTTAGAAAAAATTGGTGAACACATCGAATGTCCAATCCAACCCAGTGACGTTGACTTGATATTCCGAGCTAACACTTTCGTGCAAGGAAAACCTAAACCTGTAATTGTCAAGTTAACTTCAAAAAATAAAAATGACTCTATATTAGCTGCCGCTAAAGCCAAGCGGATCGCTAAAGGTACCTCAAACCCTGGACTATCGGTTGCCAATGTTTCAACACAACTATTCATCAACGAACACCTGACCCGTCATATGAAAGCGCTATTGAAAAAAGTGAAGGATTCAGCTAAAATAACTAAATTCAAATATGTTTGGGTAAGAGATGGTACCATATATAACTAGAAAGGACGACAAAAGTCGAATTTTAACTATTTTTAATGAACAGAGTATAAACAAAATGGAATAATTCTTCTTTTTGCTAAATTCTATAATTCTTTTTTAAATTCTTATAGCTATCTCTTTTTTCTATCAAAATGTACGTGGACTGAAGTCCAAACTTTCACAATTTTTTAAAAATTCCTTAAACTCTAATAACCAGATTATTTGCTTAACTGAAACATGGTTAAATAACTCTATTTCCTCATCTGAGATACTTAGTGACACGTTTAATATCTATCGTCGTGATCGAGAAGACAGCGCATCCACAAAACAAGTCGGTGGTGGTGTATTAATTGGGGTTAAAAAAGTTCTATGTAGTGTTGTGCGGTACGAGTGGGTGACAGATTCTGAGGATTTGTGGATCACAATTAAGCCTACTTATAATGCTTTTAAATTTCATTTGTGCTGTGTATATATTCCTCCTAAAGATTCAACGTCATTGAGTGTTTTTTGTACAAAATTAAATGAAGTAATAAACAACCATCCCGATGACACGTTTGTCATTTGTGGAGATTTTAATTTGCCAAATATAACTTGGTCTTTGGATGCAGTTAATAAAAATTGCGTTCCTAAAAATTTTACTGATACCTGCTCTAACTTGTTTATTGACACCATTTCTTGTTGTGGTCTTTCTCAGTTAATTATTTTCTCAATACTTCAAATAATACATTAGACTTAGTTATGTCCAATACTTTCTTTATTGACAATTTGGATATCACTGACAACCCCCTAGTGCCAGAAGATAACAATCACACTGCTCTAGAGTTTACTCTCAGTGGTTTGAATATTAGTCTGTCTAATAATTTTCGTAATGAAGACTTTACCTTTAATTTTAGCAAAGCCAATTACGATTTAATAAAGAAAGAATTGCAGTCCTTTGACTGGACAAATGAATTTTCGGATCTCGACATTAATGACAGTGTCCAAAAATTTTACAATGTTTTAAATAATATTTTTGAAAAATATGTTCCAAAGCATCAAAAGGTTAAGTTCTTTTTTCCACATTGGTTTACTATTGATGCGATAAAAGTGATCAAGGAGAAGAGAAAATATCATGTTAAATGGAAAATGTTTCATAATAATCTTGACTATCTAACATTTAAATTGCTACGTGGACGTTCTAAATTTTTGATTGATCACGATTATCAAAATTATCTTAAGCAAATTGAAACTTCAATTCCCAGTAACCCTAAAATGTTATGGCAGTTTATTAAAACTAAGAAAGGCAAAACTTATGCAATTAATGCTTTAAAAGATAGAGATGAAATGATAACTGATGGTGATAAGATCAGTCAAATATTTTCATCGTATTTTAATTCTGTGTTCAATACTCCTAATATTAATAATAATAATAATAATGTTATAATTGATGACAAACAAGACACCATTGGTCATTATTTTATTCAAAAATCAACGATTTTACACAAAATCTTAAAACTCCCAGATAAAGCTGCTGGTATAGATAATTTACCTACTTGTTTCTTGAAAAGCTGCCGTGTTGAAATGGCAGATATTCTATTCGTTCTGTTTAACAAGTCTCTCTGCGAGGGATGTTTTCCTAATTCCTGGAAAAGAGCCCTTGTAGTTCCGATTTTTAAATCTGGAAATAAATATCTCGTAGACAACTATAGACCTATTTCTAAACTTTGCATTATTTAACATCACAAATATAATTAGATACAAGGGTTTACAAGTTTAAAGAAAAAATTAAATATAGGCACCTAGACCACAGGCCTGTATGTGCAGAATAATTATTACAAGTCATAAATAAATTCCTGAGTAATATAACGAATACATCGAAATTTTACTAGAATTATAGAATATTTTTTTGGTTGTTTTTTTGTTTTTTTTTGTTTTTTTTTGTTTTTTGTTAAATAGTGTAAATTCCCAAAGTTACAAACTAAGTAATTTTACAATACTGGGGCTAATTATATACTAGTTATATAATTTAAACTTAAAAAAAAAATAATAATAAAAATAAAATCTTAAATCTAATAGTTACAATAAATTGAAATATTTAAACTGATGTTTGCCTATATAATCCTTTGACCGTTTTTGAAATGTCTTTAGTACAGTTATTTGTTTTATGTTATTTGGTAAGGAGTTAAAGATTTTTGGACCAACTGTTGTTGCAAATCTTTGACTGGCATCTCTTTGACAAAAAGGAGTGATAATAAATTATTCGATTTCGCTCGTGTTACATGATCATGATTTGGTGTTTTTCTTAAGGATGGGTGCTTGAAAATAAATGTGCAGCATACGTGAAAATATAAAGCTCTGATACTTAAAAATTCATCATTATATAATAATACTGTAGGGAATAATCTTGTTTTTCGTAAAATTATTTTAATAATATAGTTCTGAAAGACTGAAAGGGGCTGTAGCGCGTTGTTGTACAAACCTCCCCATACAATGATGCCAGATCTAAAGATCGACTCAATTAATGATTTGTACAAAGTGATTAGGACTTTCTTATCTAGAAATTTCCTGAGTTGATAAAATTTATAAATAAACCTTTGTAACTTGGCTGTTAACGAGTTAATTTGTTCTGTCCACCTTAAATTTGTATCTATAATGATACCCAAATATTTTATTTTGTCGACACCTGTTATTTCCAAGCCTTGTATTTGTATTTTTTCAAACTCTGGTCTGTTAATATCAGTTAATGAAAAGGCAACATAAGAAGTTTTACTAATGTTTAGAGACAGTTTGCTGTAGTCCAGCCAGTTTTTAACAGTTTCCATTCCATTTTGTACTTTTACTTTTACTTGCTGCCAAGTATGCCCCTCGAATAGAATGACAGTATCATCAGCGTACGATATAATAGTTCCATCAGAGATAACGTTTAATAAACTGTTTAAATAAACAATAAACAGAAGTGGACTCAAGACTGTTCCCTGAAGTACACCCATCTCTATGTATTCTTCGTCGCTCAGAGTGTTCCGAATTTTGGTCATTTGTTTTCTTTGATTCAGATAACTTGTAAATAAATCTAGAACAATGCCCCTTATGCCATACTTCTCAAGTGCATTTAAAAGCGACGTGTGGGGTACTGTATCGAATGCTTTGGCTAAATCAAGGAATACAGCAATACATCTTTTACCATTGTCTAAATTATTTTTTAAATGAGAAATCACTTCAAACATGGCTTCATTTGTACTGATATTTGGACGAAAACCAAATTGTTTAGGACTTAATAATTTATTGGTACCTAGAAAATCGTACAGCCTTACTTTAAGACACTTCTCAAATATTTTGCCAAAGGTGTTTATTAAACTGATTGGTCTGTAGTTTTTATATAGTTTTTATCACCGTTTTTATAAATTGGGCTCTAAAATTTTTGAATCAATTATATCTGACTATTTAAAAACTGACATCAAATCAATTATTATTTAGGAGCAACATGGCTTTGTCAAAAATCGTTCTATAGAATCTAACTTATTCTTGTACACAAATTATTTGCTAGAAAAAATGGAAAAGGGAGAACAAGTGGATGGCTATCTATACTGATTTTAGTAAAGCTTTCGATAAGATTGATCATGGTATACTGCTTAAAAAGTTAGCTAGTGTGGGTATTCATGGAAATTTATTAAGGTGGTTTAAATCTTATATTAGCAACAGATCCCAGGCTGTCTGCCTTGGTAGGTATCGTTCTCAACTCTCCAATATTACTTCAGGAGTACCTCAAGGTTCTCACCTAGGCCCTCTGCTATTTATAGTATACATCAACGACATTTCCTCTTGTTTCAAATTTGCAAAATTCTTATTGTTTGCTGATAATCTTAAGATATTTCTAAAAATTTCTAGTGCCACTGATTATATACTAATTCAACAAGACTTGGATAGGTTAGCTCTTTACTGCCAAAATAACAATCTCTTTCTTAATGCAAAAAAATGTCATTGGATCATCTTCTCTAGAAACAAACACATCTTAGTAAATCAGTATTCTATCAAAAATGAAGTATTGAATCGTGTTTCAGAGGTGAAAGACCTCGGAATTTTCTTTGATTGTAAACTTCTATTTGATTCCCATATAGACTATATCTCTAAAAAAGCAAACAAAGCCCTAGGCTTCTTAATGCGAGTATGTTATGATTTTAAAAGTGTGGATTACATTCGAACTCTATACATGGCATACGTAAATAGTTTACTTAACTTCGGTATTGTTATATGGAATCCTCAATATAATACCTATATTGATGGATTGCAAAATACGCAGACGAAATTTGTTACTTATATTGATAAAAAAATATACCATAATTCGGAAAAAAAATTTCAAATTAAAAAAGATTTAAATATTATTTCTTTGTCTGACAGATGTCAAGTTTATTTTTAAAATTGTTAACAATCATATCGACTCAAGCGCTATTTTAAATAAAATACTTTTTAATGTCCCTTCTCATTATACACGAAACAAATATACATTTAAAATTAACCAAAGTTCTACTAATTATTACCAAAACTCTCCCTTGCAAAGATGTAGCAAATCGTATAATTCAATTTCAAATCTTATTGACATTGATATTTTCTTGGATTCTTTGATTACTTTCACAAACAAACTAAAAAAATTCTACTTTTCTCATATCATGGACTAAATATTTTGTAATTTTTTTTCTTCTTTGTATTTATTTAGGCAACCACAAATTATATAACTTTTTCTTTTCTTATTTGTACATTTACATATAGACTCTAAAATAATTGTGATAACTGTTTTTGGGTTCGTCCCGTTGTGTTTTCCTTATTGTAAATAAATAAATAAATAAATATCTTTTTTGGTTTTTGAGATATCGAAACTCAAAAAAACATTGAGTATTTTTTTCGAAAAATTGCCATAATTCATTAAATTTTTAATATTTTGTATAAATTTATATGTCTCAAAAAATTCTTTGTTTTTTGTAAAAAATTTACATGATATCTCAATTTTTGTAAAAATGCGGATTTTTTGTAAAAAATCGCACTTTTTTGGAAAGAATGTATTTTTTTGTGAAAATTTTTTGATGTTTAAAACTGCATTTTAAATAAAAATTAAATTTCGAACCTATTTCAAAAAACTACATTTTGATATCTATTTTGGTTTTTGAGATATCACAGATTGGAAAAAAATGTTTTTTTTTTAAATCGCTGTATATTAGTTGTTTTTGTTTTTTCTTTGTAAATTTACAGTATTTCTGAATGTTGATTAAGTTTGTAATTAAATGGAATTAATCCATTGTGATATCTTTTTAGTTTTTGAGATATCGATATCTGTTTCTATTTGATAAGTTCCTAAAATTGAAATTTTGAGATATTTTATTTGTTTTTTTTAAGATTTTTTAAAATTTGAAAAAAGGATTTTCAATAAAAATTAAATTTCAAATTAAATCCAAAAAAGCATTTTGATGTTTTTTACTTTTCGAGATATCCAAAATCGAAATCTCTATATTTCAAAATTGTGAAAATTTACTTATTTATTGAGATTTTTCAAAATTTCAAAACAGTTTTTACATAAACAGAAAATTTTGATTTAAAAACCGAAAACCGCATTTTAATATCATTTTTGGTTTTAGAAATGCATCGATATCTCGGTTTTTTAAATTGTGGAAATACCAAAATTGTAATAATTTACTTAATTAAAACAATTTTTGTATCAGTTGAAAATTTTTGATTCAAAAACCGAAGTTTGATATCTTTTTTGGTTTTCGAAATATCGATTTTTCAAAATTATGAAAATTTACCAAATTTTTGAGATTTTTCAAACCAGTTTTGTATCTACAGAAAATTTTGATTTAAAAACCGAAAACCGCATTTTGACATTATTTTTGTTTTTCGTAATATACCGATATCTCAATTTTTCAAAATGTTGAAAATTTACTTATTTATTGAGATTTTTCAAAATTTCAAAAACAGTTTTTGCATAAACAGAAAAATGTGATTTAAAAACCGAAAACCACATTTTGATATCATTTTTGGTTTTCGAAATATATCGATATCTCGATTTTTCAAAATTGTGATAACGATACTTACGCTTCTTACAACTTGGACTCTGTTGCCTGGAATATCTTTTGATGCTTCGCTCTAAATGTAATTCTTCATCAAAATATTGAAATTCCATTTTTAAATCCGGTAAATCAGAAATGGAGTGTAAATCTTCTTTTTTTATGTCAAATTCAAGATTAGTTTGACATGAAATATCATTTTCACTGCTTATTAACATTTCACTTTTAGTAGTTAAAAAATTTATTGAAGAATTATCCATTGTTACGAATTGTTGAGTTTTCGTATTAGAATTTCGGTTCTCTCTCAAACATACTTCTTTTGAAGGGCTCTTCTTGAACTAAAATCAAAGATAAACAGATGTAATGATTTAATATATAAGTAAGGTAACAAGTTTTTTACATAATTGTTATATCTCAACTAATCGTTTACTAAGTCATGCTATATGTGTTGAATTTAACGATCAAAAAACGAAATAATGACTAAGCATTCGTAGCTTAATCGTTAGAGCGTTACCAAGTAGAGGCAAAGGTTGTCTGTTCGAGTCCTGTTGGATGCGAAATTTTTAATTTCTCCTTAATGTCATTCAATATATTCTTGTTTGTATACATTCTAAAATTGCAAAATAAAGGTTATATAATTTTACGAATTTTAAAGTCGAGACTTCTAAATCGGCGTTAGGTACATTATTTTTCTTCATTTTTATTGAATTTTAATAGTCCGAAAAATCTTGTAAAACAACCGAATTATTGCAATTTTTTAATTTTGTTTTGCCGCACCAATTTTAGTTGAGTGGAAAGGCTTCTTAAGAGAGTTATAAAAAATTGTAAATATCTCGAAAAGTAAGCGTTTTATTAAGGAGGTTAGCGAATCTAATGGAAAAAATAATTTTCAACTTTGAGCTTTGAAATTAACTATACGTATAAACAAATACGCATTTAAATCGAAAAGATTATCCATCCTCAAATGTGGTGGTTTATGACATAAACGAAAACTCAAAATCAATCCACATAAAATATATTTGTTGGTAAAAATTTTCTACAAAGTGTTGGCAACTAGTTTCGGGAAAACATTCCCATCATCAGGCCTATAAGTTATAAAAGAGATAGTTAGATTTGAGAGAGAAGGCGCGGACGCAGCCCTCCTGCAGGAACCTTGGCTATATGGAGGCAGGGTCGCAGGCCTAAAAACGCACCAAGGTGAGTTAATATACGACACAAAGGCTATAAGGCCTCGTGCCTGTATACTGTTTACTAAGACAGTTGGATGTAAGCTAATTCCGGTGCTATGCACTGGGGATTTTGTTGCAGCCATACTGTCAATATCCACGGAAGAAGGCATCAGAAGGCTAATGGTCTGTTCAGCGTACTTCCCTGGAGAAGACAGGGTTTGCCCTCCAGGCCAATTAATGGACATCATAAGCTACAGCCGGAGGGAAAACCTACCATTGATCGTGGGGGCCGACGCCAATGCTCATCACATAGCGTGGGGTAGCACGGACGTCAACCCTAGAGGTGAGTATCTATTACAATTTATACTTAGTAATAGCTTACAGATATTAAACAGAGGCAAAAAGCCAACGTTTGTAACAGTTACGCGCAGGGAGGTCCTTGATATGACCCTCTGCACAAATAACATCTACGACAAGATTGAAAACTGGCATGTCTCGGACGAGCCGTCTGGGTCGGATCACAGGCATGTAAGGTTTAATATTGTCACCCCCAAAATTATTGAGACCACGTTCAGAAATCCACGGAGAACGAATTGGGAGGACTATGTAAATTCCCTCAATGAGAATCTCGAGGACAGAATGGTGTCAATAAGAGATGTGTACAGTTTGGACTGGGAGGTGGACAGGGTAAGCGAGGCTATTGGGTCGGCTTATCGTGAAAACTGCCCGGAACAGACAAGAAAGTACACGAGAAATACTCCCTGGTGGAACGAACACCTACAGAAGCTTAGGGCTCAGGTAAGAAAGCTGTTTAACAAGGCCAAAACCGTTCATAACTGGGAAGAGTATAGACAAAAGTTAACGCTGTACAATAAAGAAATCCGAAAAGCCAAAAGAGACTCCTGGAGGAGGTTCTGCGAGGAAGTCCAAACGACCCCCGCATGTTCAAGAATCCACAAGGTCCTGGCTAAGGATGGTACAGCGAAAGAGGTCGGCCTCCTCAAAAAGGAGGACGGATCATATACCAAAACGTTGGAGGAAAGTTTGAGAATGCTAACATTGGCACACTTTCCTGGCTCACGGTTTATAGAAGCAGGATCGGATAGCGCAGGCCACGGTCAAAGGCCGGTAAGGCCCTCAAGGGATGACTGGAAGCTAGCTACCGAAATAACCAGACCTGCAAAAATCAGAAAGGGCTGGATGTAATTATAACACAACTGTGTAAAATCAGAAAGGGCTGGATGTAATTATAACACAACTGTGTAAAATCTTTAAGGCTTGTTTGGCCTATAGATTTATACCATCTGTTTGGCAAAAGGTGGAAGTCTTATATCTCCCTTAAGTGGGGAGGATGGCGGACCAATCGACCAAGTCATACAGACCAATAAGTCTATCGTCATTCGTAGCAAAAACGCTGGAAAAACTGGTCGATAGATATATAAGGGACGAAATCTTAACGGAGAACCCATTAAGTGATCGTCAATATGCATACCAGCCGGGAAAATCCACAGACCTAGCGCTGGATGACTTGAACAGGCTATTGTCAAAGTCAATTGAGGACAAAGAAGTAGCCCTAGCGGCGTTTATTGACATTGAAGGAGCCTTCAGTAATGTGGGACCCGAGTCAGTAACCGACGCACTTTCAAGGAGGGGAGTCCCCCCACTAATATGCGAATGGGTGTATGCCAACCTAACGAATAGGATCGTAGTGTCCAAGTTAGGTGAGGCGTCCATTGAGGCAACAGTGGGAAAGGGCTGTCCGCAGGGAGGAGTACTGTCACCTCTGCTGTGGTCAGCACTTGTGGATGACCTCCTTAAAAAACTCCTCAATGAAGGCCTTCACTGCCTAGGCTTCGCAGATGATATGGCCATAATCATTCAGGGGAAGTTTCTGGGTACAGTCTCAGAGCGGATGCAGTCCGCAATGAATATGGTGTACAAGTGGTGCAAGGATGAAGGCCTAACAGTCAATCCACAAAAAGCATCAATTGTCCCATTCACTAATAAAAGAGCGTTACAAGGCTTACAACCAATAACGCTCAATAACGTGCTGGTTCCAATGGCCACAGAGGCCAAATACCTAGGTGTGGTATTTGACCAGAGGCTATCATGGAAGCAACACATTCAAAAGGTCACACATAAAGCTACAATAGCCCTTGGTAGGTGTAGACAATTGTGTGGCAAGAACTGGGGATTGAACCCCAAAATGAACCTATGGTTGTATACACAAGTCATTAGACCAATGTTAACTTATGGTTCGGTGGTGTGGTGGAGTAGAACGCAGCAGTCCGGGGTGATCAGGCAGCTGGAAAGCATTCAAAGGCAGGCATGTCTGAATGTTACAGGTGCCATGGGAACCGCCCCAACGGACGCACTACAGGTTCTACTCAACCTACCACCATTGCACATTTACATTCAGGGCGAGGCTATGGCAACTGCTCACAGACTGCTACAAGGCCAGGCCCTCATTACCTTATTAAAAGGCAAAAAGCAAGCAGAGTTATACAATAGGGTTAAGGCAGATCAAATAATGAGTATTCCTCAGGACAGGATAGTCCCCAGGTATAACTTTGTGAGAAACTTTCGAGTAGAAATACTGGAAAGGGACTCATGGAACAATGGCCCCCCAATCCAAGGGGAGTCAATTTGGTATACCGATGGCTCAAAGACTGAGAAAGGCACAGGGTCAGGTATATACAGTAGAGGACACAGGATAAAAATCCAACTAAGTCTAGGTGCGTATGCCACAGTGTTTCAGGCTGAAGTAACGGCCATACAACACTGTGCAACGGAGATCGTAAGTCAGGGTATAACGGGTAAAACCGTAGTCATATACTCGGACAGCCAAGCAGCTCTAAAGGCGATAGTCTCAGCACAAATAAGCTCACAGCTGGTGTGGGACTGCGTTGGGGCCCTGACACATGCCGCTAGTCAAAATTCTCTGACACTGGCATGGATACCAGGACACTCAGGGTTTCGGGGCAATGACAAGGCTGATGAATTGGCCCGTGCAGGAGCTAACACTCCAATGATTGGCCCGGAACCATTCGGCGGAGTTGCTAATACATTCAGAAAGGCAGCCATTGAGAAATGGAGGCTAGAAAAGGCCCAGGATTGGTGGGAAACATCACCGGGCAAGCGACAAGCCAAACTCTTCATAAAGGGATACTCGGCGAAGTTTACTGCAGAGCTGCTATCACAAAGGCGAAATGATGTCAGAATGATTGTCAGTCTCTTGACAGGACATTGTAGGCTCAGAAAACACATGAGTCAGCTAAACTTGGCAGATGAAGACATTTGTCGATACTGCCAAGAGGAAGAGGAAACCGCATTTCATGTCCTATGCCAATGTGAAGGCCTTGCAAGGACGCGGTATCTAGTACTGGGAGAGGAGAAACCGGCTGCTCCAAGTTATGCGGAGTGGCCACTGTCAAGGCTATTAAGTCTCATTAAGAGGGCAGAGCTGGACAAGGTGCTCTAATCCTATTCCACAGATAATGGGTGTTCACAATAGATCTGCAAAGGTCGCAGTGATATAGCCTAACAGCCAACCCAAAAATATCTATCTAAATATCTATCTAGATACAAAAATTATATAATGGTAATTACATTGTACAAACCTTATTAAAAATGTAAGTAATGTTCAAAATATGGGTAACATCAGTATCTAAGTGAATTTTCCTGTGTATCAGTGACACTGCATCATACGGGGAACCATCAATAAAGGTTTAATGTGGATTGAAGTACAAACCAAAAATGTATAAATTGTATACAGGGTGTCCCAGAATTAACTACGGAAACTTCGTATACGTATTCCTTGATGACAAATAAGTAGGGTCTTTCCTAAAAAAAATTTTTTTTAGAGACTCCTGTCAGAGTTATAACCCTTTAAAGAGTGGTGGTAAAATGTGCGCTACTTGATCGCGATACACGATACTCAATTGACATGGTCCTACTTTTTATTTTTTTACTCCAAACCGAAACGATTTCGCAAAAAACGACAAGGAACAAAAAAGTTTCTAAATAATCAAAACTTCCTAAAATAATTTTTTGTTATTGCAAATATTAATTGCTAAGAAAGTTACAAAAAAAATATTAAGAGGGGTATCAAGGAACCCCTCTTAATATTTTTTTGATTTGCACCCTTAGAATGGGGTAGGGCAGGTGAAAAGTGGCAGGAGAAATGCGTCTTTATAAAAATGATGTTCACCCAAATTTTTAATTTTTTATCTTGGACCAATCAGAAGATATTAAATTAAAACCGTATTTTACCACCCCTCTTTAAAGGGTTATAACTCTGACAGGAGTCTCTAAAAAAATTTTTTTTATAGGAAAGACCCTACTTATTTGTCATCAAGGAATACGTATACGAAGTTTCCGTAGTTAATTCTGGGACACCCTGTATAGTCAGTCATCACGATATCTCTGGAACTATAAGGCCGATCGACTTGAAACTTGGTAGGAATATTCCTTAGGAAAGGTAGAGGCCAGCTAAGAATGAAGTTTACAAAATTTCACTCACAAAGGGGGTTGCTGGATCGTGAAAAATAAATAAAAATAAAAATTTAAAATGCTGAAATATTAAAAATCTTTAAATCTCAAGAATTTTCTTGCTTCTTAAAGAATTTAGAAATTTTAATTAAACACAAAAACACTTCTTTTCTTTGAGACTTTCATTAGTTTTCAAATTATCGTTATCTCAATTTTTCTTAATATACGATTTTTGAGAAATGATGAAATAGTAAAAATCTTCATATGTTATACTAATTTATAAAAAAAATTAAAAATATAAAATTAATTTTTATTAAACAACTTAATAGTAATGCATATCTTTATAACCACGCGGACGTAGTCGGGGGCAACAGCTAATTTATATTATAAATGCTCCTTTACTGCATATGCGTCGGTATACAAAGACAGATAGGGTACTGTGATCTTCTATATCTTTTAACAGATGAACATTTCGCCTTACAAGTAGTCTTATCTACTCTATAACATCTTTTATGATATAAAGCTCCATCTTAATGAAGATGAGTTTATATTTTGTCTTATCATAGAGAGATTAGTAATAGAGTAGGAAAGTTAGACTTTAGAAGCTTAGAAAGAGAGAGAAGATCCCAGTACCCACTCTGAATTGCCCATTTAAGTGTATTTATTTTATATACTTTTTTAAAATTTAACATGTTGCTATTTTTTATTACATATGTTCCTATTATTCGAAAAATAAACCATTCGTTAAAAATTAAAATATTTGAATTTTAGGTTTTTTGGTCGGAAGTGTCGATTCGATACAACCCGATAACGCCCGATTCCCTTGGAGACAAGATTTTTGTTTTATGCGAGTCAGTTACGTTTGAACCTTTGAGGGAAGCAGCACTAGTTTTTGATTTTAATAATGGTGGCGATGTGAATTAGATTTATGAAACTATCCGCTAGCGAGGGAAAGAGAGAGAGAGAGAGAGAATATAAATTTCCTGAACATATATATTTTATTAACATTCTGAATACTAAAAAGCACTCTACACAAACTTTAAAGACAGTTTTTCGTCTATACATAAACATATATTTACTGTTGAGAAAAAGTTCTTGGTGTCTCCTAAAAAAGAAATTTGTTTTAATACTAAAATAAACATAGATTTGATATATAAAAAAATCCCAATTATAAACAGATTTATTTTAGCTGATAACGGTAAATCTCTTGCTCATACAAGAGGTAGACCACTTGTTTAACCTTTTATTCCTTCTTCGTTCTTCGTGATAAATTAATTTTAATGCATTGAAAGTTGTTTTATATTTGTAAACTCCACTTTCTGTTCTAAAATTTGAATAAAATTCTAAATTTAAATTCGAGAAAATATAATTTATATTATATAGCTGGTTTTTACTACTGTTAATGGAATAACTGCACAATCTGTGGTAGCTCTTGAAATCATACTCAATAGTATAAATTCCAATTTTGCAGGTGTTTTTTTATAAATATTTCTTCTAACCAATCAAATGTACAGAAATACAATCCTCCTGCAGGTATACCTCGTATAATTGTCTAAAAAACAACAAAAAACAATGAAAGCTTGGTAAATTCCTATAGAAACTAAACTTTTAATAACATCTGGTGTACTCGATAGTGGGAGTAGTGAATAAGTGATGCAAAGAGAAGTAGAAGGCATTGGTTCACTCGAAGTGGCAGCAAAAAGAACAATTTGTGGTACCCATTTTTGTGACGATTTATCTGTCGCAACTTTTCTTTGTACCTAACATAAAAAAATTAGAAGCAAAATAAGGGCAGACACTACAATGGTACCTAAAACATATATGCAGTGAAGAACGGATGAGAAGGGCTATGAACATCTTTCAACCATTCAAAACTCCTGGAACTGACGGAATAGTTCCTGTCCTACTACAACAAGGGTACGAGGCAATTATTCCTCACTTGATCCGAATTAATTGGAGGAGTTTGGAACTGGGATTTACACCAGAAGTGTGAAAGAGGGCCAGAATCACCTTCATTCCAAAGGCAGCGAAACGAAACACTACACACCTCAAATCCGTTAGACCAATCAGCCTTACATCGTTTCTTCTTAAGACGATGGAAAACCTGTAGACCAATTATATTAGAACAGAAGTCCTGGAACAGGTGCCATTGCACCCTTGTCAACATGCGCATCAAGCGGACAAATCTACAAATCTGCCTTGATACATTTGACCGATGAAATCCAAGACAAAATGTCCGCCTCAACTAGAAAAACTCAAACACAGAGGTAAACAAGTTTGCGATGCTGAACTGAAGAGAAGAGGAAGGCACGCGAAGCATAAACACTGGGAAACACTACCGCGTGTACCGCCTCTGGACCTTCAGAAGCACAACCTTCAAGTAATGCTGCTAGTTTTTCCTCCAAAAGAGGTAAGGAACACAACATATCTGAATATAAAACAAAAAAAAAGGTCGGACACCTCCTCATCTGAGGTAATGTCTGAAACCCTGGAAAAGGTTAGGCAGGACACAACGGCCGCTCAACCAAAAATCTACAAAGAGGTGGCCACCAGTCACCTTCGAGTAGTAGCTATAATAGACAAGAGCAACACCTATGCAAAATTCCTGCAGTAAGTGAACTTCTTGTCCCAGACGTGCTGTTGGGAGAGCTGGACAAAATAATGTTGGCCGCCTACTTCAGTAACACCAAGCCACCAACGTTCCGTCAGTGGTCGCAATCTGGTGAAATTTTCACAGTTACCTGCGATGACGACGCGACGTTGGCATGGCTAACCAACACTGTTGTTGGCCTTTGACCGTGGGAGAACGCATCACTCGAGGTGGTGCCAATAGACTGCCTACCGAAGCTGACAAAAGCATTCCTCTGGATCCCGAATAGAGCAACCACGATACTCGAGGAGAAGGATGTCGTGCTGCGTCGGCTAAGTGGAAAAAACCACCACGTGGTCAAAACAGAACCGAGAAGGCATCTCTTCGTCGTCGGAGTAGGGGACGAGGACTTGGCTACCGCCAAACGGAAGTCGATGAAGTTGAGCTATACGTTCACCTCATTGACGAGGAGGTCAAGAAAGGAGGTCATTAGGAGACCTGCAGTGCTATCGAGCCAGGCAGTTGACAACCCTGCAGGCGAGGTACCCAAGGAGGCATTTGAAAAGATGTAGACCGACGGGTCCTCACAAACGGTCTTCCTGAATAATAAAAAAAATGGATCGTAGAGGAGTAGCGGACACGACCCCATTTATTCAGTGTAACCTCCAGCACAGTAGAGTGGCTACGGCAATCATCAGCTGCAAAAGGACATAATTACATTCTTCCAAGAACCCTGGATAAGGGAAACCAGCCGATGTCAAAGAGATCACCCTCGGGAGCCTCATCACCTATTTTAAATCTCTAGGCCTGATGGCAGCCTGAGGTGTGGATATCCCTACACACGAAAGGATGCAAAATGGGTCATATGTGGCCTCAGTACTAGCAGAGCACTTGCTCGCCAATTCCCTAATTTCCAGATACAGATCCATAGCACTTTGGTCCATATAGACCTGTCACTATGAGAGGAACAGCTCGTTCAATTGGGTCGCTGATGTTGAACTTAATATCAACAAAATAAGAAGACGAGTGTCCCTCCTAGATGCCCTGAGTGGTAGACCCGGAAGATGTGACACCACACATCTCGATGCACCACACCTATAAAACATACATCCGACCTCTTGTCGATTATAAGGCCGTGCCATAGTCTGCCCTTCCTCGGAGACTTCTCCATTCTCTTCATGCCACAGAGAGAGAACAAAAACCTACACTACCTTTACCCAAGCCGCCTTGTCTACCATAACAAAAATATACTACCTCTACCCTCTCATTTTCAGATATTACAACAACGCTACGCCACTTTGAGTCCAAGACACGAACACCGCAGCCCAGAGGATTCTCCATACCCACTGGAATGGAGGACTCCAAAGAAGATCAAGACTCTCGAAAAACAAGATCCCACTTCTCAACCTGAAATTCCACCAAACTGTAGACAGAGACCTTCCTTAAAACCTAAAAGCCCTTCTACATGCCATAGCGTCAATCTCCCAAACCCACATTGCACCACGTGGGTCACATTTGGTGTCTAGTATGACTAGACCCACTTGGATAGGAATTATTTTTACGATTTTACCAGGGGAAACTCAAAAGAACGTCATTATATGAACGAACCTAGTAAAATATCTATTTAATGTTGCTTTTAACTTCCCGACTCACACCTGTACGGCCATGAAGAGAATTCTTGAAAATTCGGAAAGAGCGTTGACCACGCCTCTTCAAGTAGTTTTGGATAAACTATACTAGATAGTGGGAGTAGTGAATAAGTGATGGCTGCCTTTCCCCTCTGGTTTTCAGATGTTACAAACACCGCAGCCCAGAGGACCCTCCATACCCACTGGAATGAAGGACTCCAAAGAAGATCAAGAGTCCCGAAAAACAAGATCCCTCTTCCCAACCTGAGATTCCTCCAACCTGTAGACAGGGACCTTTCTGAAGACCTACAATCCCTCCCTGACGAATCACCAATCTCTTACAGGTAGATGTTTTAAGGTGCCAACATGATGAACACAAAAAAATGACCCTTTGGTAAAGGTTTCTGTGGTTTCCTTCGTCCTCGCCAAATGGAACCCACATTGCACCACGTGGGTCAGACTCTAGACTGACACCCACGTTTAAGGAACTTTAAAACCAGAAGAAAACACAGTAGCTACAGAAGAAACAACATCTTCTTGCTACGAATGGATGAGTTTGTCAGAGTCTTTCCATCCATTCCCTGAAAAGGACATAAGTCCTACAAAAGAGTCCTTAGATCCAACACTCCCACCAACACCACACTCCTCCTCTAAATCGACTCTATCTTCTTCTTCCAGAGCAGCGAATGAAAGATGCAAGGAAAGGCAAGAATCGTTGTTTTGAACAAAAGCGTTATCTTACTTGAAAGTGGTGGAAGAGGAAGTACCGTTACTAATTTTTGTAACGATTTAATTAATTTTTCTTGGTACCATATATATTTAAGGGTAGTAATAGCCCTTCTTGTTTTTTTCATTTCATAATAAAATATTATCTGGTATAAAAAATAGAAATGCTAATATAAATAAATGGTACTTTACCCTTTTAGTGGTATTTTTGGATTTTGTATGCGTGTTGTAACGACATCGAATGGTTGCAATAAAATAGCGCATAAAGTTGAAGAAATTAAACCACTCATAAAAACCGTTAACGATGGTGCATGCTAAAAAAAGAAATAATCAATTTATATCAATTTCATAATACCAATATTGCAATTTACTTTGTTTTGGGTTTATATTTCGTCTTCTTCCGTCATTCACAGCAGATCCTTTTTTGATTATATTTGAACATCGATTTAACAATTTGATTCAACATTCTTCATTTATCACTTTAAAATTAAACTCTTATTAATAACTAGTTGTACTCGCAACGTCGTTCGCGTGGCGTGTGATTGTTCTATAAAAATTTCTTACCCCACCCCATTTAAGGAATGAGAGAAATTTTTACACACCGGATGTTAAGTTGAAAGAAGACAAATACATCTGTGAAAACCGCATTCGAATCGGATTAGTAGTTTTCATGTGACGCGCGCACAAACATACATACAGACAGACAAAAAAATCTAACCACATTTATGGATTCTATTTCGATGTACCCGCGACGTCGTTCGCGTGGCGTGTTGATTTTTGTATAAATATTACTTTCCTCACCCCGTTAAAGGGGTGGGGTGAAGGTAGAAAGTTTTATACACCAGATGTTAAGTTGAAAGAAGACAAATACGTCTTTGAAAACCGCATTCGAATAGGATCAGTAGTTTTCATGTGATGCGCGCACAAACATATACATTTCTACAGTTTTATTATATACTAGCTGACCCCGCGGACTTCGTACCGCATAAAACTGATGTATTTTTTGGTTTTTCAAATTTTTACGATTTTATTTTGTTTTCAATTTTTTTTTTATTTTATCGTTTTTATCATATTTTCTCGTAAATTTTCAGCTGTATACTATTTTTTGATTATATTTTGTAATTTATCGATTAAATATATTAGGTAGCAACTGCGACACCTTACATCATATTATTTAATTTAGCAAGAATTTGTTGAAATATATGAGATATATGCGAAATAAACCTTAAGTAAGAATTGCTCGTTTAAATATATGTGATATTAACTGCTCCACCTCACGGTGGCGCCATAGTACTTTATTAAGTCGTAATTGCTAGTTTAAATATATAAGATATTAACTGCGCCACCTCACGGTGGCATACTCAGGCTTGGAACTCCATTACTGAACCGCTAGATGGCGTTGAAGAATCTAGTTTTTGTGATTTTTTTATTAAAAAGTATCCTATGTTAATTCTAATACCTCGAAGAATATGTGTACAAATTTTCATGATGATCGGTTAAGTAGTTTTCGCGTGAAAGCGTAACAAACAAACTTACATTCACATTTATAATATTATAGGATAGGATAGGATAGGATAGGATAGGATCACAGATATAGACAATATAGATCGGAAATAACCATTTGGCGAAATCCTAAAAATACACAAACCATGCGATTGAAATTAAGAGGTTTATGCTCATGCGCATTTGCTCTTTTATTGTTTTGAAGCGTATGACACATGTGTCATCTTTCATTTGTGTCAATTGAAATTTTTATTATTTATTGTAAATTAGTTATTTGGCGTTATTAATCTGTGCTCAAAACGCTTTATACATTAAATTTAATAAGTTCAAGTTAAAATTTAAATTTTTAACAAATTCTGCTCTGTACGTTACAATGCGCAGTCGCAGAAACCTCTCTTTTTCGCTTTCAATTGTACGTATTTTATAAAAATGACATTTCCGATCTATATTGTCTATATCTGTGGATAGGATAGGATATAGATAACCTAAAATTTTAAATATCAATGACTGCTTGTCAAATAAATAATAAATTCGCATCTCAACCATACAAATACTGCTATTGTGGGAGTTGTTATCTATCTCACTCCCTTTTCTTGCTCGCTCTCTCTGATTCCAGAGAGTTGGCAACACGCTATATGTCAAGACAGTCAAATTCAATGATGTCAAGAAGCCGTGAAGGTAACGCACATTTTTGATCACATACTTTTGTTTAAATTATTAGTGGAAATAAAGAGTGTTATGGTTCTTCAAAGTGTGTCATTTGATTAGAGTTAGATGAACGACCCTCCGAACCCCGCATTGGTGACCCCGACGTGATATTGGTGTGTTTTTCACAAATTGAGTGCTTCATATTTTAATGTTCACCATCCCGGCGAACGTAGCAGACATCGGGACAGTTAATCCATTGTAAACCTGGACGAAGGCACAGATTCTCAGCATAAGATCAGTAAGGATTGTCCAGGAATAATAAATTTATGTCTTCGAAACACGTGAGTTTTTTCTATAACCTTTTTCTCTCATGCTATTATGCATATAGTCGCCTGGCAGCGCTGCAACCCAACATACACAAAATGTAGCTCTGGTTGCCTACCGAGAAGTCCACATGGTATTGATTTTTAACTTCAGCGACAAACATTCATGTGTAATCTTGGTTGCCTACGGATCATCCACCAAGAATTTTTTTATCAGCTGTTCACTTACAAGAACTGTAATTATATTCAATTTTTTTTACAAGTTTCAGTGGATTTTTTCCGTTGTGTTGAGTGAACATTGTATCACATTTCTATTATACTGCATTTAGCATTAACATTTTTTTAGGTGTAACCAAATAAGCGTTTCTTTATTTAAAAGAATAACTGTTTGTTATTTTAGTGTATTTTAATTACATGTATTAATCATTCATTACACAGTTGTATCGTGTTTAATACACATTTTATATAACATATATTTAAAGTTTCTAGTTTGTAGGTTATTAAACAATATGTCATTTACCGAGGATCAAATCAGAACAATTATCGACGAATCAAAGGCAGCCCAAGGTCGTGTCGCACAACTTGAACAATTGTTAACGGGAAATATGGATACACAAGTACACAGTTACCGAATTCCTAAAATTCCTACATTCTTTCGTGCGGACCCTGCGCTGTGGTTTATGCAGGTAGAGATTTCATTGCGAAACGCGCGGATTACAAGTGAGACTACAAAGGCCGACATTATGCTGGCTGCGCTCGATGTAGAGGTTCTCTGTAGCGTCAAGAATATCATCGCAGCGTCACCACCTCCTCCTGATATCTTCCAAAAACTGAAGGAGAGGATCATTAAAACCTTTGCGGTGTCGAACGAGGCCAAGCTGAGGCAACTATTGAAAGGACAGGTATTAACAGACAGTAAGCCATCGTTAATTTTAAGCCGCCTTCGCAATCTTAATGTAAATAACGCGGTCGACGACTCAATTCTCAGAACATTGTTCCTTGAGCCATCGAGGTATCGTGATGTCCAATACGGCATCCTTAGACGCCATGGCCGATCTGGCTGACCAACTGGCAGACATTTCTAACGCGTCTTCCGGTAATTCTCAAATCAATACCGTCAATACTGAGCCATCCGTTTCACAGTCACAAATTCAGTCACTAATAGAGTCGGTTAAAGAACTCACAGTCAAGGTGGACGCGATAGAACGAAAAACACGCTCTAGATCTCGAAACAACTCTCAAACGCGAAGTAAATCTAGGGACAAGGAAAAGTCTAGGCTGTGCTATGCACACATGAAATTTCCTGATAACCCTACGTCGTGTCGAAGTTGGTGCGAGAAATACGCGGACTTTAAAGAAAAAAACTAGTAGTACCTCCCCACGTGGAGACAGTGGCGGAGGGCACAAATTTATCTTGTCGTCTCCATATTCGTTATAGGAAAACCGGGCAATATTTCTTAGTCGATACAGGGGCTGATATTTCGTTAGTACCCGCTGATACAAAAATTAAGCTCGCACCCGCCAAACTTAAACTTTTCGCAGCAAACGATACGCGCATAGATACCTACGGCGAATCGTACCGCGAACTAGACTTCGGATTACGCCGACCCATCAAGTGGAATTTCTGCATTGCGGCCGTTCCTTGTGCCATAATTGGAGCAGATCTTTTAAACCACTACGGGATAATTGTTGATTTAAAAAAGCGCCGAATTATTGATTCCACAACCGGCAGTTTCTCGCTTGGAAATTTCAGTTCCGCGTCAATACAATCAATTAGTAGCTTCAATCCGAACACTTCAATTTCTCATTTATTACAAAAATTTCCGGAAATTACCGGTGCGCATTTTTTGTCACCCTCGGAAAATCGAAGTGTATTTCACCATATTATAACTAATGGGCCTCCGGTCGCTGAGCGCGCACGTAGACTTACTCCGGAGAAATTAAAATTTGCCAAGGCGGAAATCAAAGCTCTAATCGAGGCTGGCATTTGCCGCCCATCGAGCAGCCCATGGGCCAGCCCCGCACATATGGCTTTAAAAAAAGACGGCGTCTATGCGGTGATTACCGACGGCTAAACGCTGTCACAATCCCCGACAGGTATCCGTCTCCTCATTTACACGATTTCTCCGCTCAGCTAAGCGGTAAGACGATATTTTCGTCCTTGGATCTTCAAAAGGCATACCATCAAATTCCGATGGCACCCGAGGACATCCAAAAAACTGCTATAATAACCCCATTCGGGCTTTTCGAATATATGTTTATGACATTTGGCCTACGAAATGCTGGCCAGTCGTTTCAAAGATACGTTAATCAAGCTTTGGGGGATTTAGATTATGTATTTATTTATATTGACGACATTTTAGTCGCTTCATCGTCACCTGAGGAACACTCACAGCACTTAGAAGTAGTTTTCCGAAGGCTTAAGGATTTCCATCTCCGCTTGAACGAGAACAAATGCGTTTTTGGCGTTACGGAATTAAAATTTTTAGGGTATATGATTAACTCTAAGGGCATTCGACCTACTACCGAAAAAATCGAGGCAATACAGAAGTTCGAGAAGCCAAAAACGGTTGCATCATTACGACGGTTTCTCGGAATGTTAAATTTCTATCGTCGATGCTTACGCAACGCCGCTACAACTCTCGCCCCGCTTAACTCGTACCTAGCTGGTGCTAAGAAAAACGATCAGCGGGAAATCGTGTGGACTCCTGAGGCCACGGAAGCATTCGAAAAATCGAAAAACGATTTGGCTAATGCGACCTTACTGGCTCACCCCCGTATCGATGCGAATATCAGGTTAGTGACTGACGCATCGGATTTTGGCATGGGAGCAGTCTTGGAACAATCTACTGGCGACGACTGGGAACCTCTAGCTTTCTTCTCCCAGAAATTTTCGTCCACCCAGTCTAAATACAGCGCTTATGATAGGGAACTCACTGCTATCTATACCGCGATCAAACATTTTAGGCACTTCTTGGAAGGCCGCGAATTTAGAATCCTCACTGATCATAAACCTTTGACATTCGCATTTAAACAACGCAGTAACAAAGCATCACCTCGGCAACTTCGACAACTATCCTTTATTGCCGAATTCACTACGGACATTGTACACGTAGCTGGATCTGAGAATGTTGTCGCCGATTCGCTTTCTCGGATCGATGCTCTTCGTTTGCCTCTAGAATTTAACTTAAATGAACTCGCCGAGCACCAAGCTGCCGACGAACAACTGAAAGTAATTAAGACTTCCCAGGATCACCCATTGAAACTTAAACAGATTCAATGGGGACCTGACAATGTTGCACTTGAATGCGAGATCTCGGGTGAAACAATTCGACCGTATGTACCTGAATCTCTTCGTAAAAGAGTATTCCGCATGGTCCATCACCCAGCACATCCCAGTGCTAAAGTAACAGATCGCCTTATTCGCCAGAGATACGTCTGGCCAAACATGCAACGAGGCCCTAGATCGTGGTGCAAATCGTGCACAGATTGTCAAGCATCAAAAGTCACTAGACACGTGAAAACTCTCCCGGACCAATTTGTCACTCCGGATGGTCGTTTTGACCAAGTACACATAGACATCGTTGGCCCTCTGCCACAACATGATGGATATATGTACTGTTTGACCATGGTGGATAGATTCTCGCGATGGGTAGAGGCAACTCCAATTAAGGACATGTCTGCAGAAACAATCGCACGAACATTTTTCAATACATGGATATCCAGATACGGTTCGCCTAAATGCATAACGACAGACCAAGATAGGCAATTCGAATCGAGATTATTCCACGCGTTATTAAATCTGATCGGTACCCAACGAATTCGAACTACCCCGTATCACCCTTAGTCGAACGGCTTAATCGAGCGATGGCATCGCGTTTTTAAAGCGGCTATTATGTGCCACACCGAACAAAACTGGGTACGCACTCTTCCAACAGTATTGTTAGGTCTGCGAGCCCATATTCGAGCTGACACCAATGCTTCTCCAGCCGAATTTTTATTTGGAACCACTTTGCGACTCCCAGGTGAATTCTTCCTCCCAGAAGATATAACACCTGACCCCAATTTCTTTATAGAGGAATTCAGAGACTATATGCGCCAAGTTCGACCCATCCCTACTGCACATAAAAACAAAAATAGAATATTCTACTTCAAAGAATTACACGAGTGCTCACACGTTTTTGTACGCAATGTAGTTAAGAAGGCTCTCGAACGCCCTTACTCGGGCCCTCATAAAGTCGTTCGCCGCGTCTCTGACCGCATTTTTGAAATCGAGATAAACGGTAAAGTTAAGGCAGTTACTGTGGAACTACTAAAACCCACATTTTACGTTCCCGATTCTCTAGATTACACTAGTACACCTGCATCAACCAGCCAGTCAGCACTAAAAACGTATTCACGCAGAAATAAAAAGGTGACATTTTCACCCACCTCAAAATAAATAGATATTTTTCAGACAATGGTCGATAATTGTTGTGATTCTGGCATCTGCATGGCATAACATATTTATTTTACAAATAATGTAATAAACATTTTATTTCGCATGTTCATTATTATTAATGTTGTTGTCATAAAACATTGTTCGATTTTTCAGTATTACTAATGTTAGTTTTACAAATCATTTTTTGATTTCTCATTACTGTTAATGTTAATTTTATAAAACATTTGATTTTTCTTTACTATTTTTAAATTTTGCATGTAGTTACCACTAGGAGGGGAGTGTGTGGGTGTTGTTATCTATCTCACTCCCTTTTCTTGCTCGCTCTCTCTGATTCCAGAGAGTTGGCAACACGCTATATGTCAAGACAGTCAAGGTCAATGATGTCAAGAAGCCGTGAATGTAACGCACATTTTTGATCACATACTTTTGTTTAAATTATTAGTGGAAATAAAGAGTGTTATGGTCCTTCAACGTGTGTCATTTGATTAGAGTTAGATGAACGACCCTCCGAACCCCACACTATCTTAGAATGAGCGCCATCTTACAGCAGTCGAAGAAGTTAATGGAGATCAGTTTATATTTTGTCTTAAATCAGGTTTTGAGGTAGAGAGACGATTGCGATACGAACTCTATCTCGCTCTCTCTCTATAGAAAGAACAGAAAGAAAAGATTACAATACCTATCGGATTTTTGAATATTCTTAGTCTTTACTTGATGAAAATCCATATTCAAAGAATATTAAAATACTAAATGTATTGAGATTTTCACAATTTTTATTTAATGTATGACGCGTTTCACTATCTTATAGCTTCTTCAGATACATTTAAACTTACAAAGTTATGGTAAAAATGAAATGAAATAATGACATGACATAATGACACAATGATGGTCGAAAGACATTGTATAAATAAACTGAAATAAAACAAATGTACTACAAATTGCAATAAGGACAAAGCTAATAATAATAAATTTTTACGATAGTAATAATATATACAGGATTAGTACATAGACCTTTGTGTAAATAAATTTAATAACGGTGAATTATTTAATTCTGTTTGATCATTCAGTAATGTATCAGAATGTTTAAGTCTAGTAGGCAACGTACAAAAAGTTCTAACATATTAAAAGAAAGGAAATTTTCTCAAAAAATGCAAAATTCTAATTACTTTTTCTACAAGCATGCGTAAAACAACACTTTCCCGCACGCATTTTAATTCAGAAAATATCTCTTTCCCGCACGCATTTTTTTATTAATTAGAGATGTTTTCCGATAACGTTTTTGACAAATTATTGTATTATTATCTTTATCTTGTTGCACTACATACAAATAGTAAAAAAAATTAAGATTATTTTACATGAAAATAGGGATTTTTAAAATGTTTGTTTTTAAAAAAATCATAATTTATTAAATCACCCCTGTAAACCTTACTCAAAGCAACAACAAACTCACCTGTTTAAGTAGGGTTGCTATAGCTATAGTCATGTATTTATTGACACTATGAAAGATTTAATTGTCACAATCGCATCTTTTCAAGTATATAAATAATTTTCGAGGTGATTTTGCTTGTAGAAAAAATATTGATCCTAACTCTTGCGGAAATTAACTTTCCGCACTTGTTAGGATAATAACTATTTTTCACATCTTTTATAGTTTTCAATATACGGGAGAATTAAAAAAAAATTGTTAAAATTTGTAATTCCCTCGTATATCGAAAACTAGATAAGTTATAAAAAAAATAGTAACATTTCTAAATTTTTGAGAAAATTTCCTATCCCTTAATAGGTTACAACTTTTTGTACGTTTACAAATAAAAAAGTTACTGAACTTTGAAATTTTTGTATATTTTTCAATTTCTACATTTTTATTAACAAAAGTTCAAATTACGAAAAATTAAAAAAAGCTAGTAACTTTTTTATTTATTAACGTACATAAAGGTATAACCTATCAAAAGAAATCAAATTTTCTCAGAAATCCAAAATAGGCATGTTGACAGTAGTTGTTAATCCTTGTAAAGTTAAATTTAAATGATTAATGGTAATATTTAAATACCTAAAAGCATATTTATTAAACGTAATTATTAATATTTTATTAATTAAAATTAATTCAAAAAACTTTATTTAATACACATTATCACGTGACTGTAAACGCCAATCACAGCGCATGACGTCATGAACCGATAAACAGCTTAGCGTCGCTTGGTGTCACTGTGTGAACGAATTATTTCTTTGATTTCTCTCGCTAAATACTCGCTATTAATATTTGTAACTGACTTATTATCATAAACCGAATTATGTTTACATTATGGAGACTGGATTTATCAAAGGAAACAGTTCTAACTTGCCGAGAATCGATTGTTTGATGGTGGCGAATTTCTTTGCTACAAATAAAGATTTTTTTTGCAGCAGAACTTAACATAAATTTTTTATTGCCTGTTTTTCTTCGTAATTACAATGTTCAACTCGTATATTTTTTAGATTAGATTTTAAAATATTATCGGTGTATTCGTTTAATTCAGAATCGGTTTCCATTTTTTCAATAAAATTTATATCTGCGATATCTAATTTTTCAATTTTAAAAGGTTTATTAATATTAATTTTTATTGGTTCTTCTCTTAAATTAGTAATGGTGGTTGTTGCAAAAAAAATATTTACGTTTCAACTGCACAGGGTGATTCTATTTGATTGCCAAAATTAATATAATTTACAAGTCCTGTTCCGCTTTCTATGTCAACGGGTAATTTTACAATTTGGGATATCCTAGCGGGAATATTAATAGAATAATTTTTTACTTTAAGTTTCTTTTTTAGTTGTGTTAATTCCTCTAATTCGTATATTATTGGTATTTCTGAATAAGGAGTTTTTTCTTTAAATTTACAGTTGCTTTTAATTGTTTTAATAAATCAATACCAATTAATCCGTCATATTTTTTACTAAAATTAAATAAATAGAACTTATGTCGTTCGTTAACTTTAAAAATTTTAAAAACAGGTATATTTATAACTTCATTTATGTGGTAAGAAATACTGTGGGCTGTTTGAATATTAAAATCTTCATTTTTTACATGTACATCTACATCCACACACACTTTGTATTTATTATTAACTAGTATTAAATCCTAAAAATAATTATTTCTCAAGAAAACTTTCAAGTTCCTCAGAGTTTGACTGATCGCGAGCATTGTTTATCGGTTCGTGACGTAATCAAAGTCACATGACAGTTTTGGGCGTTTTAGCGGGAAATTTTAAATCTATTCTAATTTATCACTTTTTTCTTTAAAATAAAACCATTTTTATTATTAAAATATTTTTTTCGTGGTTATTAACAGTTTATCTATAAAATAAAAGCAGATCCGGAAATTAGTCAACATCCCTATTACAATTAGTTTTTTTAAATCTTTTATAGTTTTCAACATACGGGGGTGTTACAAAATTTTTGTTAAAATGTGTACTTCCCTCGTATATCAAAAACTAAAAACGTTGTAAAAAAAATAATAACATTAATAAATTTTTGAGAAAATTTCCTATCTTTTAATAGGTTATAACTTTTTGTACGTTTACAAATAAAAAAGTTATTGAAATTTGAAATTTTTGTATATTTTTCAATTTCTACATTTTTATTAACAAACGTTCAAATTACGAAAAATTAGAAAAAGCTAGTAACTTTTTTATTTATTAACGTACATAAAGTTATAACCTATCAAAAGAAAGGGAATTTTCTCAGAAATCCAAAATTACAATTAGTTTTTTTATACCTTTTATAGTTTTCAATATACGGGGGAGTTACAAAATTTTTGTTAAAATCTGTTCTTCTCTCGTATATCGAAAACTATAAACGTTGTAAAATATAATAACATTAATAAATTTTTGAGAAAATTTCCTATCTTTTGATAGGTTATAAGTTTTTGTACGTCTACAAATAAAAAAGTTATTGAACTTTGAAATTTTTGTATATTTTTCAGTTTCTACATTTTTATTAACAAAAGTTCAAATTACGAAAAATTAAAAAAGCTAGTAACTTTTTTCTTATTAACGTACAAAAAGTTATAACTATCAAACGATAGAATGTATTCTCAAAAATCAAAATACCAATTAGTTTTTTCATATCTTTTATAGTTTTCAATATACGGAGGAATTACAAAATTTTTGTTAAAATTTGTATCTATATACATTATATTCTGACTGTTTTTAAGAGCTTATATCTTCGTAACGGTTCTAGATCATACGATGCGGTTTTTACAGTTAGGTTTAAAATTACCGTAAGTTTTGTTGTGACACATTTATATAAATGGCCTACTTCCGGTTTACCCGCTAGAAAAGTGGCGTATTTTCGGAAAACAGTAGATGTAATTTTTTAAATGGGAGACCCTGTATATTTTGCAATTTTCTAAAAGACGCATATTTTTACTTTATAACAATACCTTAAAGTTTAAAATCGGTGCACAGAAAGGCAAGTTAAAATTAAAAAATTACATCTACTGTTTTCCGAAAATACGCCACTTTTCTAGCGGGTAAACCGGAATTATGCCATTTTTATATAAAGGTGTCACAACGAAACTTAAGATAATTATAAACCTAACTGTGAAAACCGCATCTTATTATCTACAACAGTTTTGAAGATATAAGCTTTTAAAAACAGTCAGAATATAATGAGACACCCTGTATATAAAAATGAATGTTTGTCTGTATGTACTCGATGAATTCAAAAACTACTGGACCAATTATTATGAAAATTGGTATATATATATATGTATTTTTCCACGGAGAAGGTTTGTATGATAAGCTCATTTATGCCACTCGCCACCAGGTGGCGCTGCAGAGTAGCAACTTCTGCCCCGTTCAACCGATTGTCATGAAAATCGGTATGATGATGTATTTTTAATGGGTAAGATGAATATGATATTCGTATTAATGGAAGTTACCGCCAGATGGCACTTTCATGTATCAAATTCAATACTGATTAATAGATATCTATACGAATTCGTATAAATATAAGTTAGAAAAATATATTTTTAGTGCGATAAGTAAAACAAAACTATAAACTTTCTTTTCTTCTCTATCTCTTCTTCTCTTTTATTTTTCTTAAATATATTTTAGTTGGCGTAGCAACGCGCGCCGGGTACAGCTATCTATAACTAATATTATAAAGAGGAAAGGTTTGATTTTTTGTTTGTTTGTTTGTTTGTTTGAAATGAATAGGCTCCGACACTACTGGACCGATTTCAAAAATTCTTTCACCGTTGGCAAGTTACACTATTCCCGAGTGACATAGGCTATGTTTCATTTTCAAAAAAATTGGGGATCCTTACTAAAATGCCATTAATGTAAGCAAAAATGACCTTAAAATCCTTACATCGCGTGCGCTGAGAATACTATTGATTATAGAATAAAATAATGTACTACAGTTTTGAAGAATATATAAATATCTACAAAAAAATGCCGCGACAGCATATGTCAAACTGTTATAATTACGTCACAATAACTATTATTTAATTTTTTAAAGTTTTTATCTTTGTATTAATCCTTATCAAAATAACTTATTTCATAATCACGAATTTAGCATGTGCAATGGGACGAGGCTACTTATAAAGGAATTAAAGGACAATTAAGTTGTAGCAACCATTATAACTGAACCACCAGCTGGTCAACTAGCTCATACACTGAGGATACCGATGATCCCAACTGATCTACAAAATCCATTTAAACCGCTTCAATTTCCTATCAAAACATCTTTCGCTTTTAATAATAATAAGTCTCAAGGTCAAACCTTCCAATTAGTAGAGATCGGTTTTACTTATGGCCAACCGCCTAAGGCGGGTCGGAGCACCTGGAAATCAATTTATTTTGCTGCCAGTAAATAAAACAACATGTAATATCGTTTACAGGGAAGCGTTGACCCAATAAATTTAATGACTTTTGTTATTTTTCTTTAATTCCCGTGCAAAGCCGGGGCGGGCTGCTAGTTGTTTATAAAATAAAAACTCAAAGTTGAATAATAAATTTATTTATTTACAGAATTATGTTAATTATAAAAGTGTATTAATATGATACAACACCTCATTTGTTTTACATTATCCCAGTTGAGTAGGTGCTATCCTACTGATTTTCAGTGCCGATCAACGTAAACAATAATTAATAAAAAAAACATCTTCTTTTCTTCTATTGGCCTCTTGTCTTACGATATTTATACTTCGTAATAGAAACCTGTCTCATAAATCTAAAAAAAAAACACATCAAAATCCATGACGTACTTTTAAAGATCTAAAAATATAGGGACGGAAAGCATGATTTAACAATTTATTGGTGAAATCAATACAATTAACCAAAAAGAAGGAGAAAGTTGATATGGCAACAATGGTTTCGGCTAGATGCACTTTTATATTAAACTAAGTTAACCTGGCTGTATATCGAAACACAAGAGGCTACTACTACCAAGGAGAAAAAGAAGAAGAACTGTTTATAAAATGGTTCCTGGCAATAAGTCGTATAATTTTATAAGTAATTTAAAGTGCAGAATCTAGATTATGGCACATTTTTAAATGGAAAATCGTTAAAGTGATCGAGTAGTGAACCTTAATATACAGATTTTACACTGTTTGCTACAACCAGAAAAATGGATGGTAACAAAGAAGCATCAAATCCATTAATGAATAATGAAATCGAAAGTAATCCTAAAGAATTGTTAACTACGATTAAAACCGAAGAAATTGAAATGGAAGAATGTAAATTCAAATTTGAGAACTTTTATGTGATGAAAAGGGAAAGTTGTCTAGAAAACGTTTCTTCAACCAAAAGCAATGTGTTAATAAGCACAGAAAATATAAAAACTGAAAATGTTGATTTAAATGCGGATATTGAAGAAAGAAAATGTGATGTTGAAATTAAAACAGAAGCTACATTTGATTTTCCTGCAAATGCAATCAAAATGTATTCCACGAAAAAAAGTAAGCATTTTTAATATTTATATATTTTATTTTTTCTCAGGTAATTTAAAGTTTATTCAAAAAAATTGTAACAAATGTGCCTAAACTCTTCAAATAAATAAACTTCATTTTATTCATAAATAAATAAAGATGCTAGTCAGTAAACAATTGTCAAATATCACATTTATCGTATTTGTTGTATCAAATGTCAAAATTATATTGTAAAATATCAAATAATGATAAATAAGTATGCAAAAATACCAAAATTGTTATATTTTCTGTGATAAAGTGATATATAAGTTTGTCAAATCTCAAAATTGTGCTGTCAAATATCAAATATTATATTAAATATTGATATAAGTATGTAAAAATGCCAAAATTGTCATATCTGCAGTGTTAACGGGTATGTTCTGACTAAGTCAACGATTACAATCGATTATAATCCTGCAAGCGATTGTAAACTGATCGCAGAATATGGCTCTCGGACACGATTAGATTAATACTTACTGTCAGCGAATTTTTTTGGCCGCCGTTTTCGTTTGTATTGTTTACAAAAGATATAGCGTATAATGATAAATTATTGTTATGTAGATATAAAAAATTAATTAATGTGATGAAAAAAATGTAAATATATTATATTGTCTCTGTGTAGGAACTTGTAAACACACTTGATCACAAACCGGATTACACGAATCGTGTCCGAGGGCAAATGGTAAATGATTACAACCGTTTGCAGGCGATTGTAATCGTTGACTTAGTCAGAACATACCCATTCTTTCGCTACTGGCGCTCAGTTTTTGAACACGGTTACTGGCAGTGGACTGACACTCCGCGTAGGTATTTTACTTGGTGTTATTAAATTGAATAATTCTTTAACATAAAAAATGATTGACTTAATGCTTAAGAAAACATATTTATATGGTACCAAAAAATAAAAGTCCTTAAAAACCAGACAACCAAACTAATTCACACACTGGGTAAAAAAATTAAACATTGATTTTAAAAATAATTTATTAAAAATACATTATGTATTCAAGACACATAAACTTTCCACAAATATTGCAAGGATCTATTTTTTTCTGTCTCAGTATGCACATAGGCCTCTGACATTTGTGGTAGGCGGAGAAACATGTTTTGACAATTTTGTTAATTTATCTTTCCTCTTAAAATGACCTCGTTATTTTCTTCACAATCTGAAATTTCCTGTTCTGTATCAGAATTATTTTTTTGTTTTTTTACCCTATCTATTTCATCTAGATATTTGTCGTCATCTTCTGTAACATCTTATACTTCTTCATCTTCCGACAGGCATTCCAACAATCATTTTATGAAGTCTTTCTTGTTACTTCTCATATAATTTCATTGAAAAATAAACAAATATTAAATAAAAATTAAAAATTAAAAAATTAATTACTTATCTTTTCAAAAAAAAAAAAACACAATTGTATACATTAACCACAATCACTACACATCTACTGAAAGCGGACTATCACTCCGCAATCTATCCTAAAATCTTAAGAAATGCCCCTAATAATGTCTTGCTTCGGATAATTGCTGAAGTGGTTCCGGTCGAAGCATACATAGGTGGGCGGATTTAAAAGTTAAGGAGTTTTCCGGTAAACTCAAAAAATAGAAACGTGCAGACTCAGAGTCCGCACGCCAGTAGCTGAAGGTTAAATAACAAAAAGTGACATATTAATGTATCAAATGTCAAACTTATCATATTTGTATCGTCCGATGTCAAAATTGTTGTGTCAAATATGAAATATTGATTATAAATATGTGCAAATGCCAAAACTGTAATATTTGTATTGTCAAATGTCAAAAAGATACATAAACGTATATTAATGTGAAATTTTGGGGTCAAATATAAAATATCATAACTGTCATATGTCAATCTAGTCACTTTTTACATTAAAATGTCAATCTTGTCGGTAAACAAACTATTTAATATTATTAAACTAACAATATAACGTCAAAAGTCAATCTTGTCACTTGTGACACTAATATGTCATACTATAAACTGAAAATCTTGTCAGTGAACAAATTATTCACTATTTGTGACAGTAAACTGTCATGAAACTAACAATATAACGTCAAATGTCAATCTTGTCATTTTTCACAGTAAAATGTCAAACTATCAACTGTTAATCTTATCAGTAAACAAAATATTCACCATTTTTGACAGTAAACTCTCATTAAACTATCAATATAACGTCAAATGTCAATCTTGTTACTTTTCACACTGAAATGTCAAACTAATAACATTTAATAATGTCAGATGTTAAACTTATCATATCTTTAACATTAAATGTCAAAATTGTAGTGTCAAATATCAAATATTGATATATAAATATGTTAAACTTATTATATTTGTATCGTCAAATGTCAAAATTGTTGTGTCAAATACAAAATATTGATTAAAAGTATGTAAAAATGCCAAAACTGTCAAATTTGTATTGTCAAATGTCAAAAAGAGACATAAACGTATGTCAATATTAAATTTTGGGGTAAAATATCAAAACTGTCAAATGTCAATCTAGTTACAATTTACATTAAAATGTCAATCTTGTCGGTAAACAAACTATTTACTATTTTTGACACTAGTCAAAGCTACAATATAACGTCAAATGTTAATCTTGTCATATTTCCCACTAAAATGTCAAACTACCAACTGTTAATCCTATCACTAAACTAATTATTCATTATTTTTACAGCAAACTGTCATTAAACTATCAATATAACGTCAAATGTCAATCTTGTAACGTTTCACACGAAAATGTCAAACTTTTAAATGCCAATCTTTTCAGATAACAAAATATTTACTATTTTTGAGACTAAATTGTCAATATAACGTCAAATTACAATCTTGTTACTTTTCAAACTAAAATGTTAAACCATAAACTGTCAATGTTGTCAGTTAATAAACTATTTAGGATTTTTGACAGTCAATATAACATAAAATGTCAACCTTATCAATTTTCACACTAAAATATCACTATAAACTGTCAATCTTGTTAATAAACAAACTATTCACTATTTTGACAGTATACTGTTATTAAACTGTTAATTTAGTCACTTTTTACACTAAAATATCAAACTATATACTGTCAATCTTCTCATTTTTTACACTAAAATAACAAACTATAACTTATCAATTTTGTCAGTAAACAAACTATTGACTTTTTTTGTCACTAAACAGTCAATATAACGTCAAATATCAATTTTGTTACTTTTCACACTAAAATGGCAAACTATAAACTGTCAATCTTGTCAAATTTATTATATTTGTTGCTATTTGCATACTATTGTTCATCTAAAAAAAGTTGGCAACCCTAGTTATGACTAATAATATGTGGTAAATATTTCATCTTTGTTTTTACCGTCCAATATCTGTTTCTGTCTCCTGTTACTCACACCATTACATATGTAACGTAATGTAATAATTTTGCTGATTTACTTCCATACAAATTTCTAACGCATGGCGCGCGAATTGTAATATATGCAGATGTGTATAAAAGTACCACTAACTGTTTTTTGAAGTAAAACTTCTTTAGGCGCGACTAGAGGGTAACTCAGATTTTTTTTTCTGACGGAACGAAGTAATTCTGACGGAAGTAACGGTGTGACGTCAGCTATGGGAGGAGCTTAAAAACCTTTTCCAAACAAAACAAATTTGCATTGACATTTTAGTGGAATTGAGGTTATGTTTTGTTTAGAAGTTTATAAATTTTATTATGGTAATCTTGTAATTAACTATGTATTCCTTAACTATTAGATACTATTCTGTTCGAGTAAAAATGGTGTTGTATTATAATTTTCTGTCGGTTTCAAAAACATTAATGGTATTTAGAGAGTAAAATCTATGTTTCACAATTTAGTTATCATAAACCTATTATTTCATATATAAAAAATAATGATATCTTTCAAATTCCTATTTCTAATGAAATAATATAAATATAACATTATATCATTTGTTGTAAAGTATATAGACAATAAATATAATTGAAATGTAATTTAATATGTATTTTGCGATACGTATGTCAAATAAGTTTTACTTCAATCGCGCATAATGGTTACACGCACACTTTTTTTTGTAAAGCCGAAATAGTTTACATTTTTCTCTAAATATTATTGATGTTTTACCATATTTGTTTATTACTATTTATTGCTATAAGCTTATATATTTCAGGTTTCCTATCTGCGACAAAAAAATGGTATCATCATTTTGGGAAATTCAATGGAACATGTTCGTATTGTGGAAATTTTATTTGTGATAAATTGTTATTTTTATATCATTTTAGTATTTACCATTTTATAATTAATTCTAAAAAAAATGTTGATTTAAGAATGAATAATTCTGCTACTAAACATATTGGACAAATATCCTTTAAATGCGAAATTTGTTCAAAATACTTCAAAGATCAAAGTTTATTAAGTGAGCATATTATACTTCACACTGGTAAAAAATTATTCAAATGTGAATATTGTTTGAAATGTTTCACAAAATCCAAGCGTTTAAAAAGGCATGTTAAAATTCACACTAACGAGAAACTTTTTAAATGTGATATTTGTTTTAAATGTTTCAAAAACCAAAGGTATTTAAAAGAACATAATAGACTTCACACTGACGAAAAATTATTCAAATGTGAAGTTTGTTCAAAGTGTTTCATAAATTCTAGTAGGCTTAAAACCCATATTAAACTTCACACTAACGAGAGACGTTTTAAATGTGAAATTTGTTCAAAATGTTTCACACATTCCAGTGATTTAAAAAGGCATTTTAGAAGTCACACTGGCGAGAGACCATTTAAATGTGAAACTTGTTTAAAATGTTTTAAAAGATCTGGTCATTTAAAGACGCATATAAGAATTCACACTGGCGAGAGACCATTTAAATGTGAAATTTGTGCAAAAAGTTTCATAAAATCTAGTGATTTAAAAAGGCATACTAGAACTCACACTGGCGAAAAACCTTTTAGATGTGAATATTGTTCAAAGTGTTTCACAGATAATGAAAGCTTAAAAAATCATCTTATTAGTGATCACACTGGTGAAAAGTCATTCAAATGTGAAATTGGTCTAAAATGTTACATACTACAAAATGAATTAAAACGACATATGAGAACTCACACTGCAGATAAACCTTTTAAATGTAAAGTTTGTTCGAAATGTTATTACAATTCCACTCATTTAAACATTCATATGAGAATTCACACTGCCGAGAAACCTTTTAAATGTGAAATTTGTTCAAAATGTTTCACAGACCAAAGTAATTTAAAAAAGCATATTAGAATTCACACTGACGACAAACCTTTTAAATGTGAAATTTGTTCAAAATGTTTCACACAATCCAGTGATTTAAAAAAGCATATTAGAATTCACACTGGTGAAAAACCTTACAAATGTGAGATTTGTTCAAAATGTTTCACAGATTCCAGTGGTTTAAAAAGGCATATTAGAATTCACACGGGTGAAAAACCCTACAAATGTGAAATTTGTTCAAAATCTTTCTCAGAAAAAAGAAGCTTAAGGCAGCATATTATTAGATACCACACTGACGAGAAAGCACAACGATAATGATTTATTATATTTTTTTTTTATTTTACTCCTTAAGAAACGATATATAAGTAGGGATGCAACAAATTATGAAAGTATCGATACTGATACTCATTCGATACTTTCTAAAAAAGTATCGATACCTATCGATATTTGTTAAATAAGTATCAATACTGCACAATATCGATACTTCGATTAATTTAATTAGGAAAAGCTTTACAAAACACAATAATTTGGATATTACATGTACTATTATATATAATACTTAAGTTTACAATAAAATATATTTATATATTATATTAAAAACTTGTTTTCTATTCATTATAATACATTATAATATAAAAAACGTTTATTTTCCAATAAAAACTAAAAATGAAATATCCAACAATAAAACCGCAGCCTTGCATAAAAAAGGAAATATCTTATAAATGCTGTCTATGTGAAATACCGAACGAATATTTTAATAAATTAATTCTTAATTATATTAACAATAAACAAATATTGAATCTGTCTCTACTCTACAGAAATCTATAAAAGGTCTCGTTATTTGTTCCAAATCCATCTAGTTGTTTTCTTAGGGATCATTCATAAAAGTTATTTTTTATTTATTTAGCTTTCTGTAATTTATGGCAAACAGAGCTCAAATTATTCGATTTGATACTCAGTATAAAGTATCGATACTCACATTGTATTGAAAAAAAAGTATCGGTATCAAAACAAAAATATCGATATGTTTGATACTTTTGTTGCATCCCTATATATAAGGCGCCTGGTATGAAGAAAAAATATGGATAGTAAAATCGTGTGAAAGCATTACGTTGAGAAAAGTGTTACACGCAGGCGCAGTGAAACAGAATAATAATATCATTTCTCTCTCTCTCTGAGCTTCCCCAAACATCTTATACTAAACGCATAGAGAAAGCACTTCTTGAATTTTTCAAAATTCTTAAAATGATTGAATTTTTTTAAATTTTCAACATTTAAAAAAAATCAATCATTTTGAAAATTTTATTACATTCTGTATTAGTTTTGAACGGAATACAGATTATATAAGCATATCAATATATTTTAATAAATATTTTTTAAAAATAAGGCAATTTTTTGATTTTATATTAAGATTCAAAAATTTTCTAGAAAATGTAAAAAAAAATATACAATTAAATTTTAAACATCCCGTAATATTTATAATAAAAATACAATACGAATAAACTTGATTAGTCAATTATGTACGTAATTGTTGGACTTGACGACTATTAAATTTTCAAAAATACGACAATTATATTTAATAAATTTGTAGTGCCATCTCTTGGTTTTACTATTAAGGTGGTTAAATTGGTGTAAATAGTGTTGCATATTTTTCAGGCACTATTATTTACATAATAGTTATCAAAACACAAAAGTACCATGGTGATCGTTCTTAAGGAGTAAACTCCAGTCGCGTGTCGGAACTGACACACACACTTTTTTTATATCTAAGACCTTTGGTATTTTGATCAATTTCTATAAACTGGGTGGTAAAACCTAGATAGAAACAGTAATAGATAATAAGTTTATTTAAAGTTATTAAATCTTTTTCTTATTATAAGCTTCCAGGGTTAAATAACTGAATGGATCTGTTATAAATATTAGCTTTTGAAATCATAAATCTATTTTCTTTTAAAATCTACTACGTTTGGTATTTTCATCAGTTTCTACAAACTGTGCGCGGTAAAAAGTGACTAAAAGATTGTGATAAGTTTAAAGTTACAAGAAAATTTTATATTTGTAAAGTTCTGGATGCATCTGTGATAAATATTAGCCTTTGAAGTCACAAGGTGTTTTCTCTTAAAACCTGGTACCTTTTTGTATTTTCATCAACTTCTACAAACTATGAGATAAAAAGTAGATAGAAATAGTGATAGAGGTTTAGTAGATATAAAATATTAACTGCGCCACCTTGCGGTGGCGTCTTGATACTTATTTAAGTAAAAATTGTTCGTTTATACGATGGCCTTATTCTATTTGATTTAGTAAGTATTCTCTTGGTTCTTTTTCTGCATTTTGAAGTGATAACTTCGTATAGAAGGGTAAACTGCTTTGTAACGTAACGCGTTGTCTGGATTCCCTTTCTCTCACGCATACGGCAGCAGTAGGCAGGCTATTCCCATAGACGTATAATACCATGTCTATGGCTACTCCTCTCTCACTTTAACCCACAGCGCTAGCCGTATTTCGAATAGACGCTTCCCTCTCTCTCTACTCAGTGTTCAGTATACGATAGACATAATGTTGACAATGAGAATATAACCTAAAAGTATCACCGAAACTGTTTTGACAGTGATTATAAAAAATATAATGAAACAAGCAGAAGATGATTCTCGGATTATTACAGAATCTCCTAACGAAAGGTAAGTTTAATAATAGTATATTATATACTGTAACCCCTTTTTTCTGGATGTTGAAGGCTCACCAGGGGTTAGCAAAATGCGAACGGCACTCAGAGGGTAGGAGGAGAGCGAGTCGTGGATCGAGGGAGCAATTGGCTGGGTATTGAAGAAACAGAAATATCTAGGGTCTACTTAGGAATCGGTAAAGGGCGCCACTTATCTTTTTGGAAAGAAATACGAGAAAAGATAAGAAACCTATAGAGGAAGAATTTACTAAATAGTGAACTGTTAGGGAACACACTTTACTTAAACAAAAACTACTGAAATATGTCATTATTTAAAGCTTACCTCGTTGGCCTTAAATTTCCTTGAATCCATCAATTTAAATATTACATATATACTTATCTTTATAAGAATAGCATTCATTTATAAATCAAAATTTTAAATCAGAATGGGAAGGTATAAGAAATAAATACTCAAATGTTTTAGTAACAAAATAACAAAACAATGTATTTCAAAAAAAACTACCAGTATTAATGATTAATTGGTATCAAAAGAACTAATACGTGTGCAAATACAATATTATATACCTTATTTTAAATAGTATAATTTATTTACTACCAAAATATGTGGAAAACTCAATTATAAGAAAATATGATGAAAGTATATTTCATTTTATAGAAGCAAACCTAATTAAGTTCTCAAAAGAGTGCACTCCGGTGTGTTTTTAATAACTAAATAATATTAATACATATAACAATACCAGTAAAAGTCTTATCAACACATGTACCTTGGAGGTAATATTCATGTAAGATAATAAATAATCACAATCACTTGAAAGATTGTTAAAACAAATGTTAAATGCACTAAATAACTATCATCTGATTAAAGTTCTTGAGATTTGAATAGTAACTTTAGATATTTACTAATTAAGTGATTAGATAAAAAAAATTTAATAACTAAGTACTTGATGTTAAATGATTCACCGGTAAAAGTTCCAAAATGTAACAATAACTTGAAACATTTGCGGTTCAACTAACTATTGAACATAAAGGTCTATCATAAGGATTAATTAAAAGTTTACCTTGAAATCCAAAATCAAATTTGAAAACGTTAAAAGCGGAGTCACGCTTTTAAATTAAAATTTCTTCTTTAAACATACCAAAAATAGGACAGGAGCTATGTGAAATGATCTACCAAATCACAGGGATTCTTCTGCAGCAATTATCTAGAAGATTCTAGAAGCACCATGTATTCATTGGCCTCTCTACAAAATAGCTTTCCAATATTTTCAAAATGGAGTCGCTTCTCAACAAGTTGGGTGGCAAACAAAATTCTATTTATACCATAAATCAAATAGATTGTACTTCCAGACTTAGTACACTAATACCAAAATGAAATGTATTACATTCTAATACATTTACAACACAGAATAAACCAAAATCTAACCGGTAGTTTCCATAAAACTAATTACCCGGTAGCCATTGATGTTCACAAAAAGGACGCCGTTCTCACCCTCTCCTCTCAACTTAAAACAATCAATCTCCCTGGAAACAACGAACGCCCGGCATCTTACTTATTTCGGATATTCTCGAGTTCTCTAGTTCAACTTCTGTTTCCGGGATGTCAATTCAACAATCATTCAAGAAAACTGTAATTGTGTTGAAAATTGTAATGGTGTTTGCCTACCCGTCAGAGTTCAAAAGAGAATATAAAAACAAATAAATTTCTGTATTGAAGTAAAATAAGGGATGCTTCTTTTGGAATGCTACAATACCAAGGGACTGAAGTGAATGTTTTAATCCCGCACGTGATGTTTATTGCCTGAGGGCTCGTAGAGCCCGAGGGCCAATAATCACGTAAGGGATAAAATATGTCTTTAGTCCTGAGGCATATACGCTATTTTTTGCACTTCCCAGTATTATAACTTTTAACTTTGATACAATTACATAATAATTTTGATGAGTTATATAAACACGGTACTTGGATTACTCAGTAGGTAACGTTATAGCAACAGTGTCAACAAAATTTTTCAATTCAGTGACATTTCAATTAATGCTGACATTTAAAACGAATCGCAACTTAACTAACAGAATATCAAGAAAATGAATCAAGAAATGAATGAAACTACATATTTTGATATAGATAAGGCAACTGACATGATAACGGAAGAATGAATACCCAAAAAATCAAGAAAAATTTACGAACAGCAATATGAAGGCTTTGTTAATTGGTGTAAGGAGAAAAAAGTGGAAAACTACAATGAAAACGCTTTGTTGGTTTATTTCAACGAAAAATCAAATAATTTTTGTACTAGTTATTAATAGTGATGTAGCTGCGGTAAAGTTTGATTCTTACTTTATGTCCCTAGGGATTTGAAATGCAACTTTATCTCCCTAGGGACTAAAAGATACACTTTAGTCCCTGTTATTAGTCCAGTAAAATAGACCTTTAAATACGAATTCGAGGTAAATACTTGAATTTTTGATATAAGTTTCTTTAAAAGATGCAAAAATGAAATGTCAAAGATTTTTTTTAAATCACCCCCGAGCAGGGGTGAAAAAAAATAAAAAAAGTGTTTTTTTTCAAATTTTGGGGAAACAATAAGAACTAGAAAAAAAAAGTTGAAATAAAAGTTTTAGAGCATCAAATTTTCTAAAGAAATGATCTCTTTATGTTTTTCGCTAAAATTAAAATTATCCGAGATAGGGCGGTTTGAAGCTAGGGGATGATAGTGACAACTGTAAAAAATCATAAGTCGTTGAAAAATTGATATTTTTAATATATTTTTTTTTAATTTACTCAGAAAAAAGTAAACTTTAATTCTAGAGATAATTTTTTTTTTTAATTGTTTACAACAAAGTTATAACAATTCAAAATTTTTAAGACCGAATTAAAACAGCTTACTTCGGTGAAATTAATTTTTTTATATTATTTATTTCTTACGTATTTCATAAACTGACCATACGCATCGGAATTTTATTTTTATTTTTTTTCATATTTTTTTCATAACTTGGATGTATTGTTGTTATAACTTTGTTATAAACAATTAAAAAAAAATTATCTCTAGAATTAAAGTTTACTTTTTTCTGAGTAAATTAAAAAAAAATATATTAAAAATATCAAGTTTTCAACGACTTATGATTTTTTAAAGTTGTCACTATCATCCCCTAGCTTCAAACCGCCCTATCTCGGATAATTTTAATTTTAGCGAAAAACATAAAGGGATCATTTCTTTATAAAATTTGATGCTCTACAACTTTTATTTCAACTTTTTTTTTCTAGTTCTTATTGTTTCCCCAAAATTTGAAAAAAAACACTTTTTTTATTTTTTTTCACCCCTGCTCGGGGGTGATTTAAAAAAAATCTTTGACATTTCATTTTTGCATCTTTTAAAGAAACTTATATCAAAAATTCAAGTATTTACCTCGAATTCGTATTTAAAGGTCTATTTTACTGGACTATTATACGGGACTAAAGTTGTCACTTTAGTCCCGGAAGTGCAAAAAATAATATATTTCGGAAACTGTTTTGACAGTGATTATAAAAAAACAATTGCGTCTCAAGATGTAAAAATTAAAAAAACTACAAAAATTTCAAAGTTCGATAAATTTTTTATTTGTAAACGTACAAAAAGTTATAACCTATCAAAAGATAGGAAATTTTCTCAACAATTTAAAAATGTTACTATTTTTTCTTTTGATGGGTTATAACTTTCTGTACGTTAATAAATAAAAAAATTACTAGCTTTTTTAATTTTTCGTAATTTAAACTTTTGTAAATAAAAATGTAGAAATTAAAAAACTACAAAAATTTTAATGTTCGATAACTTTTTTATTTGTAAACGTAAAAAAGTTATAACCTATCAAAAGATATGAAATTTTCTCAAAAATTTAGAAATGTTATTATTTTTTTTTATTACTTTTCTGGTTTTCGATATACAAGGGAATTACAAATTTTAACAAAAAATTTGTAATTCCCCCGTATATTGAAAACTATAAAAGATATGAAAAAATAATTAGAATTTTGGATTTTTGAGAAAATTTCCTATCGTTTGATAGGTTATAACATTTTGTACGTTGCCTACTAGACATAGTGGCTTTGTAACGCGTTACGTTACAAACCAGTTTAACCTCCCATAAGAAGTTATTACTTCAAAAAAAATGTTTAAATTTTATCTTTTGCTACAATTCGCTAAATAAATAAATCAAATTCGAAATGAAATTTTAAATTTGCTGTAAGAAAAAAAAAACTCACCAAAAAAAAGCTATCCTGCATCTTCTGAACCTACCTGAAACAAAAAGAAACAAAATAATTTAAAATCATTTTTGTTTTATAAATGCTTTATAAATACAATTTGAAGAGTTGATTAAAGTTTATAAATTACCTATTTTCTCCTTCCCTAATGCTGGCTCCTCCATTTCCATCATTCCTAGTTTTCTCCATCGTTTCTAGTTTTCATTCGCGTACAGTTTTCCCGAATTTTCGCGGTTACGTTCACTCCCGTTTCGAACGAATTTTCTTCTAGAATAATTTCCCAAATTTCTCCTACGCCAAAGTTATACAATTTTGAAAAATCATAAACTTTTAGAGTATCCAACAGTCTTGTCCAGATATACTCAATAAATAAATAAATCCAAATAACTAATTGGATTCATATAAATATCAAATATACCTGTCTTTATTGTATTCTGAGGAAATTGGTGTAGTTATCCCCGAGATTTTCCGAATTATAAAAGTGGAATTTTCCTAGGCAGTTAACACGATTTCAACGCTTGGAAAACGACCGATTGCAATGTTGTATTTGCAATGTTTCCTGAAAATCGCACGATTTTACTTTTTGCGATAAATTCGATTTGTTAAACGCACTGAATTTACTTTTCCGTTTTTTTTTTAGATACACTTTTACTGGTTGTAAGTCGTATTACAACATTATATTCGAAACTCGCATTAAAAAACACCATACCTGAAAATAGAATTCAATTTTAATGTAACAAATATAAATATATAAAAACAAAATCAAAATATTTACCAAAAAAACACTAGATAGATAGATAGATATTTTTTGGGTTGGCTGTTAGCCTATATCACTGCGACCTTAACGCTAACTTGCGACTATAATAAGTTCAAAATGTATCATCTTATTCAGATTTCGTAATAAAATACGGGTTGGCGTAGAAATTTTTATCGAAAAATAGTTCCGCTTACTTTTTTTACCCATCCAACTAACCGCGATTGTTGCACTGATAAACAAGATTTAACTCGACTAATTTAAATACTTCATTTGAATATTGTTTGCAATGAGTTAGAAAGAGATAGAAATAGATTTTATATTAAAAAAACAATACAGTTTGTTTGAAAGATGAAAAAAACACAAAAATTAATAAAAAAGGAATGAATTCTTGAAATAAATTAATTTATTGATTTAAATTAATATTAATATATGACAACTACCTTTCGGACACACTCGGTAACTGTTCGTTGTATTTCGATTTCTTTATAATACACTTAAAAAATTGACTTCGTATAGAATAGAACTTAAATAAAATTAAATTATCAACAAAACATTTGAAACGTTAAAAAACAAATGAGTAATATTCAATATTTCGAAATATCAAAAATCTTACTTACATTCCATACCATCAAATCACGAAAACTTAATCCCTATCCCTACTAATATTATAAATGTGAATGTAAGTTTGTTTGTTACGTTTTCACGCAAAAACTACTCAACCGATCATCATGAAACTTTGTACACATATTCTTGGAGGTATTAGAAGTAACATAGGATACTTTTTATTAAAAAAAATTATTTTTTATTTTTTACGAAAACTAAAAAAATTGTTTGTCAAAAAATTCAACGCCATCTAGCGGTTCAGTAATGAAGTTTCAACCCTGAGTAGGCTACCGTAAGGTGGCGCAGTTAATATCTTATCTTTATACAATGCTTATATCATTGTATAATGCTATTGTGAATAGTTTTAAACATGGCCCACTGATATCGGAACTTGTTGCCTACTTTATATTAGGAATCAATACATCTGTTCTATTATCTCTGGTTTGGTGGTTGCTATTGGACAGAAAATGGCTGATAATAATACTTATGTTTATAGTGGCTTACTGAAATCTACTTAGTAGTTTTATACTAAGTAACGTTTAACGAACGGCTTGTTTTAACAATTTATAGTTGAAAAGTATACAAATAACCAAAAAGAAAAAGAAAGTTGATATAGCAACAATGGTGCGGAGTGTGCGATCATCGGTTTCGTCTCGGTCTTTGAATATAAATATTCAAAGGTCTCTGTACAGTGTACACCTGACTGTCACAAGTGACAAGTGACTTTGGCGGGATGTCAAAAATACAAGAAGAAAATGTACGGTTTTCGACACCTATGCAAATTTAGCACCCCATCAATGGAATTTTGGGTCAAAAATGACCTTAATTGATAGGTCTCCGTTAGGTCCTTCAAGGTCCCACAATTTTTTTGTTAGGTCCCCTTTAGTTTTTTTATAAATAATTTTTTAAATTTTGGGTATAAAAAAACTACACTTTAGCACCTCATCCATTGCAAAATTGACGAATTTAATCAAAATTGTATTCTTTATCGTTAGGTCCGTATTGGTCCATCGTTTTAATTGTTAAATTATTTATTTTATTTGTAGATAAACAGCGCGAAATTTAAATTGGTATCGTCTCATTTACCTTGTATTAGTGTCAGTATATCTATGCATATTACAGACATATAATTGTAAAACAAATCTCGTGAGAATGGTCACGAAGTATACTTCGTGAGAATGGTACTCGAAGAACCTAATACGTCGAGCTTTCGCTGATTATATAAAAGACCATGTGAGAGAAGAGACCAAAAGCTGCCAAAAGTCATTAGTGTCAAGATAGAAATGAAAACATAAGTTAACCTAACAATCACGATGTATCGATACCAGAAGTTTAAACGTAATTTGTGCGTGGCTAGTGTTTACTAACTCACAATGTTGCAGCATCATGTGCATTGTGAGTTAGTAAACACTAGCCACGCACAAATCTTGACAGTATAAGCGAGATACTTTGTATCATTTTTTTATTTTTTGTATTACAAGACTGTCACAATTTGCTCCGTTTCTTTAAACTATGGAGGGTAGAGGTAAGGAGAACTCACTCTTATGGGGAAAAACTTCAAAAGTGTCCGTCCAAAAGCGTAAAATTTTGTTTTACTCGGTTGCCGAAGCGGGCGCTGTTAAGCAATAATTCCATGATCTGAATATAGCCATTTTAAACCGACTGAAATATGCAAAAAATAATGAAGTCTAACCTTTCACCCTGGTTTAACCTAAAAATTAACGTGACACGTTGTTGACATTAGATTGTAATATTATTATAAATTAAAATGGTACAATTTTGTGTAATTGAAAATTGTTCGAATAGTCGCGAAGCGAAAAAGAAAATATCGAATGATATATACTCTGTGTTTTTTTTCGGCCAACGGTACGTAATTATTTTAATTGTAGAAATTTTCAAGAAAAAGATATCCATAATATGTATAACAAGATTGTGGTCGGTAGGAAATGCTGTTCACTGTCATTTACCTCATAGAAAGATT